>CM040123.1:99018607-99522059 GCA_022559845.1 Amorphophallus konjac
TTTCTACCTTGGCGTCATGGCCTTCCGCCTAAGCCAAGCTGTACGGCGTCATGGCAATTCGCCTAAGCCGTTCAAAATTCTACCTGGCGTCATGGCCTTCCGCCTAACCAAGCTGTACAGCGTCATAGCAATTCGCCTAAGCCGTTTAAAATTTTTACCTTGGCGTCATGGCCTTCCGCCTAAGCCAAGCTGTACGGCGTCATGGCAATTCACCGAAGCCGTTTAAAATTTTATCTTGGCGTCATGGCCTTCTGCCTAAGCCAAGCTGTACGGCGTCATGGCAATTCACCTAAGCCGGTAAATATTCTACCTTGATGTCATGGCCTTCCGCCTAAGCCAAGTTGTACGGCGTCATGACTTTATGTCTAAGTCGTTAAATATCCTCCCTTGGCGTCACGACTTTACGTCCAAGTCAAGTCATTCGGCGTCATGACCTTCGGTCTAACCTCTTACCCGCGACCCGGAATTACTGTCTGAACCAATGAACAAAAGACCCCCCCCCTTGGTTCCACACCAACCTTTGATCCCTCCAGGGATTCACCACAACATGTGACATCTTCTCCCCATTGTCGTGGCATCAGCTACCCACCTACAAAACAGTAGGCCTGCAGATGTACTTACTAAGTCCCATAAAAAAAAGAGAAGAAAAAGAGAAGAAAAGAAGCAAGAAGCAAAAAAAAAAGAAAGCAAAAAAAGGAGGAGAAAGAAGAAAAAAAATAAAGAAGAGAAAGAGAAAGAAGAAAAACAAAGGGAAGAGAAAACAAAAAATAAGAAAGAGGAAAAAGAAGAAGAAAAAATGATCATAACATGTTTTGCTTGTCTGCTTGTCTCGCATGTATGCTTGCGTGTAGTATAGCATTAATACACTTCCATCAAATTTCTAGGACCGTGCTTCCTTGCTAAATAACACTGCCCAGATTCTACGTCAGTGTGCGTCACATCACACACTAAGAGATGAAAAATCAATTCTCGAGGAGTGCATATGGCCAGGGGAAGAATCGTAGCTATGTTGCTAGCACAACTAGCATGATACACCCTAGACGAGACTCTCACACCTCGCACACAATATGAGCAGTGGCCCCTAGCCATAGGGACGTCATAACTTCTTCTTAACACTTCATGGAAGCTAGAATCTCTACACTCACATGAAGGGTAATCGTGAGGAAAAAGCTGCCTACCCCCTTAAAAAAATAATAATAAATATGTGTATAAAGGATGAATCTTAGTAGCCGAGAATCTCCATTGAGACATATGAGGAGACTTGCATCGAATGGTGAAATCTATAATAACACTGCCAATAAAGAGATGAATCTTAGTAGCCGGGAATACCCATTAAAATAAATGAGGAGACTCACGTCGAACGGTGAAATCTCGAATCAAGAATAAAAAGGGGGGATGTGCAAAGCTACCAAAGGTCAAGAACCCCAAATGCATGTGTAGGCGATAAAGTAATCCTCTAATGTTACTTAGAATGTTTGCACGTCCCTATGTTTATGGTTCGCCGCCCATATAATTGTACATTCACTCGATGGAGGAATAGCCTTGGGTGTGGATCGTGATTTAGGCTATGCATATATCCCACGCAATTTCCTCTTCACGTATGCACGTCTCCCTTAGTTGTGCTTCATGAGCCGCACTCTGTCCACGAATCATGGGCAATGTCCTTATCCTACCCCTGATATAGGGGAGCTATGCTACATATGGATACTCTATGTTTGCGATCGTTGAATGCCTGTGTGCTTGGATGTGACTAAAAAATGATGATGGTGAATAAAAAAATGAAATGATCAATGAATGATGAAATAAGAAATGAATGAATGATGATGAATGGAAGTGGAATAAATAAAGGGAATAAATAATAAAAAAGTCATATGCAATACTTTCTAACAGGCTATGGACTACACCCGCCCGTCCCACTCTTTCATCCTTCTTTCGTGACACCTACGGGTGGGGGACATTTGTTAACACCAAAAAGATTTATAGCATTTCTTAAACTTCTGCTTTTGCAGGTATGAAGCTCTAGCCGAGTACTCCTATGCTGACAAAGAAGGAAAAGAAAGAAGAGAAGAAAAGAGCGGCAAAAGCCGAACAAGAGATGAGACCGAAGAGAAAGAAGAAAAGAAAAGATGTTCAGTTGCGAAAGATAGCTGCTAAAGCAAGACCCAAAAGCTCGGAAGAATGTTCACAACCATCCCCGAGGAAACGAGCAAGATCTCAGATAACAAAGTTTCAAGCAATCATCTGCTTGCTGGAAGAAATCTCCAAAATATCATGACATTAGAAGAATGAGGTCCATAACATCCGCCATCCAATGTTAATATAACATAGCAAAGAATTGCAAAATAGTATGAGAAACTGTTTAAGAAGGGAGCATATTTGGGCCCGTAATCAATGGGTCAAATGCGGCCTATTTAACATGTCTAAATGAAAGAGGCGTTGAGACTTGAATTGAGCCGGGAGGAAGGCGTGCCGAAATGAGGGCCGCCGATAAACCAAGAAGCGCCCAGGCCAAGGGGACGCGCCGATGCTTCGAGGGTTCTGGAACCCATTATAAAAGCAAAGGTTCGATGAAAGAGAGCAGGGGATAAAAAAAAGACGGGAGGGAGAAAAAATAGGCACGGGGCCAGCAAGAGAGACAACGAAGAGAGAATAGTGAGTGTAGGGGAGACGACGAAGAGAGAACAGTGAGCACAGGAGGGAGGAGAAGAAGAAAGCAGTGAAGCACAGCAAGAGTGAACAAAAAAGGAAGAGAAACAGAAAAGAGGCAGGGCGCCAAGAAGAGAGATCTGGTCATCCAGAGAAGAAGTCCAGAGGAAGAAAGGGAGAGCAGAGGAGTAAGCTGGGAGAGATTAAAGGTGGGAGCATCTGCCTGTCAAATGCCCTTTGGGGCTACATTCTCCCCCTTCCCATTCTTTGGTCTAATATTTCTGTCATTTTCTTCTATGTACTATTTTCATCTGATGTTAAGCATCGATGCAATCCCGTTGATCTTTAAGGGCTGTTAGCCTATATGTAACCTTGCTGCTCTTATGCTGAATATGTATATACATTCTACTGAATAAGATGAAGTAGCAGATTCTGGGATTTTCTTTCTCTCTCTATCTCTCTTGTCTGCAATTCTGGGTATGTCATGTCTGAAGATAGCTTTGCTGCACAAAGCACACATATGCTATAACTCGTGTGAATTCTCCCGGTATCTTCTCTGCTATTTTCCCAACCTCACATTCATGATGAGGGCCCGAGACAGCCTATCTCGTGGCCTCTCATTTGTGAATTGGTGAGGGATATAATCAAATCACCGTCTATGTGTTTCAAGGATTAATTGGCTCCCAATGATACTTCTGTGTGAAGTCCCTTGCTTCCCCGGGATGATTTGTTTAAAACCAATTTTTAGTATCCTCTAGCCTCCTTAAAACCCCTAGATAAATCTTCAAAGCCCCCCCCCCCCAAATTCTCAAGCCTTCCCCATCGATGCCTTAATTAAGCTCTCGACACAGTGCTGTCTCGGCGCTGGAGTTCCCTGCACTGATTGTCAGGCTCGCCGAAGGGCGATCCCAGGTCGATAACCCCGAAGCTCTTTTTCGAGCCGACCACCTCATTTTCCCGCGCCGGTTTGCCTTCGTGCCGATCCCCATCCATGCCGGTTCATATTCACGTCGACTACCCTCTGCGCCGAACTCGTTGCCCCAGACTAAGCCCTGCTACCCTCTAAAATTCATTCAAATTACCTACCATAAGTCCTCAAGTCCCCCAATAAACCTTAAAGCCCTGCACCCAAGCCTCGTTAGCCTTCAGGCAAACCTATCCCATCCCGGGAAGAGATCATGGTTCTTCACTTAAAGCCATGGGAGCTAAATCAATAGGGTTCTTACCCCTACATTCCGCTGATCAATCGCAATGTTTCTTCTAACCCCACTGGCCCACAGAGTTCTGCCACTGCATGTTCTTCGGCGGTTCCCAAAGGGGGGATATTAATAAAACTCCATGATGGCGGATATTGTCCCATTATGTCTCGATCCCTTCGGATCTCGGGTTACATATGCCCGCATCTTTTCGGCTTCCATCTCGGCACTCCGTAGATGGATGTCCTATACTCTCCCGGGCATGATCCGAGATAAAGGGGAGATGTTGTCCGAATGAATTCCGATCTCCGCTCTATCGAACAAATATCATTCTCATTTCCAAACCCCTTGGGATCTAAAGAGGTCTGCCTCTGCATGTCCTCTATTGATTCCCTCCTGGGGAATAATAATATTAAAATGCCGTGGTGAGCGAATACCAACCCGGTTTAGTCCCACCTCATGATATTCGGGCATTGATATGCTCCGATCTTTTGTGGATTCTGTCCCGGCTCTGCATGGACAGTTTTCTATTCCCGCTTGGCATAGTCCAAGATAAGAGATATGCTGCCGGATTTATTCAATATACTTATGTAAAATCGCTAAATGAGCATGATTGTGCTTACTCCGGAGCCCTCACCTTCCCTAGACTCCGAGTATGGGATATTAATGACGCTCCGACAAGTCTGTGCCTGGATCTCGGGATTTCTCCCCACTGTAGCCAAATTAAAGCATGACTTTATCACGGGCCGATAACTCACTGAATTTGATTTGTTCCAATCGGGTTTCAACCGCGTTCTCTCAATTCTTGAACAACAAATTTACCGTACCTCGGCATACATTGCCCCAATAATATGTGCTTGCCCGAATACGATCACACTCGGCCCACCTCATGGGTCCATGTGTGTGCACCGTAATGTGATGCACAGCCTCGAAATAAAAATGCCACGATGCCCCTTGGAGCAGGGAGGTGCTGTTGAAATCTCTCTCGAAATTATAAACAAATGATTAATAAATAATAAATAATAGTGCTAAATACTATTATCCTGTATGCTTGCATGATCCGATTCTCCGGTATATTAAACAGTGATTAGTAGAAAGTCAGGTTATGTCTGACTGGAAACTATCACTATGTGTGATGATGGTCCTTGGACCTAAGTTCTGCGCCTCGTACCGGGAGTCGGCTTAATGAATAAATATTACCATATTGTGTGCTTGTATGTAATTGCATCATATATTCTATGGGCCCCATGGTCTTTATTTTGGCGACTAATCAAGGGTTGTACCTCTCTCGGAGGGTAGTAATTAACGTCGTAACCTTTATGGTACGACGGGTTTTGGGTCCCGACATGATCACCCATAATTGTCTGATTGGTCAAACGGAACGCATAATAAATCATCACAATAGTGACTGGCACGCCTAATAAACCTAATTAACAAACAAACAAACAAATAAAAAAATAAAAAATAAATCAAATAAATAGAAAACGTTCCACCAGCAGGGTCCATCTATTTTTGCACTCGAGCCAACCCCATCCGCCCCCGACAAGGGGAGAAGCTCGACGTGTTTGAACTTTCATCTCTACCTACCATTCCAATAACGCCCTCCCTCAAATCTCCGTCATCTACTGAGTCTACCGCTTCCACCTCACCTTCCACTACCACTCAGAGTAGGTGTGTTTTTACAAGTACATGTACCGAAGAAGATACTCAAGAGTCAGACAAGAGGGATTTGATTACGACTATGCAATTCAAAAGTCAAGATTTTATTTGCCGAATGTCGATCCGAGTTCTTGTGCCGGGTATCTTTGAGAATTCCACGTCTCCGCCCATGCTTACTAAGAAAAAATGTCAAGATTTGATGCCATGCCGACCCAGGGCCAGGGTTGTTAAAATCACTTTGCTTATTGGTCAAGATGTATTCAAAGCTCTCATTACACCTTGTTTTGTCATGGTGCAAGTTCCTAATCAAGAGAAGGGGCACTCCTTCAATCTTGTCATGACACATTTCATTGCTAAGGAGGTGATGAAGTCCATGCTCAAGGGCCGGGCATGGCATCCCTTGTTTGAAGCCTCCAATATCAAGCTTATCCCTTTTTCGCTTCCATGCAAGGGGCTTGTGCCCGTTTTACCAGCTGCATTTCACAAAAACATTCCAAGAGCCTTGAGCATTATGAAACTTCCCATGTTGAAATTTTGACTCCCTTATATCGATTTTCCTCTCCTTCTAAGGGAGCCACTTTTCAAGAAGCCAAACTTATTTTGTGGCTACACAAATGAGAGCACATGGGCATTAATTCCATCCATTGAGCCGCCTGGCCGAGCACATTATTCACCATGGAGAGGCGAGCATTCTTATATTACGGTGCCTCCCACCAATTCATTCACTTCTTACTCTATTCTATCCACCCTCACATTAAGCGCTAATTCTTCCCTATGGGCCACCCGCTGGGTGAGGAGGGGGTTCTCATCCCCTCACTCCTTGTATTTTTCACATTCTCTGCATCCCTTGCATTCCATGCATCCCTTGCATTCATTGCATTTGCTGCATTTGCATTTATTCTTCTTTCCCGGGTTTTCAAACCCGTATCTTCCCCATCTTCCGTAACCTCCGGATCCTCTCCATACTACTTCCAACTCACCTTTCTCTCCAAAATTTTTGGATTCTCCATCTCTTGACCCTTATCTTCCATGATTTCCGGAACCTTTGGATCCTCCACATTCTACTCCTTTCGAATCACCTTTTTCTCCAGAACCTCAGAATTTTTCTCTTCTATCAGGGCATCGCGACCCCTCCTATTTCCTTCCTCTGGAACCTCCAGATTTGTTTCATTTCCCTATCCTTCCTAGGCATCACGCCCTCTCCCATTTTTTCCTTCTGGAATCTACAGATCTACCCCATTCGGCTATCCATCTTTGTCCCCGGAACCTCCGGATTCCTCGTCTCATTCCTCTATCCTTCCTGGGCATTGTGCCCCTTCCCATTCCTCTCTTCCGAAACCTCAAGATTTCCTTTTCCTCTTCCTATCAACCTTCTGAGGGCATCGCGTCCCTTCTCATTCCCTTCCTTCAGAACCCCCGGACCTCCTTCCTTTCTTCCGATTCATCCTTTTACTCCTCCAGGACCCTTTGTTCTTTTCCTCTTTTTAAATTGCCTCTTCCCATATCTTTTCCCTGGGCATCGTGTCCCTCAGCATTATCTTCCTCCGGAACATCTGGATTCTTCCTCTTACCATGATTCTTGTTCTCCTCCTCTGGACCCTCCGTATCCACCACTTTCGATTTATCAATTGCTTCTCCTAATTCCTCCTAATCCCGGGTTCAACCCGATTTCTCCCACCTCAATTGCCTTGGGCATCTGCCCGTTTTCCCACTACTTTCAAGGCTTTAATCCTCACTCCTCCCACTAATTCTCTTTTCTTTCTATAGACCATTCAATGTGATTAGGGTCTCTGCGCCTTAGTGAGGGAGTTCTAGTCCTCACCTCTTTTCCTTTTCTCCTTATTCATCTGAGTCTGGTCTAGACACAACTCCTTCCTGTTGAGCCACTTCGAATCTTTGCCTCCCTGTCTCTTATCTACTAAACAAGGACAACAAATCCCATGTTGGATCAACATCACCTCCAGCAGTTGCTTTTACACCAAAGTCACAAGGTAACGTATTTGCGTAAATTTGCATTTTCTTTACTTCATTCATTCACGCATGATTTTCACATGAAGTGCTTCTTAACCTAATTAAAAGTGGTAGTCTAGGCCTAGTCCTAGGTTTTAATTTAGTCAAAGAGTCTTTAGACTTTCTACTGTAGCACCTTTGGTTATAAGAAGCCCACGCTGGGAGTTCGGCATTCCCTCCCCGATCATTAAGGGCAACCCTTAGCTGGGCATCGCACATACTTCACGACGTCCTTAGCCGTCTTCATTGGAAAACACCGTTGTTACTTGGGCCATGCTCGAGGGCATGAAGTCTTTTCTCTTATCTACTCGACCGAAATATGAGAGTAGAGGTAGTCTGGGCGAAACAACTAACCTAAGCACACCCCGACAAGTGGAAGTCTCAAATAGGGGCAATCTATTATGACCTTATTCTCCGTTAATCTCAAGTTCAATATCTGTCGAGTCCAAAGGACACAAAAAGAACAAAATGATGATCATCAAAAATGAAAAAAAAGAGAGCAATGAAAATAAATATTCACCAAATATGGCATGGCAAGAGGGCAGTACAGTTTTCCTGCGAGACGTCATGAGGCAGGTCATATGCGTGCCTGTAAAAGAGAATTAAGGTTCGATGATATGACAAAAAAGCGCCGATATAAAAGAGAATCTCTAGGGGTTGTGCTATGGAAGGAAGTTAAACCCAATATCTTCTTAACTCATATCAGGCTTTTCTCTAATTTTCTTCTCTTCTCCCTCTGAGACCGAGTGTTTCTCAGGTATGGCCTTAGTAGGGGCACCGTTAGCCAAGTGTAGCCGACTATAGGGCGCCACCATCAAATGCATGCCCTGCTTTGGGTAGTTCTTAGTGAGAGGGGAAGGAACAACGACCCCTAGCCAGTAGTTTAAATTATCCTTTAATGTTGCAATTAACAATGTCTAAACCAAAATCTAAGAAAATTGAATATTTCCTAATTCAAAAAAAATTGAATATAACCAAAATCCAAAAAATTGAATACTTTCCAAAAATCCATAAAAATTTGAATATTTTCAAAACCCATAAAAATTGCATATTCCCCCCCAAAAAAATTGCATTGTATTTTTCACTAACTATTTATTCAGATGGTGCTTTCACAGGAACTATTACTACAAGAAGGACCAATAACATGGGATGAGTCCTCTCCCTTTCTATTTACATCAATCTTTCGATTCTTTCTCGTGTTCTTAATCTATTCTCATGATTTGCCATTCTAGCCACTTTCGGCTATCATCTTTTGATCCTTCTAAGTTATCCCTGCCACTATGCGCATCACCTGGATCATTCAAGAACAAATCTCTTAAGAGTTATTCCTGCAAGCTTGCTTGACCATTCTGGGCATTACTTTGACCTTTCAAGAATAAATCCTATGACCCACCAAGATTGTCATCCTCATGATAACAATAAACAATGATGCTTTGTATGCTTTCATGCCTTCATGCTTTTATGCTTTGATGCTATGATATCCACACTATGATTTCACACTATGCTATTCATACCATGCTTTATGCTATGCCTTTAATGTTACGCTTTCAATACTTTGTTACTTCATGATATCTTGGCTAATAAATTTTTGAGCACATGAAGATGCCTTTTGGTCCCACCGTTTGGGCATCATCTTGGTCCCATGGTGATCGACTGCACTACACTTCATAGTTCCCTCATGCTTATTGCTCCACCATCTTCCTTGTATGCATTTTTACTATATGTTATCTATGCTATTAGATTATATTAAGGACCTTGTGGCTTTGGTAAATCTGGAATTTGAGTTTCCCTTCATCAAAAACGATGATAATTTTAGAAGAATCTTAGTCGCACGGATAGGCCATTGAGCCATCCAAGAGTGGGGATGATGGTTCCCTTTTATGAATTGGTGCGTAGATAAACGTGCTTCGAATTAGTATCACCTCACAAATCGGTGTCTTGACTCAGTCTAGGTAGCTTAATAATATTATCCTTGATTATATTCTATTTTAATTTATTTTAAATTTTCTATTTAAACCCAGCATGCATTCATTTAAGACTTTGAATTAACTTTGGAAAATCCCTCTTCTAACTCGATTTTAAAAGTAAATTGATCATTAATTTTCAAGATATGAGATATTCCATGCCAAATTGAGTCCTCAGTTCACCTTGTTATTGTTTTGAGTTGTTTCCTTGAAAACTCCTTTGTTTGGATTTCTATTCTCCTATTCATTCTTTTCCATATATCCACCTTGGTTGCAACACGTCCACATTTGCTGGTAACCACTCTCCAATGGTCAAACCTACAGGTTTACGACCCGGGATACTTCCATCGCGCTGAAAGTTGATCGCCTTCTTTTTCTACTGCTTCATGCCCGCATGCACAACTCCTTCCTATATCCAAACAACTGTTGCTTTCATTGAACCTTCTCATGATTGCTTCATCTTGAACTTTGGAATTAATTCTTATCAGGTGGTGTTGATTGCGTGTCTCATCACACCTTGGCATCTACTTTTTAGTTCGCTCCACTTCATTCCACTTCATTTCTTTCTGTTCCATTTCTTTCCGTTCCGTGTCGCTCCCTTGCAAAGTAGATGCCAGGGTGGGACAGGTGTAGACACGCCAAAATCAACATCACTTTGAGTACATCTCCTATTACATTACAATGCCCCAAATTAACCTTCAAATCAATTTATTTGAGTGGTTTTCCTCATTTTTTTAATTATTTAGCTTTCCCACATCTTCCCATATTTTCTTCTATTTTTTATATTTTTTCCTGGGGTTTTCTCCAATTTTTTGGGACTATTTTGAATTAGAGTCAGACCCCGGGATGCTAATTCTTTTCAAAAGAAATAATGCCTGGCACAGTTGCCGCCAATTCTGTTATGAAGAAATTAACGTCCATTATTCAGTCGCAAACTCCCTAATCTACGTCCAGGCAGGCGGACACGAATTCTTCTAATCTCCAAATTACCAAAATTTCGTTGTAAATCATGAATTAACGCCTTTGTGGAAAGTCGCCCATTCTTTGAATGCGTCTGGCACGGTGGAAACGTATTCCTTTATTCGTGTTAATTATTGAATTAATGCCTTTTCGAGAAGGCACTAATTTCTAAACTGGGGTCCATCATCATCGACGCATATTATATTCGCGTCCGCCTCCCTGGACGTGAATTCTTCTCTTCCCTGTGTTTGAGCCAACTCTGTATTCATGAAGAATTAACACCTCTACGAAAGGCACCAATTCCTAATTGGCGTCCAAAGCACGGACGTAAATTCTTTTCTTCATCTTAAACCTTGAATTAACGCCTCCCTACAAAGCCGCCAATTCTTAAATTGGCGTCTATCTCTTTGACGTTAATTCTCTTTTTTTTATTTTGACCTTTTAAATAATTACCAAATTCATAAAATTCCAAATTCACGTCTGTCTATGTGGACACGATTTTCGTTTATGATTTTTGGTAATTTTTAACTTTCCAAAATAATCAAGAAATGGCGTCTGCTATACCTACCGTTAATTTGAATTCACGTTCGGATCCTTGGACACGTATTTCCTTGTCTATTTTTGAGATTTTAATTCCGACCAAAATTCGTAAAATTCGTAATTCACGTCAGCCTTGGTGGACGTAAATTTCCTTCTAATTTTGGTAATTTCCTAACTTTCCATATTTAATTCTGGAATTGGCGGCTGGCTGGCTGACGCTACTTGAATTGCACCCCTGTGATGGACGCAAATTCTAACAGAATTTTGAATCCGGCAGAGCTTCCTTCCTTCCTCGTTTTGGCCTCCTTTTCCACTTGGGAAAGGGTCCCTATGACTTTCTAAGGTTGAGTGGACACTTGGCAATTGAATATCTCTCTCCAAGTCAAATTAAAACTTGATTTAATATTTTTAATGGAATTAAACACATGAATTTCTCTCCTATAAATAGGACCCCCCCTCTCCCTTGTTCATAAGGCTGCATTCTTTGATTAAGGGGAGGTGTTGCTGGATTGAAGGCTCAACGGGAGGCTCCATGTGCCTCAAAGCTACATCCTCTTGGAGCAACTTCCTCCATTGAAGATCTTGCAGCAATCTTTGGGAGAAAACCAATAAGCCTACCCTATCTCTTCACTCATTTCTTTTGTTTTGCATTAATTCATCTTCATTGCATGCATCATATCATCTTTCCCTTTTATTTTTATTCTCATCTTAACCACGTTGAGACCTCCAATTGTGCAACACTTGCACCCTCCCTCTTTTCTTCATCACATCATGTCTTTTCCTTACCCATTTACAAAGGGGTTTTAAGGGCTAACACCAACAAGGTGTGTTCTTATACATGCTTTTCATGTTTATTTCATTATAAATTTGATGCTACACTCATCTTGATTTCTAATCCAATCTTGTATTGGTGTTTATTTGTTTTGCAAGGGTAATCATTCAAAGTAAAAGCTCTCTTCATCAGTCGGCTGATTGGAAGAGAAGGTGCACTCACAATCTCCCCCACTCTTTAAAGGGTATTTTTTGCGATCCCTCCTTTATTCATTGTTATATTCCTTTGAGGCCCACGCGTCTCTAGCGATCATGATTCCACCTTAGCATCCGAGCATGCTCCCTTCCCCCCCTTTTCCCCATTCTCTTTTACTTATTATTAAAAAAAAATTTAACCTTCTTTATGGATTTTTTTTTAAGATCTACAACCGGTTGAGTTACTAGTGTGGTGCCTTGTGTGGCGGTGGTGAAGTCGCGTGCAGGACTCGGGTGCTCATTTCCCTGTTGTTACGGCATGATGGTGCCGTGGTTTGAGGAGTTAAGCTACCAACCGAGTTCATGTGTTGTGCCGTGTGGCTGGTGCCATGTTCTCCGATTGAAGTTGGGCTTAGGTCGTTGGTTTGGCGCATGAATTGCCAGTTAGAGCATGGGAGTCTGTGCTCTGGGTCTAAGGTGTTGGAGTCCCTCGCTCTATCTTCTAGGCGCGGTCAGAAGAGTTGGAGGTTGTCTCATGGCAAGCACCAAAATTTTCTTCTTGGTGTGTTATCCTATGCTGAGTTGCGCAGTGGAAGCGTGGTGGACCCATAGCCTGCGGGCCCAGGATCGATGCCAAGAGTGATCTGAGGATACTCTAGTGGTGAGTAGGGTTATAGAGGTTGGTCGGCTAACCCTAAGGGGGGAAGTTGGCCTTGATATGTAGTGGCATTGACCATGAAATTGGCATCGTTTGGCATGTCATCGTGTAGGCATCCTGTTAAGCGGCTCTGGTGGGGTTGAGAATTTGTGGCTTCTTGTGTGGCTTTTTGAGTCAAGAACGGTCTAGTGAGGACCATTGTTGCCCTAATTTCTCCCCTGGAATCATCGTGTGTGGCTCATGGAGGAGCCTAACGTATGGCTAATGCTATGTGGAAGCCATGGGCCAGAGAGTTGGTCATCTTGGAGGCGAGTGTGTGTGGCACCGGTGTGAGGAGTTGGTTTATCTCCTTCGATTCGGATGATGTTTTCCAGGTCAATCCGTGGTCGGTGATGAGTATGAGTATGATGAGAGTGTTTCCGGTCCCAGCAGGAGTATTGTGAGTATCGAGGTGGCTAATTGGACCCTAGCACCCAGTAATTTCATGGATTTACGTGCCGGATGTGTGATAGTGATGTCAGTTGGGGACCCGTTGGAAGCTTGGATGAGGTTAGTGGACTAGGACTTGAACTGTGACCGCGGTCTGGTGTGCTTAGGGTTTGTTGTGGTGTGAGGAGTTGACCTCTGGTTTAACCGATTTCCATAGGCACGAGGCGTTGGCGGATGCCACTCGGAGTCGAGTTGGCATTTTGACCGGCCCTGATGGGTTGAGAGTTTTGTCGTGATTCCGGATGAGATTCCGTGAGGCGGTCGTGAAAAGTCCACAGAGCTGATTGTGTTGTCCTGGCTACTTGCGATGTATGTGGTTTGGTGTGCCGATCGTCCGACGGACTTGATGTTCGGGTCCAGATGAGTGATGTGGTGGATGTGGATTGAGAACTTGGCCTTGCCGTGACTCGGGAGAGTCTAGAACTCGGAGTTGTCTGTGGTGTCATTGTCTAGATTGCTATGTCAAGGTCGGAGGTGTCCCCTAGCTCGGGAGGAGCCGTTCGAGGGGATGGTGTGCGAGGCGAGTAGTTGTTTCACCTGAACATTGTTGTATTCAGGTGGGCGCCAGGTGCTGGTCACTTGCAGCAACCCGAAAATTTTGAATAAGTAGAATAATAATATTTATATAAATCGAATAATATCTGCTTGACCCAAATTTTAAAAATTTTTAATAAAATATGGAAAAAATATGTATCCCATAGAAATCAACATTTCCAACAACTTTGTCTTCAGAAGGAGGCCCAAATAAAATTTTGTTTAAGCCCAAATCAGAGAATTACGCAAAATCAGACTTAGAACAATCCCGCCCAAATCCAACCCATTTAGGCCTAAATTCGAACTCTTAGAGGCTGTAATCGATCCCAATCTCTTGGTTCAGGCTAGGTGATCGTTTTCCCTCATCAAACCACTCGACCCTTCATTTTGACCCAGCGGCGGAAGATTTGATCAACCCCCAGTGTTTTGCCATTTTCCCCTCTTTGGACTCTTTAGATCGATTCGATCTCTAGAAGCCTCCTTAGACCTTATAAATAGATAGCCATCGATCCCTAGAAATCCTATTTGCTTCGACGGTAGGTGGCGCGCTCGATCGTGGGTGTATTTCGATGTTTAGGGCGATCTGTGTTAGGGTTCCGATGACCTTTCCCCCCTCACATCTCATCGACCTAAGGTAGGTTTCTCTCAGGCTAAATGAATAATAGAACATGCCATCTTGTTTTTCCTTCTGTCCTCTTTCTTTTGATACTAAATTGCCTAATTTTGGTAGACCATGTCGATCCAATTTCTTAGTTTACTCGGAGGTATACCCGAAAGGTTACCTTCACTTTAAGTCCTTTTTATGTTGGTTCATCTTAGCCTAAAATCTAATCAAAGCATGCTATTTTATTTATCTTTGAATGCTCTTTTCAACGGTACAATTTTGCCCAATTTTTTTTTATTAGTGTGATCACAATCGCCTTTTTATCAAGGTCTGTCGGAGTTCGCCGTCGGCAGATCTCAGGTTTAAAAATGGTTGCACTAGCGACCGCTTGACAAAGAAATGGTCACGCGATAGACCGTCTGCCCGCCCTAGTTTTTCAATATATATATATTTATGTATGAAATGGTCATGTCCTGACCGTTTATTGTATAAAGTGGTCTCCCTCCTGACCGTTTTCTGGCCTCACACAGTAGAAACATATGCTTGTTTTCTACATTTTTCGACTGATGGTTAGCACTGTCCAGGATGTCCTTTTGACCAGCAATGATGCAAAACGTATTATTAACTTGGTATAATGAAACTGTAATCAATTTTCATTATCTTCATAATTATTCCTTCTTGATTATCGTCCTTAGACAACCATGTGAAAATTAGTAGAATAAACATGTTTATTAATTACTTGGTTAATTTATTTAAAATTTTTCCACTTATAACTTGCTGAATATTGTTCATAATGTCACTGTTTGACAGTCATGCCACTCCGATAGTATTGACTGACCGCACCGTTCATGTTTTCCGTGTTTCCTAGTCTCAATCTTGTAATAGTTGGGACTCTCCGCCGGATACTCCTTTCGTCGTGTTGTGTATGTGATTTTGATGATTACAAAATGCCTTTATTGCTTGGCCTTGTGCGTGAATGGTTATTCATGTCTTCATGTGTATGAAGTTTGAAATGGTTGTGGAAATGATCACAAACTACTTTTATTGGGATATCATGTCGATACATTTGTGACTCTATAAGGCTCATATGTGCTTTGATGTTAGCACATGGCATTGTGGAAAACATGCTTGGATAAATGTCATATTGAGCCTCATGTCATGTATGGTAATGCTAAATGATTGATTGAGATACAAATACCATTGCTAGCCCCCAAGGTAATGATGTGTGGATTGATGAGAGTTTGGATGATGATCAAAGTGAATGTGACTCAATATTATTTTATGTGGCTTGGCTCCTTATTCTTTGAATTCCAAATTTATACTATCATGCAATGGTGAATGATATTTGTAATTTCATGACTCTGTGTATGAATGATTCAACCAATCAACCAGAAATGTGAACTCAGGTAAAATAATGAAGTAAGTGTTGCTATATGGAGTTAAATGGATATCTCGTTCCTCCTTCACTCTTGGAATAGGTTCAATGATGTATTTTACTGTGAACATGTTCATAGTGTTAATGCTTGATGTAAAGATCTTGATTTTCAACTAACCTCTTGCTTTATCATGTTTTTCAGGATGAAAAATCATGGTTGATCTTCATGGGATTATGGTAATATTTAATCATTTGTTTCCCATTGATTTGATGGAGGTTTTAGCCCTTTTTCAGACCCAAACAAGAAGGGGTCGACCCATCGGGTCGACCCTCTGAAGTTCTGCTCAAAACAGAACTTATTCTTGAAACCTGCTGAAAGGGGTCGACCCTGGGGTCGACCCCTGTAACCCAGAACCAGCTTTGGTTCTGTTTTGGGTTCTGGAAGCACGAGGGTCGACCCCTGGGGTCGACCCATTGAAGGGTCAACCCTCGGGTCGACCTCTGTAACCCAGAACCACGTATTTGGTTCTGGTTGGCTTCTGTTTGCCCGAGAGTCGACCGTGTGGTCGACCCCTTCAGTTCCGACCTCCAGCCACCGTGTTTGACCACCATTTTCTTGCCCCTAAAGTCTTCCAATCCGAGTCCCACTTCCTAAAATCACTCCACAAAATGTGGATCTTGTCCAAGGGCTGTCTCTTGACCGTCCAAACACATATATACATTTCCTGGGTTTCAAACCCTAAGGAACAAGAAGCTAGATCTGAAATTTGGGTGTTTTCTAACCCTTGTGATTGCAGGTTCGGAGTTACAGCTCCCAAGCCCTCTTCCACCTTGCTCTGAAGCTGAAATCGAAAGGAAGAAGCTTGAATCAAGGCCCAAGATCATATACAATTGAAAGGTGCATCTGAAATCAAGATCCAACCTCTGTTCGTGCTGCATTACTTCACACTTGCTTCAAGTTCGTTCTTCATCCTGCAGAAGCATTTCATGAGGGAGTTATCTTGATCTTTCACTTCTGTGTTTTTGTTTAAGATTGCTTAAGGTTTTGAATGGGTATCTAAGACCACTCTCTCGTACATATATATATGAGCTGCAATTTTTGTTATACAACATTTCTAATGCTCATATATTCTTTTGTATAGGTGAAGAAGAGGGGGATCTCTAAACCATTCATTTTCACATTCTTGATTAGAGATTAGCTTAAAGGTTGGGCTTATTATTCCCTTTATCTATTCTTTCAGGTGAAGAAAAAAATGGAAAGAAGGAAAAGAGGAGTGCCTTGAGGAGAGGAAGAAGATGATGTCCAGATTATGATCATCAGTCAACGAGCAAGGAGAATCAGATTTTGCTAAAGAAGGGGGAGCCTTTTACTTGATGCAACTTTCCAGTTTCCATCTATATAATTTGTTTGGAGGGTCATAGCATATATTTGTCATTGCTTCATAAACATTTGAGAGAGAGAAAGGGGTCTCCGAGTGTGTGTGTTGTCATATGTGTGTCGATTTGTGCCGAGTATAGCCGCGTGTGTGGTTGGGAGTTTTCTCCCGTATGGTTGTGTAGGCATTGCCCTACGTGTGTGTGTGGACGGAGCTATGTCTCCGTGTGAGGTATTCTATTCGGTGTGTGTTCCCCAACGTGTGTGTGTGTATGTGTGTGCATGCTGCTGTGGCAGCAGTTTGAGGCAAGGCCTCGTGTGTGGTTTGCTACGAAAGCAGCGTGTGTGTTGTTGGGGTTCGTCCCCATGTTGCTACTTTTGTAGCGTGTAGTAAAGCCTCACCGGTTTAGTGAGGGGTGGACGTAGGGAGCCCGTCGTGGTCCCGAACCACCTTAAAAATCTCCATGTCTTGTGGTTTGATTCTTGTGATTGTGCGTTCTCTATCCTATCTGTTTGTGCAATCGTGTGAGCTCGATGAGATTGAGTGAATCTAGTTTAAACCTGTTTAGATTAAATTACTCAGTCTCGTATATTCCGCTGAGTGCTAGTTGTGTTTTTAATTGGACATAGTTTTTAGTAAAAGGATCTATTCACCCCCCCTCTAGATCCGTGATCCTGCACTACAGGACCCAACAATTAGTATCAGAGCAAGGCTCTGTTGTCCCTAGATCTTGCGATCTACAGAGTGATCCCAGTGCATTCTACAATCATGAATTTTTCTGTTGAACATGTCTCAATGAATTGTTTGCCAATCTTCACTAGTTCGGATTTTGATTCATGGCTAGACAAACTCTGTATGGTGATCAATTCTATTAATCCTAGTCTATAGAAATTGATTTATCATGGTCCATACATATTACCTCTAGATGAGACCAAGTGGTCTAATCAGGATAAAATGATGCATCATGATAATGTTACTACTTTGAGTCTATTGAAAGCTTCTGTAAGTACTAACAAGTATCCATTTGTATCTTCTTGTAGGATGGCAAAGGAGCTTATGAACCGGTTGATCAAAGCTCAAGAGAAGGAAAGGCAAAAATGTCTCATGGCCGATGATGCAGATCAACAAAGTGACAAAAATGTAGAAGAGGTAAATTCTGATTCTGAAGAATTTACTCTTGATGATCTTGTTGAAGCCTATGATGAGTTGGAAAAAGAATATAAGAAAGTCAAGTCAGAAAATAGAAAATTGAAAAAGAATTCTGAAAACTTGGTCCATGAAAATGGTTCTTGAAGAGGCGAAATCTCACGCTGCGTCCTGAGCGGGCTGTGGATCACCAGGAGATGAACTGTAAGACAGGGAAACGCGTCAGAGGGCCCAGGGGATTTCCCTGGGGCGAAACCCTCAGATGGCTAAGTCAGTAGAGCTGTGGTGGAAGCAATGAAGGGAGGAGGAAAGCTGATGCGCGAGACTCCACTCCACCAGAAGGGGGGGGGGTGAAGCGGATTGCTCAGGAGTTTTACCTTCCTTTTTTCTCTTACCTTCCACCGGAGGGTAGCCCTGGTTTTAAGTAGTGTGCCGCCTTCAAGAGTCCTGTCAGCTGGGGGGTCTCCGGCGGGAGTTACGTCCTCAACGTGGGCTTTCATGGCCTTTATCGTGGGGGCGTTATCGCCTTGAAACCCGGTGGCAGGTTGATTCCCCTGACCGTTGGGGACTTTTAAAGGCAGCGCGAACGGCTAGTGTCCAGTCCGACCTCCTGAAACGCCAGCCATGTCCGGGCGAGGAGGATAGCTCAGTCAAAGGAGGGGTCGGATAGGTCGGCTGGCGCCTGTCTCTCCTGAGCGAAAAAATGGCCTGGGCTGGACCTTCCTTGTGACCTGACCATCACTCGGGCCCTCTGAGCCTAGGGGCCGCCGGGGAGGGTTGGTTCCTCGAGTGTCTGTTTATTGGGCTTTTCTTCCCTGAGTGGGCCCCATGGGCTATCACTCGGGTGAGCTTGCCTCGTTGGACCCTGTTGAGTCTTGTTGGGCTGCTCTTTGGGTGGGCTACAGAAATCCCCCTCTCCACTTGTCCCCCTCCTACTCCCGAGCCATGGAGGCTCGGTTGAGTAGTTTTTGAGGCTTTAGACCGGCGTGGCTCAGTTGGGTGGAATTCCGTTGGCGTTTATGGTGCCACGTGGAGTGGTCGCCTGGGCCCGTAATGATGATCCTGACGGATTTGCACTGAAGGGGCCCCCCTTTTTCTCGGAGCACGGAACGATGCGCCGCCTCCCTCCAGGGTTTTATAGGCGTTGGGCACTTATTCGTCGTTCTAGGCTTCCAGGGTTTCGGGCTTTCCTTAGTTTCTTGGCTTTCGGAGCTTCTTGATGCTCTGTGAGGGCACAGTGGAGGTGCGAAGTCTCGCGGCGGCGTTCGAGAAGTTGGCGAGGACAACCGCGGAGGCGGTCCGGCAACTTCCTTCCCCTCCGGAGTCTTCGAGTTCTTGCGAGGGGTCCTCTTCTGGCTCGATGGCTGATCCGCCGCTGGAACTCGGGCAGGTGAGGTGGGAGCCTGTCTCCCGCTGCAGCGAGTTGGGGGAGGCAGAGGTGAAGAAGCTGGAGCATCGCTTTCGCTTGCCTTTCAGGTATAGCTTTGCTGCCGCCACCCCGTTCGAGACGAGTTTGGACGACCGAACGGGGCACATCTGCACGTTTCTTATGGCGTGGAAAAGCGGGTTCTGCCTTCCCTTCGAGCCCCTCGTACTCCAGATCCTCGAACTTTTCCGGTTGGCGCCCATCCAACTGGTGGCCAACTCGTACCTCCTCCTCTCTGCCTTTCGGATCCTCTGTCGCCAGCACAACATTTTCCCTTCCTTGGACCTCTTTCATTACTTTTTCGAGTTGAAGGTGCACCCGTCGGTGGGGAAGGGCTTTTACTTTATCCAGGGAAGGAGGAACAGGAGTTGCATCGCCCTCGCGGCGAAGGACTCCTCGCACAAGGGGTGGAAAACCCAATTTTTCTGGGTGAAGGCGGAGGTGACGGATGAACTCTGGAGATGCCAGATCTCTCCCAATTTCCATCCGAACATTCCTCCTCGGCAGGAGGAGTTCCCTCCCCATGTGGAGCAGCAGGCCGCCAATCTGCTGGAGAACCGCCGGTCGACCGAGGAGTTGGTGACGTCGGAGAACATCGAACGGTGCCTGCTTACGCGGTTGAAGTCGACAGGTACCGCCCTTTAGGTTGTTCCCCTGGGGTGGTAGTTACCTTTCTTCTCCTGACTGGGTCTTCTTTCTTTGCTGTAGACGTGAGGCGGGAACCTCTGGAGGATACTGCTGAGGTCATCGATCTGGGAGAAGATGACTCGGCGGCCGACGAGCCGGAGGCTCCTGTGGGTCGCGCCCAAGCCCGGGATAAGGGCAAGGGGGTGACCCCCGGGGGGTCTTCACGGCCGGCTGGCACAAAGCGCAAGGATCCCATGGCGGGAAAGTTGCGGGAGGCCGCGAAGGCCAAGAAGCGGGCCAAGAAGGCAGGTCTCCCTCCTACCGCCGAGGGCAACTTTGGCTCGGCGGCACTCCCCTCCCGGGGGCAAGATGGGGCCGACCCCTCGGGGCCAGCTCCCCCATCTACCAGGCGAGAGGGGGCCGAGGAGACCGGGGGCCCTTCAGAGGACGGCGATAGGTCGGCTCTCCCCCCCACGGGGGTAGAGGGGGCCGATGTTGAAGTAGCAGTCACCGAGGCCAGGGGGTCGGCCGGAGGCGGTGACGTCCCGGTCGCCGAGGTGCGGGCCAAGATAGGCGGGGCTGGGGGTTCGCCCGCGAGGGCGTTGCAGCCCCAGATGCTGGGAGCTTCCGATGCGGTTGGACCTGCGGCATCGGTCGAGGTTGGGGGTTCGCCCAGGGAGGCGTTGCAACCCCAACCGACCGTGGCACGCGAGGTGGCCGGTCCCATTGCTCGAGCAGAGCCCTCTGGCAGAGTGCCCCGGGCGGAGCGGTCTCCTTTGCCGGAGCCCTTGGAAAGGCTCGGCATTACGGGCGACCTATATCGGGTCTGCCGATCGATCGCCGCGAGGACGAAGGGGGGAGAAAGGCACAATACCCCCCCCGGGCTCCTCGATGTTATGATGGAAGGCGGCCTGGTCATAGCTCGGTCGACGGCTTTGATGGCGGAGGCACACGCGCGGACGGAAACGGAGCGGTCGAACCTTGCCTGGACCCTCGGGGGATGCGAGAGGAAGCTGGCCCGACTAAAGGGGGAGCATGAGGGACTCCGGTAGGAGTTCTCCGCGTTCCGAGAGGTGGCACGAGTGAGTCGACTGGAGGCTGAGGTGCTGACCGAACAGCTCACCAAGACCCAAGAGTCTCTTGAGAGGGCAAGCCGATCCTTGGAGGAGGAACATCTGCGTCGCCTCGATCTGGACAATCGCTGGGAGCTCGAGCGTGCCGAGCTGCTAGACCGGGCGGAGATGGCGGAGCGTCTCCGAGCTGAGGCTGAGGTGGATCGGGCCCGGGCAGAGGAACGTGCGTCCGAGGCGGAGCGGGCGCGGGTCGAGTTCGTCGGTAGGGCGGGACAGATCGAGGCGGAGGCAATCGAGCGCTACAGGAGCTCGGATGCTTACTCGGCCGACCTGTTGGAAGCCTCCCTACCTTACTACGAGGTAGCGCTACGCCGAGGTGCTCGAAAGGGGTTCAAGCAGGGCTATCGCCGGGCGGTAGGCTGCGCCCATGAACAAAACTCCGCGATCGAGTTCCCCTTTGGCCAGCGTTATGATTCGGATGAGTCGGTTTCCAGCTCTTCTTCGTCGGTCAGAGAAGATTCTGAGGGATCGCCTCCGTCGGGGTCACCGGCTCCGGGCTTCTCGGGAGGGCTAACGACTGAGATAGTTCTCGCACAGGCGAGGTCAGTGTCTGAGCCGGCCGTCACCGAAGGCGCCGAGGGTGACGCGTCACCTTCCGTCAGTCTCGAGCATCAAAGTGGGCCCGAGGCCTGATGTATTGTACCTCTTTCCATTTTTGTCCCTCTTTCCTCTTTTTAGAGGGTTTCCTTTTGGTACGATAATAAATGACTTGCTCTGTTTGGGTACTATCCTTACCGTGATTTGGTTGGCGAATCTTGGGTGGTTGAGAGGTGCCGATATGTCCTGTACGGTTTTCGTACGCTATTTTGGTAGGCTTCTGACGGGGCGTTCCTCCGTCCCCTCACGCTTTGAATGTTAGGCCGCTTCGTGAATCCCGCGAGGGCGGGAAACGAGGAGTTGGAGGTGACTGTTCAGGGGAGAAATCCTTCGGCGTGTTTCCGAGGGGGGCATTTAAGGCGTGTAGCCTCCTTTGGCCTATAAGAAGGACCGGAAGGCGCCCTTTCCTCTCCACCGCTTGGGATTGTCTCTAACAGTCTTTCCTTGCTCCTTCCTTTTCACTCCGCGTTGTGCCTTTGCATCCGGAGCATGGAGGATCCTTCGGAGGGCGATGCCGCCGACGACGGGGAGCGGTGGGCTCCTGCTGTCTTGTGAGGTTGAACGGATCCCACGGTCGCCGCGCATGTACTAGACGGGTCCTACGGTCCTCGCGCGGATCTGGGGAGGACTTTGGCGTGTGGAAGCACGCCATTGGCCTCTTCTTGGCTCCGGCGAGGCTTCCGGGTGGACGCCGAGGCGGAGGACGGATGGGGGCATCAGGGGAGTCTGCCGTCACTTCCCTCCGTGTGAGGGGAGGAGGCGTATCCGGCTCCCTCCTCACCGAGGCCTTCCTCCGTCTGCAGCCTCTTTTTCCCTCTTCTGCTCTTCATTTCTTTCACTCTTCGGGGGCTGCTTGCTCTCTCCTTCCTTCCAAGGAGTTGGCAGTTTGGAAGAGGGGGGGCCTTCCCAGCGCTCCTTTTTCCCGGTTGTTGCCAACTTGGGAGGTAGCCTTCCTCAACGTTTAAAGGTGGCCTTCCTCCTGAAGTCCCTCTGTCACCTTTCTCACAGGCCATCCGAGCCACCTGGCTCGACCACCTCTTGTCCGAGCCAGTTTCCGCACGAGGCAGAGTCAGTGGCTGGATGTGAGGGGATCAAGACCGAGTCAGTCGAGCGATGACCCCTTGAAACGATGTTAGACGGACTTTTATTTTATTTTTGCTATGTGATGTACTGGCATTTGCCTACCTGATGTACCAACGGTTTGGAATGAAAAGAACAGGAATTTTATTCTGTCCATCTCGCTGTACAATTTCAAAAGTAGAATCTGGGTAGTGCGGCTGCATTCCACGTCTGAGGAATAGGCTCCCCTTCAATTGTTGCTAACCTGTACGCACCTTTCCCGAGCGTCTCGACCACTCGGTAGGGACCTTCCCAGTTGGAGGATAGCTTGCCCGCCGCCTCCAGTGGTCGAGAGGCTTCGGCTTTCCTGAGGATGAAGTTCCCCGGTTGGAAACGTCTGTCTCGGACCTTGGCATTGTAGTATCGAGTGAGGCGGCGCTGGTACTCCGTTGCCCGGACGTTCACGATCTCTCGGAGTTCGCTTGTCAGGTCGAGGTTCTCGATCAATTTTTGCCCGTTGGCCTCGGGTGAGAAGCTGATCACTCGGAGAGACGGTTTGGCTATCTCCAACGGAACGACGGCCTCGGTGCCATATACGAACTGAAAGGGGCTTTCACCAGTTACCGTCCTGGGGGTTGTTCAGTGCGACCACAGTACGCTAGGCAATTCCTCGAGCCAACTACCCTTAGCCTTGCCGAGTCTGGTTTTTATGCCTTTCAAGATAGTCTTGTTGGCATTTTCAACCAGCCCGTTGGCCTGAGGGTGGGCGACCGAAGTGAAGTGGTTGCGGATATTTAGGTCGGCGCATCTGTCTCGGAAGTATCGAGAGTCGAATTACCGACCGTTATCGCTTACTATCACTCGGGGGATGCCAAAGCGGCAAATGATCGATTTCCAAACGAAGCCCCAAACGACTGTCTCTGTGATCCTTACCGTAGCCTCGGCCTCGATCCACTTGGTGAAGTAGTCGATGGCGACGATGATGAACTTCTTCTGGGACTGGGCCGTTGGGAATGGCCCAAGGATATCGATTCCCCACCGAGCGAAAGGGTAGGGCTCAGTTAGGGTGACAAGTTCCATTGCCGGCTGATGGACCAAGTGGTCAAACCGCTGGCATCGGTCGCACTGTTGAACATAGGCTGAGTAGTCGCGCTGCAGGGTGGGCCACCAGTACCCCTGTCGTAACAGGATTCGGGCTAGCGACCGGGCCCCTGAGTGCGCTCCGCACAGGCCTTCATGAATCTCTTGGACGGCTCGGCCTGCCTCGTCTGGACCGAGGCACTTCAGGAGGGGACCGGAGAACGATCTTCGGTAGAGGGCGTTGTCAAGGATGACGAAGCGCTGAGCTTGATACTTCATTTGGCGGGCTTCTCGAGGGTCGGAGGGCTCTTGGGAGTCTTGTAGCCAGGATAGGTAGGGGGAGCGCCAGTCACTTGGGGTGGCCGAGTCAACAGCGAGGAGCTCCGTGTCGATGCTCGGGCGCTCTAGCTCTTCTAGGAGGATCGATCGTGTACCTTCCGGGTCTAGGGAGGAGGCCAATCGATAGAGGGCGTCCGCCCGGGAGTTTCGCTCCCGAGCTATCCGAACTACCTCAAATCCCTCGAACTGTTGGGCCAGGCTCCGGACCAGCTGAAGGTATTTGATCATGGGTACCTCCCGAGCCTCATACTCACCGTTGACCTGACCTGCGACTAGCTGAGAGTCGGTGTGGATCCTGACTCGCTCGACCCCCAGCCGTCGGGCCATGCGTGCTCCCGAGATAAGGGCCTCGTACTCGGAAGCGTTGTTGGACGACTGAAAGTTGAATTTTAAGGCGTACTGTAGCTCTATCCCTTCGGGGGACCTTAGGAGGATCCCCGCACCACTCCCTGCCGAATTGGAGGACCCATTGACGAACAGTTCCCAGGCTGGCTCGGTCGCGGTCGGAGGCCTGTCCTCGGCAGGGATGGTGCTTTCGGCAATGAAGTCGGCGAGCGCTTGACCTTTGATAGCTGATCGCGGCCGGTACGAGATGTCGTAGCCCCCGAGCATGATGGCCCATTTGACGAGTCGCCCCGAGGCCTCGGGGTGGGCCAGAATCTTCTTCAGCGGCTCACCGGTTAGCACGGTGATGGGGTGCCCCTGGAAGTAGGGGCGGAGGCACTTCGCGGAGGTGACCAACGCTAGCACGAGTTTCTCGGTTGCGGGGTACCTCCGTTCGGCCCCACTGAGCACCTTGCTGGTGTAGTAGACCGGTCTTTCGATTCCCGAGTCATTTCTGACCAGGACCGAGCTGACCGTGGATGGCATCGCCGAGAGGTAGAGCAGCAGGACTTCGCCTAGGACGGGTTTGGAGAGCACCAGTGGCGAAGCCAGGAACTCCTTAATCTCGACGAATGCTGCCTGGCACTCCTCATCCCATGCGAACGTAGCAGATGCCAGCTTGGGCCCCCTCATTAATTTGAAGAAGGGCAAGCATCGTTCGGCCGCACGGGACAGGAAATGGCTGAGAGCGGCGACACGCCCCGTCAGACGCTGGACGTCTTTAATGCACGTGGGCGGGCGCATGTCCAGGATGGCCTGGACTTTGTCGGGGTTGGCCTCGATCCCGCACTGAGTGACTAGGAAACCCAGGAACTTCCCAGATTTTACTCCGAAGGTGCACTTGGCGGGGTTGAGCTTCATGTTGTACTTCAGGCGGGTGCCGAAGGTTTCAGCAAGGTCGGCAAAGTGGTCTTGGGCCTTGGGAGTCTTGACGAGCATGTCATCGATGTAAGCCTCGACGTTCCGACCTAGCTGTCCCTCGAACACGTGGTTTACCAGCCGCTGATATATGGCTCCGATGTTCTTTAACCCGAAGGGCATCCGGGTGTAGCAGTACACGCCGCAGTCAGTGATGAAGGCTGTCTTCTCGACGTCTTCTGGATTCATTCTGATCTGGTGATAACCTGAATAGGCATCCAGGAAACTGAGTATCTCGTTGCCCGAGGTTGAATCAACTAATTGGTCGATGCTCGGTAGCGGATAGCAGTCCTTGGGGGTAGCCTTATTCAGATCGGTAAAGTCCACACACATTTGCCACTTGCCTGTGGCTTTTGGCACCAGGACGACATTGGCTAGCCACGTAGGGTACAGGACTGGCCTGAAGAGGCCTGTCTCTTGTCCCTTGGTGACCTGCACCTTGATGACCGCCTGTTTCTCGGGCGCATGCTTCCTTCTCCGTTGCTGTACGGGCCTGACGGTGGGGTCAAGGCTGAGCTTGTGCATCACGGTCTCCCCTGGTATGCCAGGGAGTTGATCATCGGTCCAAGCGAAGACCTGAGCGTACTCAGAAAGAAATTTCTTGTATTGTTGCTGTTCCTTAGGTGGTAGGTCGGCTCCGATCCTTACTCCGAGGGCCGGGTCATCGTTTAGGAACACCGTTAGCAACTCGCCACCGGGCTCGGCGGTTACGGTCTTCCCTTTGATTCCCTTGGGGCCCTTATCCCCTCCGTCCGACCTTGAGGCTTCCACCGAGATGTTGTAGCACCTTCTAGCCGTGGCCTGGTTATCTCGGGCTTCCCCCAACCCATTTTTGGTGGGAAACTTCATTTTTTGGTGATAGGTAGATGGTACGGCCTTCATTCGGCTGAGAATTTTCCGGCAGAAAATGGCGTTGTACGCTATCATACCCTTGATCACTATGACGTCCACCATGACCGTAACGGTTTTGGGTGGGGTGCCGATGGTGACCGGCAGGCTTAGGGCTCCCTCGGGATAGGTGGCCAGGCCGTTAAACCCACAAAGGGGGGTTCGGATCAGGCGGAGCTTGGATAGGTCTTCCCCCATCTTGAGGAAATAGTCATAAGATAATACATCGGGGGCGCTTCCATTGTCAACCAGAATTCTATCTACGTTACAATGGTTTATTGTGGCCGAGATGACGAGGGCATCATCATGCGAGGTGCTTAGCCCTTCCAGGTCTTGGTCGGAGAAGACTATGACCTGGGGCTCCCTCGGCGGGCCCCTTGAGGGCTCTGAGACCCGGCTGGCCCGCTCGGCATGGTGCTTCCTTCCTCGGCTGGTGTCGCCGCCCGATGTTGTTCCTCCGGAGATGACGTTGATGTGGACCCCTCGGGGGGCGTTGTCGATCTCCTCGGCGGCGTCTTTGTCTTCTTTGTGCCCCGCTGCGAACCGGGCTAGGTGCCCCTGACGGATGAGACGTTCGATCTCGTCCTGGAGCTGGTGACAGTCACCGGTGTGGTGCTCGTGGTCGCCGTGGAACAAGCAATGTCTGTCACGCTTGCGGTTCTTCGATCTCATTGGTTCGGGGTGGCGGAGGAGTCCCGAGTCTTTGATGTCTTCATAGATCTCGTAGACTGGCGTGGTCAACGGGGTGTACCGCTCGTACCTTCGTTTGCGCTCTCCTTCCCGATCACGCTTCTTACCCGAGCCAGGGTTTGACTCGGGGGCCCGCTTCTTGTCCCCCTCCCGACCCGAGCCGATTGTGTCTCGACAGGCGCTGAGCACCTCTTCGCACTCGGCGTGGCGCAGAGCCAGAGTCACTAGCTCGGAAAGGGTCGAGGGAGGGTGGAGGACCAGTTCACGGCGGAGATTTTCGTCCCGGGTGCCCCTGGTCAGAGCGGTCGTGGCTGAGGCCACATCCAGGCGGGGAATCCTGAGGGCTTCCGATTTAAATCGGTGGACATAAGCCCGGAGCCTTTCCCCTTGTGCCTGTTTGAGGGCCAGGAGCCCCGCTACTGACCTCGGGGGGGCGCTTCCGGTGAAGCTCTCCTTGAAGACTCGCCCAAATTGCCTGAAGTCCTGGATGGACCCAGGGGCGAGGGCCCGGAACCACGCCTGAGCGCCTTGGACCAGGGTGGCTGCAAAGGCTCGGCATTTAATGGGATCCGGTGTTCCATGCAGAGTCACCAGGGCGTCGAAGCTATCATAGTGGTCGGCTGGGTCGCCCTGTCCATCATAGAGTTTGAAGGTAGGAATGGAGGTCCTAGGAGATACCTCTGCCTTCAAGATGTGCTCGGAGAAAGGGGATTTCTCCTCTTCCTCTGAGAGGGAGGTCTTCTGCAGGGCGCGGAGGGCGCGCTCTTGCTCTGCGAAGCGTCTTTCGAAATCCCTCAGCCGAAGGGATAGTTCCGGCTGCGGTCGCGCCGTGGGGCTGGGGGGAGCGTCGTGGCGATCCTCAGGACCGCCGGTGCTCGGGCGTGGAGGCCTCGCCCCCTGTTTCCCTTTCCTGGGCATGGAGGAAGCCTCTTGCTCTGGGGGTGGAGCTTGCGAGGGTCCTCCCGGGTGGTTGCGGATGAGCTGCTGACCACGGAGGGTGAAGAGGCCTCCAGCGGTGTGCTGGGACGCACTTTGACGGGGGGGCTCCCGGACGGGGCGCGAGACCTGGCATCCCTCGCCGCCTGGGCCCTCATGAGCTCCACGAGAACGTCAAGCTTCTTACTGAGGGCCTGGAAGATCTCGACGCCGCCGTTGGGGGCTACCCCTGTTGCCGTCGGAAGGGGCGGCGGCCCGTTGGTGGGGACGCTGGTGTTGGAGGGAGGGCTCTGTGAGGCCCTAGAGGGGTCTTCTCCCGCCGTCACCACGGCCTTACCCTTCTCGACGGCGGATCTCCTCCCTGAGCTTCTTCTCACCATCTCGGCTCTTTGTGCGTTTCCCACAGACGGTGCCAGATGAAGAGGCGAAATCTCGCGCTGCGTCCTGAGTGGGCCGTGGATCACCAGGAGATGAACTGTAAGACAGGGAAACGCTTCAGAGGGCCCAGGGGATTTCCCTGGGGTGAAACCCTCCGATGGCTAAGTCAGTAGAGCTGTGGTGGAAGCAATGAAGGGAGGAGGAAAGCTGATGCGCGAGACTCCTCTCCACCAGAAGGGGGGGGGGGGTGAAGCGGATTGCTCAGGAGTTTTACCTTCCTTTTTTCTCTTACCTTCCACCGGAGGGTAGCCCTAGTTTTAAGTAGTGTGCCACCTTCAAGAGTCCTGTCAGTTGGGGGGCCTCCGGCGGGAGTTACGTCCTCAACGTGGGCTTTCATGGCCTTTATCGTGGGGGCGTTATCGCCTTAAAACCCGGTGGCTGGTTGATTCCCCTGTCTGTTGGGGACTCTTAAAGGCAGCGCGAACGGCTAGCGTCCAGTCCGAGCTCCTAAAACGCCAGCCCTGTCCGGGCGAGGAGGATAGCTCGGTCAAAGGAGGGGTCGGATAGGTCGGCTGGTGCCTGTCTCTCCTGAGCGGAAAGACGGCCTGGGCCGGACCTTCCTTGTGACCTGACCATCACTCGGGCCCTCCGAGCCTAGGGGCCGTCGGGGAGGCTTGGTTCCTCGAGTGTCTGCTTATTGGGTTTTTCTTCCCTGAGTGGGCCCCGTGGGCTATCACTCGGGTGAGCTTGCCTCGTTGGACCCTGTTGAGTCTTGTTGGGCTGCTCTTTGGGTGTGCTACAGAAATCCCCCTCTCCAGTTCTTATGATAAATGTTCTGAGCTTGTTAATTTCATTGAAATTTTAGAGCATGATGTTGAATGTCACAAAGAAACTATTGCTTGCTTGAGAAATGAAAATGTTATCCTCAAGAATAAAATTAATCAATTGGAGAAAACTAAAAAAGATCTAAGAAATAAAATGAAATCAAACTCAATTGATCAGGATATTTGCAATGAATTGATTATGAATGATAAACTTGTAAATGAAAATGAAGAACTTAAAAAGGAAAATAGTGCGATGCTAATTCAGATCTCCCTGCTTGAAAGTAGATTGTAAAATCTTGAAAAACTTGAAAAAGGGAAATCTGTGATTATTGATGAATCTGACAAGATGGATGTGCTTGAACAAATGATGGAGAGCTACAAAACCATCAATGTCCAATTGAATGAAAAAATCATTTCCTGTGACAATGAGATCATTTCCTATGAATTGCATATTTCATCACTTGAAAATAAAATTCTTGATCTGAATACTTCTTTGTGTAAGTTTGTGAATGGGGAAGAAAATCTGAACAAGATATTGGGGACTAAGGTGAATTTTCAAAGAGAAGGGCTGGACTATAATCCTGTGAACAAAAAGAATTTTGAAAATAAAGTCTATACATCTTTTGTCCATACAAACATAGCCAGCACATCTAATGGGCCTCTAAATCAATCTTCTCCTCAAACAACAAAGCAATCAAATGAAAATCTGAAAAAGAAACAAAACCTGCATCAAAAGGCTAAAAATGTTGTTGGTGTCACGTTGAATGCCAAGAAAAATCATGTTACACACACACACGCATCCACAAAGAAAATCTCATATTTTTATTATGGTGAATTTGGTCATATGATACATGATTGCCTTTTGATGAAATTTGAAGATCTAGAAGCATGCAAGAAAATGAATTACTTCACAAAGCCAAGAAAGGTTTTGAACACAAAAAGAACTTCTGATAACTCTTATGTTCATGCAAGAAGACCAATTGAAAGATTTGCTCCATTGAATTATTTTCATTGTGGAAGGTTCGATCACAAGATGAATAATTGCTTCAGTTTGAAAAATGATAACATGTCTACAAACCCACAAAAATTCCATGCTCATTCTTACAAGAAAAAATTGAAGTGTCTTGGTTGTTGTCATTATTGTGGTGAGTTTGGGCATACCATGCATGTTTGCTCTTTAATGCATTTTGATGATATGCATGCCCAAAGAATCTGAAAGGCACTCATTAGAGGTGCAACTAACCATCAGGGACCCAAGAAGATTTGGGTACCCAAAACAACCAAATGAGAACTTTGTTGCAGGATTGTCTTGAGGCCAAGAGGAAAGCTTTAAGTGGACATGGCCAGTTCTGGTGTGATGCCTTGGTTAACATGGGCTTGTCCTTGAATTGACACTGATTTGTAAGTTGGTTGTTCATGTTTGTACACATCGATTGTGTGAATTCTAAGTTCATGTTGCTGGAATTTAAGTCTCTAATATGCAGGTTTGAAGAGGCTATCTTGTGTGTTTTATGTGCATCAACCTTGTCTACACTTGTGCTTAGACTTGGTCCTTCATGTGCATTGATCTATACTACACATGGACAGACCTGGGTTCTTCATATGCTTAGACTTGACTCTTTACACTGTTGGGCTACACTTCAAATTTCTGAACTGAACTTTGAACTCATGTCAGCTTGAGTGAATAACTTGTATTGAACTAAGATTGATATGAAATTGAGTTTCTGATACTGCAGGTTGAGAGAGAGAGTCATATGTGATGAAAAGCTCTGAAGATAGTTTCTTCAATATGCATTGACTTAATATTGACATGAATTGAGCTCTTTACAGTGCAGATTTGATTATGATCATCAACCCTTAAAATCATGGAGAGAAAGAAAGGAGCTTGTTGATGAAGATGACAACAAGCAAAATAAAGCGAAGAGTTTGAGAATGTTAATAAAGGTAACTCTAGACAAAGGTGAGAAAATAAAGTGTTTGTTTGAAGCTCTTTGGTCTTGATGTTAATGCCATATCTTGACAGACAGTGATTTTGAAGTTTTGAATACCCTTTGGTTACTTTTGAAAATGTGGATGATGAATGCTTGGCTGAATGGTATTGAAACATCTAAGTAGTATATATGAGAGTGTAGCCACTGAATGCCTTTTTGCTTAACCCCCGATGTTAAATGAGAATACATTTATTTCTGATCATCATTTCAATGATTACATGGTATATAAAATGGTGACATGTGGAAGGGCAGGTCAAGCATGTCTGAAAGCTATCACCATGCATGAGAATGTGTCTTCGCCCGGTACCATGAATCATATATGCATATGGCATCAAACTTAAATGAATTTTCTGAAATCATGCATTGATTATGCGGGAGTCTTGCAAGCTGAAAATTTTGAGATTGATATTTTTCATTCTCTTAGCATGCTGATGTTGTTCTGTGGTTGAACATTTTGAGGACTGAATTTCATCAATGTTCCATGGTCTTTACCAATGTGCCACTCATCTTTTTGGATAAAAGTACAACTGTTTTCAAGAAAAGTTCACTTGTGATGATTTTGATGCTTTGCATGAGATTTCTGAATTCTCTTTTCAAAATAAAATTGTGTCCTCACATTTTAACATTTGGTAATGCATGGCATGCATCAGTTGCATTAGGTGCATATAGAGTGTCATGTGAAATCTGAAATCATTCATCACATTGCATATTTGCATATCACTTTCTACATATCATTCACATAGTGCTTTTGGAAGATGAAGCTCATCGTGTGTATTATTGCATAGTTGGCATTTTCAGTATACATATAGTGCATATTTTGAAATGCATCATTTTGAACATTTCATGTTGCATAAATGCCAAAATGAATACTTCCAATAATTGGTCTCATATCTTTGGGGCCAACAATTCAAGAACTAAAATTACATATCTTTTCATTTTGCATTGCATATGCATATCTCCATTGTATGCTTGCATGTTATTATATGCTATTCAACTCCTTCCTTTGAAACTTCTAAGACCAAACACTTCATTGTTAAATAATGTTGCATCTGAGTCTTAACAAGTGTGCTTCATGTCAAATTCTCAGGGGGAGCATTTCATGCTTATTGCATTTACATAGGGGGAGCTACACTATCCTGCTCTAAGTTAAATTTTCTCCATACATGTTAAATCAAATTCGTATACTTCATGCACGTTAATGTGAAATTGAGTGTTATTCATAAGGATATAGAAATTTCATTTCAACACTCTAAAGTGATTCAACTTGCTGCATGGATGATAAGAGACAGTTGAGGAAAAAGCTGCCTGCCTCCACATACAAAAAAAATGGCTAAAATGAAAGGCAGAGCAATGCTAAGTCTCACTGAGTAAACTGGGAACATGTCACCTGAGACGTGATGTGGTTCATTTTTGAGAAGTGTTGACTAAAGTATCTCTGTTCAAATGAGGTGACAAGGTTCAATATTCTGAGTAACCGGGGATTCTGGCATGAGCTCCATGTGTCTCCTCGCGTAAAAAGGAATTATTTGAACTTGATCCTTCTTAGAAAAATTCAGATTATCAGTGTAAAAATTACTGATGATAATTTGATGACGAAGAGCGAAGCCTCCAATACGTTGTTCTCTAGATTGAAATGTAGTTTGTGAACTTACTATTGTGTTTACTTGAAAATCCGGTTATCCATATGGCTAAGATTCATACTCATGTTACTCACTTACACATGGTAATTTGATTTGATATGTATTTTGAAAATTTGATTGATTGCTTGACCTATTGTACGCCTTCTCCTATTTATCTGCACAATCCTCTAGGTGTAATCATGAGCATTCTGAACTTAATGACTCACTTGCACTTTTCCTACACCTATCCCCTCACTGTAAATCAATTGGTATCACTTCTTGTGAAGGAGTTATGTTGCATGTATCTATAGATATTTGCTTGATTACATTGTATGAATTTCATGTCTCATCATTTTCATACATCCTGTTTCATGCATTTCACAAGAAAACTAAAAATTAAAAATTTGAAAATCAAGGTCAGTCATCTAATGTGTCAATGTCAAAGGGGGAGATTTACATGTGATCTTATCTACTTAACTCATCAGGACTTGCATGAGTCAATACCTTTCTATGGGTGTTTGAGTGCTTATTTGCTTCCTCATTATTGTCATGCCATACACCATTTCCAATTGCTGTAACTCTGAGTATTTGCATATCGGTTTGTCATCTTGCATTCAACATGACCATATTGTCCACATTTGAATTTTCAATTTCACCAATTGATATCAAACAGTTTTGCAATTCGTTCATGCATATTGTGCATATTGGTTCTCTTCATAAACCTAGTGTACATAGGTTCTTGACATTCTGGACTCCCCATCATGCTCCCCATTTCTGATTATGTCAAAGGGGGAGAAAGCATTATAGCACAAATATTTTATCATCATCAAAATGTGGGAGATTGTTGTGTATGTGATTTTGATGATTACAAAATGCCTTTGTTGCTTGGCCTTGCGCGTGAATGGTTATTCATGTCTTCATGTGTATAAAGTTTGAAATGGTTGTGGAAATGATCACAAATTACTTTTATTGGGATATCATGTCGATGCATTTGTGACTCTATAAGGCTCATATGTGCTTTGATGTTAGCATATGGCATTGGGGAAAACATGCTTGGATAAATATCATATTGAGCCTCATGTCATGCATGGTAATGCTAAATGATTGATTGAGATGCAAATACCATTGCTAGCCCCCAAGGTAATGATGTGTGGATTGATGAGAGTTTGAATGATGATCAAAGTGAATGTGACTCAATATTATTTTATGTGGCTTGACTCCTTACTCTTTGAATTCCAAATTTATACTATCATGCAATGGTGAATGATATTTGTAATTTCATGACTCTGTGTATGAATGATTCAACCAACCAACCAGAAATTTGAACTCAGGTAAAATAATGAAGTAAGTGTTGTTATATAGAGTTAAATGGATATCTCGTTCCTCCTTCACTCTTGGAATAGGTTCAATGTTGTATTTTACTGTGAACATGTTCATAGTGTTAATGCTTGATGTAAAGATCTTAATTTTCAACTAACCTCTTGCTTTATCATATTTTTTAGGATGAAAAATCATGGTTGATCTTCATGGGATTATGATAATATTTAATCATTTGTTTCCCATTGATTTGATGGAGGTTTTAGCCCTTTTTCAGACTCAAACAAGAAGGGGTCGACCCATCGGGTCGACCCTCTAAATTTCTGCTCAAAACAGAACTTATTCTTGAAACCTACTGAAAGGGGTCGACCCTGGGGTCGACCCCTGTAACCCAGAACCAGCTTTGGTTCTGTTTTGGGTTCTGGAAGCACGAGGGTCGACCCCTGTAACCCAGAACCACATATTTGGTTCTGGTTGGCTTCTGTTTGCCCGAGGGTCGACCCTGGGGTCGACCCCTTCAGTTCCGACCTCCAGCCGCCGTGTTTGACCGCCGTTTTTTTGCCCCTAAAGTCTTCCAATTTGAGTCCCACTTCCTAAAATCACTCCACAAAATGTGGATCTTGTCCAAGGGCTGTCTGTTGACCGTCCAAACACATATATACATCTCTTGGGTTGTAAACCTTAAGGAACAAGAAGCTAGATCTGAAATTTGGGTGTTTTCTAACCCTTGTGATTGCAGGTTCAGAGTTACAGCTCCCAAGCCCTCTTCCACCTTGCTCTGAAGCTGAAATCGAAAGGAAGAAGCTTGAATCAAGGCCCAAGATCATATACAACTGAAAGGTGCATCTGAAATCAAGATCCAACCTCTGTTCGTGCTGCATTACTTCACACTTGCTTCAAGTTCATTCTTCATCCTGCAGAAGCATTTCATGAGGGAGTTATCTTGATCTTTCACTTCTGTGTTTTTATTTAAGATTGCTTAAGGTTTTGAATGGGTATCTAAGATGTGTAATAATCATTTACATGTTCTATGTCTACTCTCTCGTACATATATATATGAGCTGCAATTTTTGTGATACAACATTTCTAATGCTCATATATTCTTTTGTATAGGTGAAGAAGAGGGGGATCTCTAAACCATTCATTTTCACATTCTTGATTAGAGATTAGCTTAAAGGTTGGGCTTAATATTCCGTTTATCTATTCTTTCAAGTGAAGAAGAAAATGGAAGAAGGAAAAGAGGAGTGCCTTGAGGAGAGAAAGAAGATGATGTCCAGATTATGATCATCAGTCAACGAGCAAGAAGAATCAGATTTTGCTGAAGAAGGGGGAGCCTTTTACTTGATGCAACTTTCCAGTTTCCATCTATATAATTTGTTTGGAGGGTCATAGCATATATTTATCATTACTTCATAAATATTTGAGAGAATACTTTGTGCGTGTGTTCGAAGAAAGGGGTCTCTGAGTGTGTGTGTTGTCATATGTGTGTCGATTTGTGCCGAGTATATCCGCGTGTGTGGTTGGGAGTTTTCTCCCGTGTGGTTGTGTAGGCATTGCCCTACGTGTGTGTGTGGACGGAGCTGTGTCTCCGTGTGAGGTATTCTGTTCGGGGTGTGTTCCCCAACGTGTGTGTGTGTGTGTATGTGTGTGCGTGCTGCTGTGGCAGCAGTTTGAGGCAAGGCCTCGTGTGTGGTTTGATGCTAAAGCAGCATGTGTGTTGTTGGGGTTCGTCCCCGTGTTGCTACTTTTGTAGCGTGTAGTAAAGCCTCACTAGTTTGGTGAGGGGTGGACGTAGGGAGTCCGTCGTGGTCCCGAACCACCTTAAAAACCCCCGTGTCTTGTGGTTTGATTCTTGTGATTGTGCGTTCTCTATCCTATCTGTTTGTGCAATCGTGTGGGCTCAGTGAGATTGAGTGAATCTAGTTTAAACCTGTTTAGATTAAATTACTCAATCTTGTATATTCCGTTGTGTGCTAGTTGTGTTTTTAATTGGACATAGTTTTTAGTAAAAGGATCTATTCACCCCCCCTCTAGATTCGTGTTCCTGCACTACGGGACCCAACACGTTGGACTAGGACCACTATTATGAGACCTCCGTTAGTCCCCGCGAGTCTGGGATTTCCACCAGGACGTCGGACAGGTTGTACCACCAAGACCTCAACCCACCGACTTGCTTGACTCACGATTTTGGGCAGCCCAACATCGGGCTAGCGGCCCTCCTAGGACCGCTAGGGCTCCTTAGCGGTCCTGGCTAGACAGCTAGGTTCCCCCTGACCTGGTTATGAGCCGAATTGATTAGTCGACTTATTCTTCTTCAAAGTCGACCTTACCCTGGTCAAGTCGATCGTAGTCCCCTTTGTCAACTTAGGTTGCATGGGCTGGACCCTGATTCGGTCCCACCCTCCCTCAGGCTGAGCTAGGACCCGATTAAGTCGACTAAACCACCTTGCCGTACTCAACGTGGAAACGGTCCAAGTTAGACCGTTAGGCTCTTCCTAGCGGTCTAGGTATGATCGCAACCCTTGAGGAAGAATGTGTTTTGCATTGTTTTATGTGTTGCAGCAGCCGTGCCAAGGATGGCCTAGGACTGCGAAATCTTGCCTTGATTCATGATCATTTTTTTATAAACTTGGACTTCCAAGTCACTTTTCCTACGACTTCTCATCTCAACTTATTTGGAATTTCACTTGATCTTAGAGATAAGTTACATAAACTTAGCCTTGGAACTCTTGGCCATTTATATAAGTGAATGTCTAGATTGAGATCTATGATCCAACCCTTCAATGCCAACACATCATAAAGGGCCCGATCTGGTCCTAGGAGAAGCGTCCGAAAGTACTTGTGCCCCGGGGAGTTTGTAATGACAAGGTGTGGCACTGCACCGAAGTGCATGACTAGCGTGATAATCTATGACATTCTACCTTATTCTCTACTTGGAAATTCTTCTGTGACAAGACATGCGTGCTTGATATGGACATTTGATGTGACACCACCTTGGGAGTGGTAGCCACTCGACCAATGCTCCTTGGACCTATGACTCGCAAGCAATGCAACGTACCCGGTGATATCACTTAAGTGGACTCACCCGCGTAGCGCACACTCGGGCCCATAGGCGAACCAGCGATAGTGGTGAGGGTCCAAGGTGGGACCTTGACATTTCGAGGTAAGGCTAGCTTAGGATGGACCCCTAAGGGCCTGGGATGCCCAATTCCACGGGCGGCCAGCATGCCAAGGGCGTGGGATGTAAGGGGCTGCTCTCGCCTCGCTCCACGGTGGTCACTCGATGTATGGAAAGTTGGAACAGGCACTCCCTCACCGCTGACAGAGCTAAGAAGCAATAACAATTAAGCAAGGAATGCCGACAAAGAGAAGTGACCAGAAGCTCACCTGATCGGCGTGAATACACCAATCCCGGTCGGAGACGAGGGCGAGCGGGGAGGCGTGGGTACGCACCCGCACGCCGCGTTGGTGTAGCTTTGACCTAAAAATTAAATGTTACACCACTACACCTCTCGCAGGAGGGGGATCTCAGGGTGGGGACTAATGGAAATTACATCCAAAACTACCTCCACGCAGGGTGGGGCGGTCAGCCAACAAGGTGGGGATGGGGAATTAAGCAAAAGCAGAGTGGAAGATGACCGTCGGTTCTGCCAGCTCTCTAGACAGCGAGATACGCAGTCGATGTCGGCTCCGCTGCGGACTCTCCCAAACTCGGAAAGGTTGCAACCGGTGCCAAATCTTTTTGACTTGACCCAGGATGATGCCTGAATTTTCATGGAATTTCTGAACGATGTCGTTGGCTGGGGCAAGGTCTGGAACAGGGCTGGACCGCTTTGGCTCTGGTTGCTCCCAGAGTGATGCTGCTGGAAGACGGGGGCACCACGAACAGTCCTGTGCTTTGTTGAAGACGAGACCAGAGCCGTTGTGATTGTGGCGGAGTCTTCTTCGAGCTGAGATCGATGGGGCCGTCGACAGATGTCGGAGCTGATCGTGAAGGCCGGAACAGTGGGGGGTATCAATTCAGACTCAGAGAAATTGACCTTACGCACCTTGGAAGGAAAATCAAGAACGTCTTACTCCAAGGTCCAAAAATGGCTCTGCTTCCTGGAGATGATAGAGGATTTGAAGGGGAAGCCCTATGTCAAGTGGTGCTCCAAGATTACTAGAAATCTGATCGTGGGAGCCTCTGCAAGCCTCCTCTGGTTGTCTGCCTGGGAGGGACTGCACAGGTCGCCGAGATTGGCTCTTCCAGACAGCTCCGAGATCGGAAAATGGCGGGACTTCCCTAGTTACAAAGCTGAGAAGACGATGATTCCACCGGTATATGGTATGCTCCCTGAAGCTTCACGATGATGTCGTGGCCGTTGCAACAAACCGCTTGTACACTACTGCCTGCGACCCTAGACTGGGTCCGAAGCTGCACGTCTCTAGGAGGATGACTGGAACGTCAGGCTCCGGGGTCTAAACAAGGTCCTCCTACTTGGGGTTGACAGAGAGCTTGGGGAAGATCACCTCAGCCAAGTTTCACGCCCAGATCTGAAAGGGAGTGGCCGTGGTCACACTCGAGCTAGGGTTCTGGTTCTCAGTCGGAGTGCTCCTACGCAGTCGAGGAAGAATCGCTCTCACGGACAACTAGCTGCTTGGACGATGACGAAACCACCTCACTTGGAAAGCTCTTTGGATGACCTTTCCAGAGGTATATGGCTTGCCACCAGAAAATGTGAGGACGGGCCGGTGGCGGCGCTGCTATCAGGGACCTTCCTACTGCCTACGAACTGGGAATAGGCTGGTGGTGTAGGGTTGTGTGTATGAGGGTGGGATGGCCAAGGGAAGCAAGGGGAAATGGGGAGGGCGACCAGGGGAGGAACGGGGTGTTGGGGAGGGGTGAGGGGTAGCCAGCAAGGGAGGGAGATTCAAATTTGGCTTATGGTTTGAGCCCCTTCAGCCTTGGGGAGATGGAGGGGTACTTAGGGAAGGGGAGTGGGTGGTTGGTGGTTGGAGGGTGACTTGGAGATTATTGGATTCCACCTTAGGGGTTGGGGGAAATTGAATGAGTGTATGGGGAAGGGGGAATATTAATGAAGAGTGAATGGAGGAGAGAGGAGGGGGAAATTTGAATTTTGGGAGGGGAGGAGAGAGAATGGGGCGACCCCCTTAGATATATATATATATATCAAGAGAGGGAGGGGAGATAAAATTCCAAGGGAATTTTAAATTTCATTGATAATCAAAGGTTACAAATGAGAGAGGGTAGGTGGCTATTTATAGACTCCAGACTTTTCATATGACGAGACTGACCCTAAGAAACCAACAATTGACCAGCTCTATCCGGGTGGGGGCGCCCATGGGCCTAGCGCATTGAATTGGGCCTATTATCCAGCCTAGATAATCTAACAACACTTAACTTAGGTAAATAACCCTCAAACCTAGGTACCGGACTCAAATAAAAGAAAAATTACATAGTTTATGACTCAAATAAAATATAAAAATTACATGACTAGACTCAGAAAAATATGACAAACACAATGACGCATGCCGATGAACAATCCGAGCCTTGAAAATGTGGAGGGGCAAGGGATGCCCCCATCATACCCCCGGGGTGGGGAAAACTCAACCCCGTTGAGTATGGGTCCATTGGGGAAGTAGTACACCAAATGCAACTCCGGGCGAGCCACGATCTCCAAACTCAACTCCGCGTCCCTAGTCGGGGGACGGCTCTTCAGCCTCTCAAGGTAGCTCGGGCACACCCTCTTGCCAGCGATGGTACCCTGCTTGCCTAGTATTGCCTCTGTGTGCTCACTCCGAAGGTGTCACTCTTAAAGGTCGGTAGAGGCTCGAGGCACTCACTAGGATCCACCGCGGTGCCCGTATAGGGTGCCGGGTCTGCCACGTGGGAAGTTGGGTATATCCCAGAACCTATCGGTATGTCCAACCCATAAGCCGTGTTGCCAAAGCCACTCGAAATTTGGGAAGGTCCAAGTCCTCGTGCCCTCGATTTGGAGGAGTCCCTAGGGTAGAGCCACTCCAATCTCACCATTGCTGGGTTGCCTACTTGGAATCCTAAGTGGCACTCGTGAGCTTTTGTCCGCTCCTTGTGAGCCTCACCGCTCATCGCAAATTGCTTGCGTGTATGCTCATCCCATGCATCATGATGCGGTGAGTGGGGGTGAAAAAGGATACTGTGCAAAGGTGGACCAGGGTAACCATACGTAGACCTATCATGCTTTGATGCAATGAAGACTTTCATGGACTCAGGGGGACCGGGGCATCCATAGGTGGATCTATCATGCATGGGGGTGGCAAATGCCGGGGGTCTCGGGCATCCGTGAATGCTCCTAACATGTGTAAGACCAATGATGAATGGGGGAGGGCCGTTATACCCAAATATGGACCAATCATACATCCTTCTTGACATGTGGGTGACATGAACGAGTGGACCTGACGTAGACCATTTACACCTTCATGGATTTCAAACATGGGACTATGTAATGGATGAACCGGCGTGTTCCACAGTCTCCTGTGCGTGGACTCCCAGCGACCTTGACTTCCTGGCGGCGCGCGTGGTCTCCGTTCATGGCTGACCCCGGGGGTACGCCTGTGCCCCCCCGTTCCTTCCTCTTCTGCCGCTACCCTCGATCCCACTCATCTTTTCGGGGGGCTATCCTCTATCCCTGCTGGAATCAATCCTCCTCAAGCAGCTAGAGCTAGAACATTTGCAGAGGTTATATCCTCCTCCATGGGGCCACCGGTGGTACAAGGTATCATTCACGATCTTGCTGTGACTGACAATGGAGAACCTGTGGTGTTCTTTAGCCAGGAGGAGATTTCGACATCTCTTCGGCCTTTTTCTTTCTCCTTGGTGGCCCGCACTCCACAGGGAAGGCCGCCATTCTCAGACATCCGGGCTCATCTGACTAGTAGGTGTGGATTCAAAGAGGATTACATGATTAGTGCCCTTGACAACATGCACCTCCTCTTAAGATTCAAGAATTATGATGACTTCCTTCTATTTCTGTTGAAAGAGACATTATATGTTCATGGTCGTCTTTTCCGATTCTTCAAATGGACCATGGAATTTTCCCCTTCAGCGGATTCCCCTATTCTTCCGGTATGGATCTCTCTTCCTGGACTCTCGGTTAATTTCTATATTGAGCCTTTACTCTGATCCATCGCTGGCAATATTGGTCCGGTTTTGAAAATTGATCCATTTACCCTGAACTTATCTTAAACGAACGATGCACGTGTTTGCATTGAGCTTGATATTTCCAAGCCTCGCCCCTCTAGGTTATGGATTGGCTTCCCGGGGGGTGGTACCTGGCAGGATGTTTTTTACCCTGAAATCCCAAAATATTGTTCAGCTTGCTCTCGGATTGGTCATAATGTGGACACCTGTAAAGGAATAAAGATTCAGTCACATAATGGGAATCCTTAGCATGATTTAGAAAATAAGAGAAAGGCTATTTGGCAACCTGTGATCAATAGGAAGGTCAGAGCAAATGATAATAAGATGAACAATGCTATTGTGGCCCTCCCAGCTCCTGCTTCATGCATTTCTACAAATAGTTCTGAATTAGCCCACTCAAGGATGACTCAGTCAAGGGATAGCTCAAAGCAGCCTTTGGAAAAGAATGGAAATATTTTAGATGATTCTATTTCTATCCCGGTATCAGCCTCAGAAGCCTCTGATATGTAAATTAATAAATCCCAGTCGGGGGTTGAAGATGTAAAGCACTTGCCCTCTAATCCTGAGATATCTTTAAATATTTGCAACACAAGTCTGCTTTGTTCATAGTCTATTTCTTTGCCTAATGCATCCGTCTTGGAAATTCAATAAGGTCCCCAGGACACTTCATTGGTTTTTAAGTCTGATTCTATGGCTATAGATGTATTGATTTTTCCTCCTATGGAGCTCCCTTCAAACCAAAATGTTGTCCATGATGGAAAAATTGCTCTGGTTCCGGAACTAGCAGTTGTTGATTCCCCCCTTCCCCGGTCAGAGCTTGCTTTCAATTCCTTTCACAATACTGAAATTCCACAGCTTGAAGAGGCAGTTGCTCGAAGACAGGCTATTACTATTTCTGCAGAAAATGATAATGTTCGAGTTCTACATAATGAGCGCTCAGGGGTTATCACCAGATCAATGATGAGATCTGGATCTGCGGGTAATATAGCTGATATCAAGCATTTTTTTTGATAGAAAAACCTAACCTAGGGGTCAATGGGAGAGTGCAAATAGAAACCTGCAATTTCACTGTGCAGAAATAAATGATTGGGGTCTTCCACCTGCGGTAGTCGGCAGCATGAGCATTTAGAGCAGAGGACAACACCCACTCTTTGAATATTATCATCAGTCAGAAGACAGTTATGCATAATCTTCCATAAATGGACTGAGATTTTGTTGGAACCCAATTAGACCACACTCGACTCCAAGGAATATCAGATTGTAGGTGACTGTTAGCCATTGATTTGTAGGTCGATGCTACTGAACACAGTCCAGATGGAGAAAGGCTCCATACTCCCAAGTCCATTTCCTGATTCAATTTAACAGATCTGACAGCTTGCTGGATACTGTTGGGAATCAATGCATTTAGCAGGGCAGATTCTTCAGAAGAAGGGTTCAGAAGGACATCTCTTACAGAAGCTTTAGGATTAGGGATAAGAACATCAGAAACATAAGTATTTAAGCATTGTTGACCCAGCCAGTTATCATACCAAAAGTTGGTATTTAAACCATTCCCAATAATAACCTTCTTAAACTGAATAATATAATCCTTAGCCTTCAACCAGCTTCTTCTTGCAAATCCCTTCATGTTTCTAAAGTTAGCATCTCGGATGTGGCATTGGTGCAGGTACTTGGCTGATATCAAGCATTCATCATGAATTTTATTATATGGAACATAAGAGGTATAGGGAATGATATCTCTATAGGTAGAGTTAAGTTTTTCATTAAAACTCACAACATTCAGTGCATTGTTCCCTTGGAACCAAAAATAAATGCTTGCAAGTTTGATGTTTTTTGTAGAAGATTGGGAATGGACAAAGCTGTAGCTAATAATGATGGAATGGCTCACATCTGGGTGCTATGGAAAGATCCTATGGACTTCTCTATCATTTGTAGGGATGATCAGCAGATTTCACTATTGTAGTCTAATGCTATCCTTCCTGATTTTTGCACAACTTTTGTTTATGCTAAATGCACTATATCTGAGAGACAGGCTTTGTGGGCATCTTTATCTAATATCCACCCTCAGATTATAGGCCCTTGGTTAGTTGCCGGTGACTTCAACTGCATTTTAAATGTGGATGAGAAGCTAGGTGGCAATCTACCTAACCTGAGTGCTATGTCAGATTTCAGTGGTTGTGTTTCAAACTGTGCTCTCATTGATGCTGGTTACATGGGCTCCAAATATACTTGGCACAATAACCAACTTGGTGGAAGAGGTATCTGGGCAAGGTTGGATAGAGTCCTTCTCAATTCTGCTTGGTTAAACATTTTCCCTATCATTGTGGAACATCTGTCCAGGGAGGCATCGGATCATTCTCCTCTTTTAGTCAAATCACTTTCACATGATAAAAATAAGAGCAGGTTTTGTTTCCAGAAAATGTGGACTATGCATGATCAGTTTCTAGGGGATGTCTAGACCTGTTGGCATGCTAGCCCTTTAGCATTTTCTCCCACTACCTCACTGTACCTCAAGCTAAAATTCTTGAGAAAGATGCTTAGGACTTGGAATAAGGAGACTTTTGGAAATGTCTATTTGAATCTTATTGCTGCTGAAGATGTTGTTATCAAGGCTGAGCATTCATATGATCTGTCTCCTACAGATGTAAACTTTTCTATTCTGGAAGAGGCAAAGACTATTCAATCTGACCGGCTCCTTCAGCAGGAATGCTTTTAGAGACAAAAATCTGGTATTAAGTGGCTGCTTGAGGGGGACATGAATACAAAGTTCTTCCACATGACTACCATGGCTAACAGACGCAAGCACAAAATAATTCACCTAAGGAATTCTGCTGGCAGCCTTGTCTCAGATCATGAGGAAATGAAGAAAATTACTGTTTCACATTTTCATAATGCTTTCTCTACTCAAGACCATTATATAGAAGATAACTTCCTGAATTGTATTCCTTGGTTGATTAACCAGGATGATAATGAAATTCTCTGTGCAATTTCTACTGAAGAAGAAATTCATGATGCAGTTTTCAGTTTGTCAGCTGATAGTGCTCCTGGCCCCGATGGTTTTACTGGAGCTTTCTTCCAAAAGGCTTGGTCTATCATTGCCTCCCTTGTTATCAGTGCTGTACAGGAAGCTTTTTATTCCAGGAATCCATTCCCCCGAGGAGTGACTTCTACTTTGATTGCACTAATTCCTAAAAAGTAGAATGTTGTTGACATTATTGACTTCAGGCCGATTAGCCTTTGCAATTTTTTTTATAAGATCATATCTTCCATTGTTAATAAAAGGCTAGCAACTTTTCTACCAAGAATTATATCTCTTGAGCAATCTACTTTTGTGAAGGGAAGGCAAATTATATAAAACATAACTCTTGCTCAGGAGCTCACTCATGAATTGGGCAGAAAAACTAGAGGATCTAATGTTATGTTCAAACTTGATATGGCTAAAGCCTATGACAGATTAGAGTGGGATTTTCTTTTTGCAGTTATGCACAGATTTGGGTTTACCAACCAATTCATTAATCTCATTGAAAAGATAATTAACAACTGCCGGTTCTCTGTTCTTCTGAATGGGGATTCTGCTAGATTTTTCAAGTCTTCAAGAGGTGTCCGACAAGGTGATCCGATTTCTCCTTCTTTATTTATCATAGCTGAGGAAGCCTTGTGCAGGTCCTTAAAGGAAGCCCTTAACACTGGACGAGTGGAATGGTTTTCAGGTTTTCGGAGCTGTCCTCAAATCTCCCACCTTTTATTTGCCGATGACACTATGATCTTCAGTAAAGCATCTACTATTTCTATCAAACATTTGCTCTAAGTGCTCAGATCTTATGAACGGGCTTCAGGTCAGCTTATTAATGTTAGCAAACGTGGCTTCTTCATTCACTCAAAAACTCACAAATATGTTGCTAGTCGGATCCACAGTCTCACTGGTTTTTCCCGCTAGTCTTTTCCTCATAAATATCTTGGCCTTCCCCTGGTGCTTGGTAGAAGTAAGAAGATTTACTTTGCTAGAATCATTAACTCTATTCAAAAGGCATTGCAGGCTAGAAAGCCAGCTTATTATCTCAAGGTGCCAGATTGGTTCTTATTTGGCATGTGCTGAGTTCTTTGCCAATTTATGCTTTGTCCTCCACTTCCTTGCACTCTGGTATACATCAGTTGATTGAGCAGTCCTTTGCAAATTTTTTCTGGGGATCTACTCCCTTAGGTAAAAAAAGGCATTGGAAGTCTTGGCAGGCCTTATGTAGGCCTATATCTAAGGGTGGTCTTAGGATTTTGTCACTTAGGCACATGGAAACTGCCCTGCGGGTCAAGATGCTTTGGCAAGCTATACATTCAAATTCTCTATGGGCTACTTATTTCAGAGCTAAGTATGTGCAGCAATGTCATTTACAAGATGTTCAAATTAAAAACATGAAAGGGTTTGCTAGGAGGAGTTGGCTAAGGCTAAAAATATCATTCTCCAAAATAAAAAGGTTGTTCTTGGGGATGGTAACAGCACAAACTTTTGGTTTGATAAATGGATGGGAAACTATCATTTGGCTGATTATGTTTCTGCTGCTCAAATCCCAAATTATAAAGTTTCTGTCAGGGAGTTCTTATTGCACCAAACTATTGAAGAAGTTGACCTGCATGATAACATACTTCCAACTGGTATAAGGCAAGCTCTCAAAAATGTGAAATTGAATTAGGAATCAGACATTAGGGTTTGGAGTTTATCTTCTTCTGGGAAGTGCTCAGTGGCCTCCACCTACAACCTTTTCCATCCTAACAACCAGCCTCAGAATGCCATTCCTTGGTCCCGGTGTTGACACCTAAAATATACAAGAAGAAGCCAAAGCAAGCTCAGGGCTCTGAAGATCAATCAAGGGTGCGGCTTCTATGCCATCCCTGAAAGTTCTGAGAATCAGAATAGAAGAGATCCACTACCCCTGACACTTTGATCGGCTGAAGCCATCTCTGGCTAGGCCGCTGCCCAGCACGGCTATCATTCAGATAGTCAGGCTGATAAAAAACTATGACAAACTCCAGGCAATCATCTGCCCGCTGAAGAGGATCCTCAGACAATTCTGATACTCATAAAAATGGGATGCACATGGCCTTACATATATTCATGAATGCAAGGTGTTAAGCAAGCCTCAGGAAGAACAAATATCTATTCTGAGATGTCCATAAGACCAATGATGAAAAGCCAATTAAATGAGCCCCGTCCGACGCCAAATGCTAAGCAAACTGGGCCAATCCAAACACAAGACGAGCGTGCCGAGATACTGCATGCCAGGCTGATGTGAAACACCCTAAGGATAATGCTCTGATACCAATTTGATGTGACACAACCCCTCGGACCTAGAATTGCAAGCAACACAACGATTTTGGCAACGTGACACAAGCGGATTCACTCGCGTTGGCACACTCGGGTCCGTAGGAGGACCAGCGATGACGGTGAGGGTCTGAGGTTGGACCTCAATGTTCCAAGGGTATGGCCAGCTAAGGATGGACCCCAATGGGCCAGGGATGCCCCAATTCCGTGGGCGGCCAGCACGCCAAGGGCGTGGGATGTAGTGGTTCTCTCTCAACTCGCTCCGCGGTGGCACTCAAATCGATGATATTTTGAGATCGGGCGCTCACTCACCGACCGATGGCACTAAGCAGCAATACTAAACAAGCAAAGCAATTCCAGTAGAGTAGGGTAACCCGAGGCTCACCTGATCAGTGTGAAGACACCGATCCCGGTCGGAGACGAGGGCGAGCGGGGAAGTGTAGATTCCCCGCACACTGCGCCGATGAAGCTTGACCTGTTTAAAGATTACAATCACTACACCTCACACAGGAGGGTGGACTTGGGGTGGGGAATTTTGTATTACAAGTCAAACACTACCTCCACATAGGGAGGGGTGCTAAGCCGGCCAGGCGGGGAGGGGAGATAAGCTCGATCGCGCCGATGGAGCACCCGGCCGAATCTGCCCGGGTTTGGGACAGCAAGATAGGGGGTCGATGTATTCACCACTGTGAGCTCCCCTGGACTCAGAACTTGATGAGACTTGCGCCAAAATGTCGCTGACATACCCAGGTACGACTGTGATTTTTAGTGGGAGGTCCCGAGGTCATCGCCGGCAGGGACGGGCTCTGGAACAGGTCCCTTGCGTGCAGAAGCAGACTGTTCCCAGGGACAGCAGCGGATGGCCGAAGTCACCATGGAAGCTCCCGAAGTCCGAATGAGGCGGGACCAAGTTGAGGACATCCGTGGATGAGTCTTCTTCAAGCAGCAACCAAGAACAGCACCAGAGGATGTCAGGGCAGTGAGGAGGAGTCCGTTGAGTGAGGCACTATCGGGGCAGGACCTAAACAAACTGTCTGCGCGCCCGGGGGAGAAAAAATGGGAAAGGCACTTCCTGATGCTGAACGGGACGCCTCTTGTTGTTGGTGGTGGAAGACTCGTGGTTGCAGCTGTCGTCCAAGTGGCGCCTCCAGAAGTTGAAGGAAGTGGCCGTGGTGGAGGTTCGAACAGGGGGGCAGAATCTGGGAAAGGCAGCTACTGATCTCATGTGGCAGGTTGCAGAGAGTGCCTCGACCGCTCCTAGACTCCGAATCATGAACCGCCAGAGTTTATGGAACTATGGACGAGCCCTCTTCACAGAAAAACTGACGGGGAAGCCGTCTGATGTCGTAGAGGACTGGGGGACTCAGAAGAGCGGAGGCAGGTCGTTGCAGACTGTGGAGGGCAGACCCGCGCAGCCAAGGGAGAAAAATGAGAACTCTGGCCCACGGAGGCCGATCGCAGTTCCGCTTCCTGATCCTGAAAGAGGACTGGACTAGGAAGAATTTCTTAGAAGAGCTCTCAGCCTGATTCTGCTGTGGTGCGTCGTGGTACAGGTACCCTTCTGGTTCAGGCACTCTGCAGGGGGAGATCTGCGCAGTCGAGGGAGAATGGGAACCACGAACTGTAGCGACGTCGGAATGTGATGATTCCACCTTTCTTGCGAAGAAGACTCGTAGAGCTTTCCGTCGATGTAGGCCACGCCCCCAGGAGCTCTGGGATGAGGTCGTGGGCGGCGCTGCAACAGGGGGGGGCGGTTCTGCAGAACTGCAGCTGCTCACTCGTATATAGAAAATGGGGTAGATGGGGTGGGAGATGGGGTGGATGTGTGTGGGGGGCGACCCAGGGCTGTGTGGGGGTCTGGTATAGGGTGATCTAAGGTGTGGGAGGGGTAGAATGGGGGCTGGAAGATGGTCTAGCAGGTGGAGGAAGGGGGAGCTGCGAATTTGGGTTGGGATAGAGAGAGAGGGAGATCTCTCTCCTTTGGTTTGAATGAGAGGTTAATGGGGTTTAATGTTGCTTTGGGAAGGGGAAGGGTTGTGTTGGGGAGAGGAAGGGGTGCTTGGGAGAAGGGATTCTCCCTTGGGAAAATGAAAGGTTGTATGGGGAAGAGGAAAGGTTGCTTGGGAGGAGGGAGAGGTACCTAGGAGAAAGGGATTCCACCTAGGGGTTGGAGGGGACTTAAATGGGAGGTATGGGGAAGGGGGAGGGGTCTTAATTAGAGGTGAATAGGGAGGAGAGAGAGTGAATTTCGAATTTGGGGTGGGGAGGAGAGAGAATGGGGTTCGCCCCCTTTAGAGAGAGAGAGAAGAAGAGAGAGAGAGAGAGCTAGAGAGAGAGAGAAACACAAATCTTGTGGTAACTTTTTTTATCAAATCTTCATTCATTCATTAGCTTCAAATGGTGGGATTGGGTCCTATTTATAGGAATCCCACAATTTAACATAAGACCCTGAGTTTTAGACTAGTGACAATAAACTAAGGGAGAAGGGGGTGCCCGTGGGCCTAGCCCACTTAATTGGGCCCAACTGACTCATTAACCACTCTAATGCCAATTAACCTAGGTAGATGACACCTTAACCTAGGGACTTGACTCAAATAAAAGGAAAATTGCATAATAAGAAAATGAAAAATACATCATATGACTCAGAATAAAGTGGTGAACAAGATGTAGCACTGCTGGCGAGTATCAGGATCCTCGAACAAATGAGATCACCGGTGATGTCCCCATCATACCCTCGGGGTGCGGAGAACTCGACTCTGTTGAGTATGGGTCCTCCGGGGAAGTGGTCCTCTAAAGCAGCTCGGGGTGAACCTCAACCTCCAAACTCAACCCTACATCCTCAACCAGGGGACGGTCCTTCATCCTCTCACGGTGGCTTGGGCACACCCTCTTGTTGGCGATGGTACCCTGCTTGCCCAGTATTACCTCCGTGTGCACACGTCGAAATCTCAGGCTGATATGTGGAGGCTCTCCGAGGGTATCACTCACAAAGGTGGGGGTAGGCTCAAGGTGCTCACTGGGTTCCACCGCGGTGCCCATATAAGGTGCCGGATCTGCCACATGGGAAAAGGGGTGAATCCCAAAACCCATTCGTAAGTCCAACCCATAAGCCGGGTTGCCAAAGTCACTCGGAACTTGACAAGGTCCAAGTCCTCGTGCCCTCGAATTGGAGGTGACCCTAGGGTAGAGCCACTCCAATGCCATCATCACCAGATTGCCTACTTGGAATTCCAAGTGGCGCTTGCGAGCTCTTGTCCGCTCTTTGTGAACCTCACCGCTCGTCAAGAATTGCTTGCGTGTATGCTCATGCCATGTATCATAATGCGGTGAGTGGGTGTGAAAGAGGATAGCATGCAAAGGTGGACCGGGGCAACCGTAAATTGACCTATCATTCTGTGATGCCATGTGGACCCTGATGAACTTGGGTGGACCGGGGCAGCCACAAGTGGCCCTATCATGCATGGGCTGCATAACAATGGTTGGAGGGCCATGGTATCTGTAGGGAAACCTATCACTCAAAGTGGTGATGAATGCCGGGGGACCCGGACACCCGTAGAGGCTCCTAACATGTATATGATCAATGATGAATGATGGAGGACCAGCACATCCAAATATGAGCCAGTCCTGCATTGGGCCTAAAGTGTGTGTGACATGTATGAGATGACTGGGCTTACTAGCCCTACCAAATGATGCAAAATGTAGTGGCACATGCATTCCCATCAAAATGGCTCCTTCTATGTGTATGGCTTGGTGTGAGAGTTTCCACTCATAGGGGTCAAAGGGGTCTAGGAAAATGAAGTGGGCTTGGTCCAATAAGGTTGGATGGGGTAGGGACAGGTTGGTGGTGAGTAAGGTGGGTGGGTATAGGAAGGGATCGAAGGGGTCATGGTAAGGGTCACCTAAGGAGAGGAACCCTAGGTCCTTTTGATCCTCACAACCCCTTGATGGTGGATTCTCCTCCTCTAGTAAAGTGATCGGGCCAAAGTTTTTGGTGGGATGGTCGGCCATGAATGGAGGACTAGATGTTCTACCCGAGACAAGCAACTCTAGTTTGTGAATAGCATCGGGCTCGTCAGGTGTAGGGAGGAGTAATAGAAGGTCACTAGTGTAGCAACCCACAGTGTAAATGGAGGAGATGGATCCGACACATAGGTGTAGGAGGTCAAGGCTCCTAGGTCGGTCGGTTATAGTGGTCAACATGCCAGTTAACTCCATTTGCCAAGATAGACCCTTAAGAAAATCCCTTAATGTTTCCACTTGATAGGATGATTAGATTGTGGTGTGATAGGTGAGTAAGGGTACTATAGGAAGGTTTTGTTCCATAGGAGGGCAAACATGAGCCATGAGATCTCTGAATGGGTTCTCCTTTAGCCAACGTGAAAGGGGTTCTCCTAAGATGAGCTCAGCCCCTACTAGGGAGGGTGGTGTAAGGTGAAGACCACCATGTGAAGTTTCTTCTTCTTCCTGGACATGGGTGATCTCCATGGCGGGGGTTGGGTCCGGAGTATTCACCACTATGGGGTCGGGTATGGGGATCATGGTTTCCTCTACCAAGGAGGTGAGGAAGTCCATTGTTTGTGGGGTGATGATGACTGGCATATGGCTCTTTTGGGGTGGCGGGTAATGGGGGACTTGGGATAGGATGGGGAGGGGTAGAAGTGGAGGCCTAGGTTGGGCATCTTGTAACTCATGGGGGAGGGTGCACCCCATTTGGCTCAATGGGTCTTCTTTGGGTAGGAATGAGTTCTCTTGACCTATTTGGGCCTCATATTCTTCTTCCCAATCTAGGGGAGCCTCATAGTCTTCGGTCACCTCCGTAAGTTCCTTTTGGAAATGGGTGGGATGAGGATTTGTGGAAGCTTGTGGGGTGTGGGTTTGATGGGGAATGTTGGGTTGGGTGGTGGCCAATTTGGTTTTAATGGTGGTGGTGATCGGGATTGGAATCATTTGGGGTGGTGGAGATTGGACCCTAAGGGAGGTCTTGGGTTGACGGGGAGGGAAAGGGGGAGTGGGAGTGCTCCTCGGGTTATGGTTCTCAAGGTAGGAGTGGGAAGGTCGGGGAGCATAGTTCTTCCTAAGCTCAAGGTAGGAGTGGGAGGGTCGGGGAGCGTAGATCTTCCTAAGCTCAATCTTCATCTCTTCCCATGATCCTATGGGTTCTTGCCTCCAAATCCTTCTTAAGCTCACTATGCGGTCCCACTCCTTCTTGGCTTGTCCCCGAAGCCACCCTGTGGCCCTGCGGACCCTAGCATGTCCATAGATCCTAGTCCTATCAAAGTGTTTATCCATGGTAGCCTCCCACTTTAGGTAGGCATTAGGATTGGATCCGTCAAAACTAAGGTCTCCTTCTAGGATGATGTCCATGAGGAGGGGGTCAATCGGACTCTTGTGGACGGCCGTGTTAAGGGGACTTAACCAATGTGGAGTGTACATGATGATGCACTGGGTGGCCCGAAAATGACTCTAAATGTGAATGCGCCCTAGGATCAACTTGTAGAGAGACAAGTTGTGAACTTGCTCTGATACCATTTGATGTGAAACACCCTAAAGATAATGCTCTGATACCAATTTGATGTGACACAACCCCTCGGACCTAGAATTGCAAGCAACACAACGATTTTGGCAACGTGATACAAGCGGATTCACTCGCGTTGGCACACTCGGGTCCGTAGGAGGACCAGCGATGACGGTGAGGGTCCGAGGTTGGACCTCATTGTTCCAAGGGTATGGCCAGCTAAGGATGGACCCCAATGGGCCAGGGATGCCCCAATTCCGTGGGCGGCCAGCACGCCAAGGGCGTGGGATGTAGTGGTTCTCTCTCAACTCGCTCCGCGGTGGCACTCAAATCGATGATATTTTGAGATCAGGCGTCACTCACCGACCGACGGCACTAAGCAGCAATACTAAACAAGCAAAGCAATTCCAGTAGAGTAGGGCAGCCCGAGGCTCACCTGATCGGCGTGAAGACACCGATCCCGGTCGGAGACGAGGGCGAGCGGGGAAGTGTGGATTCCCCGCACACTGCGCCGATGAAGCTTGACATGTTTAAAGATTACAATCACTACACCTCACATAGGAGGGTGGACTTGGGGTGGGGAATTTTGTATTACAAGTCAAACACTACCTCCGCACAGGGAGGGGCGATAAGCCGGCCAGGCGGGGAGGGGAGATAAGCTCGATCGCGCCGACGGAGCACCCGGCCGAATCTGCCCGGGTCTGGGACAGCAAGACAGGGGGTCGATGTAGTCACCGCTGTGAGCTCCCCTGGACTCAGAACTTGATGAGACTTGTGCCAAAATGTCTCTGACGTACCCAGGTACGACTGTGATTTTTAGTGGCCGGTCCCGAGGTCGTCGCCGGCTGGGACGGGCTCTGGAACAGGTCCCTTGCGTGCAGAAGCAGACTATTCCCAGGGACAGCAGCGGATGGCCGAAGTCACCACGGAAGCTCCCGAAGTCCAAATGAGGTGGGACCAAGTCGATGACGTCCGTGGATGAGTCTTCTTCGAGAAGAAACCAAGAACAGCACTAGAGGATGTCAGGGCGGTGAGGAGAAGTCCGTTGAGTGAGGCACTATCGGGGCAGGACCTAAATGAACTGTCTGCGTGCCCGGGGGAGAAAAAATGGGAAAGGCACTTCCTGATGGAGAACGGGACGCTGCTTGTTGGTGGTGGTGGAAGACTCGTGGTTGCAGCTCTCGGCCAAGTGGCGCCTCCAGAAGTTGAAGGATGTCGCCGTGGTGGAGGTTCGAACAGGGGGGCAGAATCTGGGAAAGGCAGCTTCTGATCTCATGTGGCAGGTTGCAGAGAATGCCCCGACCGCTCCTGGACTCCGAATCATGAACCGCCAGAGTTTCTGGAACTATGGTTGAGCCCTCTTCACAGCAAAACTGACGGGGAAGCCGTCTGATGTCAGAGAGGACTGGGGGACTCAGAAGAGCAGAGGCAGGTCGTTGCAGACTATGGAGGGCAGACCCGCGCAGCCGAGGGAGAAAAATGAGAACTTTGGCCCACGGAGGCCGATCACAGTTCTGCTTCCTGATCCTGAAAGAGGACTGGACTAGGAAGAATTTTATAGAAGAGCTCTCGGCCTGATTCTGCTGTGGTTCGTCGTGGTATAGGTACCCTTCTGGTTCAGGCACTCTGCAGGGGGAGATCTGCGTAGTCGAGGGAGAATGGGCACCACGAACTGTAGCGATGTCGGAATGGGATGATTCCACCTTTCTTGTGAAGAAGACTCGCAGAGATTTCCGTCGATGTAGGTCACGCCCCCAGGTTCTCCGGGATGAGGTCGTGGGCGGCGCTGCAACAGGGGGGGGCCGGTTCTGCAGAACTACAGCTGCTCACTAGTATATAGAAAATGGGGTAGATGGGGTGGGAGATGGGGTGGATGTGTGTGGGGGGCGACCCAGGGCTGTGTGGGGGTCTGGTATAGGGTGATCTAAGGTGTGGGAGGGGTAGAATGGGGGCTGGAAGATGGTCTAGCAGGTGGAGGAAGGGGGAGCTGCGAATTTGGGTTGGGATAGAGAGAGAGGGAGATCTCTCTCCTTTGGTTTGAATGAGAGGTTAATGGGGTTTAATGTTGCTTTGGGAAGGGGAAGGGTTGTGTTGGGGAGAGGAAGGGGTGCTTGGGAGAAGGGATTCTCCCTTGGGAAAATGAAAGGTTGTATGGGGAAGAGGAAAGGTTGCTTGGGAGGAGGGAGAGGTGCCTAGGAGAAAGGGATTCCACCTAGGGGTTGGAGGGGACTTAAATGGGAGGTATGGGGAAGGGGGAGGGGTCTTAATTAGAGGTGAATAGGGAGGAGAGAGAGTGAATTTCAAATTTGGGGTGGGGAGGAGAGAGAATGGGGTTCGCCCCCTTTAGAGAGAGAGAGAAGAAGAGAGAGAGAGAGCTAGAGATTGAGAGAAGCACAAATCTTGTGGCAACTTTTTTTATCAAATCTTCATTCATTCATTAGCTTCAAATGGTGGGATTGGGTCCTATTTATAGGAATCCCACAATTTAACATAAGATCCTAAGTTTTAGACTAGTGACAATAAACTAAGGGAGAAGGGGGTGCCCATGGGCCTAGCCCACTTAATTGGGCCCAACTGACTCATTAACCACTCTAATGCCAATTAACCTAGGTAGATGACACCTTAACCTAGGGACTTGACTCAAATAAAAGGAAAATTACATAATAAGAAAATGAAAAATACATCATATGACTCGGAATAAAGCGGTGAACAAGATGTAGCACTGCTGGCGAGCATCAGGATCCTCGAACAAATGAGATCACCGGTGATGTCCCCATCACAGGCGCGCCGAGATGCCGCGTGCTGGGCGCGCCGGAGAGTTCATGCCGAGAGCATGAGGCCGCTCTCTATAAAAAAACATGCTGCCATCGATAGAGGAATAACAGAAGAAAAAGAAGAGGAGAGAAGAAGAAAAGGCAATCGAAGCAGAAGTAGCCCCTGAGAAAAGAAGAGAGTCTGAGAGCCCGTTAGAAGGGATCTGAAAGAAAAAGAGAGCAGTAGAAGCCCTGGGAAGGAGATTCAAGGTGGGCTTCATCTATCTAATGCCCTCGGGGGCTATATTCTCCCCTTCCCCATTCATTGTTTTGATCTGTCTTCTATAGTATGCCCCTATTTTCTGTAGTTTGTTTCCGAGGCTTGTTCCTCCGTCGATGTTAAGTGCTGGCACAGTCTGGCATATTTCCAAGGGGCATCAATTTGTATGTAGACTCTTGTAGTCCGATTCCCCCTCTGTGCGAAATGTATGCATCCTTTTTTTAATGAAATGGGATATGAGATCTTGAAGTTTTATCTCCCTCTACCTCTCTGAAATCTATTGTGTTTGATAGCTGTTGTGAATGGATCGGATTTTGTCGCATGCATACCCTTTAGACCGCTTGATTGTGTTTCTACTACATCGTAGCTGTTTTCCCCAACCTCACAATCATGGTGAGAGCCTGAGACAGCCCATCTCATGGCTTCTCATTTACGAAATAGTGAGGGATACACCCAAGTCAAGACTTGTGAGATTCAATTGATAACCTGGCTCTCAATGAAGCTCGAGAATGAAAGCCATTTCCTCCTCCGATGATTTCTCCCAAAACCATCCTCAATGGCAGTCCTCAACCCCCTTGAAACCCTGTGTAAGGCCGCCTGAACCTTTGGATAAAACCCCCCAGAATCCTCAAACTAAAGCTCCCTAGAACTTTGAGTACAGCACTTCAAAAATCCTTGAATAGAACCCCTTTGAATCCTTAGATAGGCCTCTGAAACCCTCAGCTCAAAACCTCTTCAAACCCCTAAAAACCCTTAGCTCCAGAAAACCCCCCAAAAGCCTTCTGTCGGCACCTTAACGGCCTCCCGACACGGCCCTCCCTCAGCACCAATTCCACGCCGAGTGCTACCCGCGCCGATTGGGCATCCCCCTCCAGCGCTCCGAGACTTATCTTCTCTATTGCGCAGATCTCCACTCATGCCGATAGCCTCGTGCCGATGCCCTCAAGAGCTCTGAGCCCTATGATCCATCAGTATAAGACTTCATCACCCAGGGAGGAGCAATAGCCTTCATTCAGCACTCGTGGGAGCTAAATCATTGGGGCTCAACCCCCCTACATTCTGTAACCCCGTTGGCCTAAGGATTTCTGCCACTACATGCTCTCCTATGGCCTCTCCAAGGGGATATTAATAAATACCACGATGAGTGGACATTGTCCCATCGAATTGTGATCCTTTTGGATCTCGGGCTACCCCCATTCCTTGTTTGGCTTCCATCCCGACACTCCGTGGATGGATGACCTATACTCTCCTTTTGGCACAGTCCAAAATAAGGGGAGATGCTGCCGAAATTCATTCGCGGTCCTTACCTTATCGAATCGTGTGGCATTTTCATTAAACCGAGGAATCTACCCCCCATTTGGTGTGGCAAAGGCCCTGAGAAAGACTATCTTATGGCTCTTTGTTCACTGTGAGAAGGGGATATACTCATCAAGATCACACGGTCTCCCTAGACCTTCTGTGGATGAGTTCACCCTCACCTTCTACCCTACCTAAGTATCACCGTTGACAAGCCCATGAGATCCCATTGAACATGAGAAATCTCCTCAATAGAACCCATCAGCCCCATAACCTCACAAAACTCTTAGAACACCTAAAGAAGCTACTCTCGTCGGTGCCATACAGCCTCCATGCGCAGCCCCCTCTCGGCGAACGTTCCGCGCTGGGTGATTGGTGCGCCGACCATACCCTGCCGATGTCCATGCTCACTGTCGCGTCGAGACCATCGCGCCGAGATCCCGTCACGCCGGTTTGCCTTCGCGCCAGAACCCCACTACGCCGATTCACCTTTGCGTCGATCCCTATTCGCGTCGGTTCATCTTAACACCGACTACCATTAAAACACCCAACTTCCCAGTAACCCTAATAAGCCTTAAGCTCAGTCTAAACCCAATGTCCTAACCTCATCAGCCTCCCTGCCAACCTTCATCATGCCATGGGGAATCATGTTTCTCTATCCAAGTCTAAGGGAGCTAAATCAACGGGGTTTTACCCCCCTCACATTATGCCGTTTGACTGCAACGTTTTCTGCTAACCCTGCTGACCTTTGGAGTCCTGCCACTACATGTCCTCCAATGGTTTCTTAAGGGGATATCAATAAACATCATGACAATGGACATTGTCCTGTCATACTTAGAACCCATTGGATCTTGGGCTACGCTCATTTCTCCTTTGGTTTCCATCTCGGCATTCCGTGGATGGATGACCTATATTCCCACTTGGCATAGACCAAGATAAGGGGATATACTGTCGGAATTATTCTGTACATTATTATCATATCTTGCATCGCATGATTATCCACACGCATTTCACATCCTGCGAATGAGGTCAGCATTGTAGTCTTATCTTGTCTTGCCCCTGGGGCATCCTCTCTTGGCAATTAATCAAGGGTTGTCCTCTTTTTTAGAGGACGTAATTAACGTCATAACCTTTATGGTATGACGGACTCCGAGTCCCGACACGAACATCACAATCGACTGACCAAGTCAGATCGAGCGCATAATAAATTGTCACTCCGGTGACTGGCACGTCTAATAAAAAAATAACTAATAAATAAATAATCAATAAATATAAATAAAGAGTGGAAAAATCCATCTCCACAAGTCTGGCACGCCCGATGGGACTTCTGTCTCCCTTCATCTCTTTGCCAAGAGAGGATGCCTTCGGGGGCTTCCCCCAAGAATACTGACTATTTCTCTATTTATCTCAGGTGAACGATGACGTCATCAGGACTCACCGGTCTTGACTTCGGCCCCGCGATCGTCGTCGTCCACGCTGAACACGGGTACCTGGCGGTACCAATGGCTTTCGACTCCTTCCCACTAGTTGTAGGCTTTCTCAACTTCTTGGGGTTGGTCTTTGCCGACATGTTGCAGACGGAACCCTCAAAGCCTACAGAGGAGAAGATTGCAGAGAAAGTCGAGGCCCCAGAGGCTCGATGCTGTGCTGGCTCGCCCACGAGCCCAATTCAAGTCGCCAACTACATGGTGCATCATATTACTCACGGGGCCCGCCCCGTCGTTGCCAAGAATTTCGAGAGGCATCGACACCGAAACCCCTGAAGGAAGGTTGCTGCTACTGTGACCGGACGTCTCTCCATGTCCGCAAGTCCATGCTGGTCGGGGGGGTCCGCGTCTTTCTGGATGGACGCCCAGCTCGAGTGAGCCCGGATCGGGTGATCCCCGCAGTGCCTGTCCACAACTCTTATCAGGATCTTTCCGGAAGGAGAGCCGAGGAGGAAGAAGCCGGCTACCATGGCTAGAGAAGGTTGGCTCCCCAGTCGAGGAGATTTAAGCAGGTTTGGGTCCCCAAGAAGGTCCAGCCTGTCTACCAAGATGCACCAGTCCAACACCGCTCCAGATTTACCGGAGCAGATGAGAACAAGCAGAGGGCCTTGCCCCAAAGAAGGAAGAAACGGTCGTGGACCCTCCACACCGTGGAATCTTTAGGGCCTGCGCCCGACATGCTAACATCCCCGCTGTGAGAGGAAGATTTCAGCAAACTGCCGAAAGAGATCGGCTCGCCTACGTCCCTCCGATGGGAGGTCGGCAACTATCCCCTACCCTACATCCGGGCCGAGGGCAAGAAGAGATGACCAATATGGTCAGAAGCTATTTTAAGGGATTAGGCAACCCCTCCCTGGGCCAACAACGACTGTTACAGGCAGCTGTGGCTGAAGAAGATCACTGCTCATCAATGGCAGTGAAAGAAGAAGAAGACAGAAGAATGACGTCATCAGTCGATGACAATGGGTATGAAGACGGCTTGGATATTCAAGCCGATGAAGCTACTCCTCATTGGGAGGAAAGGAGAAGGGTCTCTGTATTTGAAAGCCTCACCTTCCCAGAGAATGCAAGAAGGATGGTTTGCAGATAGAGAAGAAGGACACAGATTTTCACCTGCAACATGGCTGGGGTGTCTGGCCACAATGGAAGATTGCTTGAGGAGCCTCAGGAGCTAGCCCGGTTGGCCAGAAGGCCAGGGCCGGGTACTCGAAGGGCGGAAGCCGCACAAGAAAAGCTGGCGGCAACCAAGGGAAAGCAAACCCGGGCTCACCTCCAACAACATGACAAGGCCGTTATTCTCACCGTAAATGTGGTGACGACAGAAGAAGAAGAAGATGTCTTGCTTGACATCCTACCTGAGGGTGCACCAGGTGAGACAACATAGACTATCCCCAGCACTGTAGCTATGGACCCGACCGTACTGATGATACTCCAAAGGTACCGCCAAGAGATAGAGCAGCTGAAGAAGCAATTGATGGAGAAGATAGAACAGTCTTTGGCCTCCAAGCAGCCTGATATGTAGGCCGAGTCATCACAGGGAGCCGTCAACCAAAATGACTTCCCAGTACTCTACACCCCGCCTCAGCCGGCAGAACCAAGCTTGGCGACGGCTCAGCAACGCCCACCATAGCCGCTGATGCCGCCGGTACTGCCACAGGTGCACCAGACGCCTCCATTACTGCGTCCTCCTCCGCAGGCGACCACCCTGGTCACCCCCTACTTAAAATCGGCACATTTCTACCTAGAACCGGTTGATCCGACCGTCATGAGCAAGATGATGGTGGAAAGAATGATTGAGCTGAAGCTCGCTGAAAGAAGTGAAGGCGACTACGTCGCATTCAATGCATACAGGGTTCCATACCCGCTGCATCATGCTGCCAAGCGGCTCCCTCCTGGGATTAGCAAGTCACCAAAATTCGACAAGTTCAACGGGCAGGGATCCCCAAAAGAACATGTCGCCTACTACATGACCGTCATGGGTGACCTGGCCACCGATGAGTCATATTTACTGAAATTTTTTGGGTCCTCACTCACGGGGCTCGCATTTGAATGGTACTCCAGCCTCTCGACCGGGTCGATCAGCGACTGGTCAGACATGCAGAGAAAGTTCAGAGAAATATTTCATGTCATAGAGAGGGAGGTCACAGTGGTTGAACTCTATTCAACAAGACAGACGGCAGATGAGACGGCCCGTGACTACATCAAGAGGTGGAGGAACCTCAGAATGAGGTGCAAGCGCCCCCCACACCTGGAGGATGTTGTATAAATATGCAAGCAGAACCTCAGGAGAGAGGTACTAGAAAAGATGATTGGCATGGAAATTCGGTCGTTTGACCGCCTAAATAATGTTGTGGCTGAGGTAGAAGCCTTCCTGGCGAAACCTGCCCCGACATCAAATATTGCCACTGCACAAAAGGGCAAGGCAGCAGAGCGGCGCCAGGCACCTAAAGAAGCGAACGCCCTTGATATCAAGGCGTTTGAACAACAAAAAGACAAAGGCAAGAAGACAGCTGCTCCTCAGACTGCTAAGACCGAAGATGGCAAAGAAGGCCCATCACTCCGAGACAAGATGAAGAAGGCCTATTCTTTCCCGAAGGAGAAGACCAGGATCTTGTTTGACTGGGTTACCCAATATGATAAGATCACCCTGCCTGAGCCAAAGAGGCCGGAGGACCTGAAGAGAAGAGACAACCCAAGATTTTGCCCTTACCACCAGATGCTGGGACATCCGATTGGAGACTATTATGTTTTCAAGGATATTATCGAAGGCATGGTGAGGAAAGAAGAAATAGAGTTGAGGGAATACAGGGTTGACCCTCCACAACCACATGAGGCACCTCTAAGAAGAGCCGCCGTCAACATGGTCTCTCTATATCAAGCACTGCCTGGGGAGACCGCAGAAGCCAGTACTCAGCACACCTATGAAGCCTACTTTTTGGCCCCAATGAAAGAACAAGAGGGATGGCATCAAGTTGATGCAAGAACCAAGAAGAAGGACACGCCTCGCCCAACAGTGAGGGCACATATTCGTGGCATCACACCATGACCCCCTTTGCCAGTGGCAACACCTGTGTAGACCAACCAACCTGCAGTCATCAGAATACCTACCCACAACCGGAGGAGGCAGACTCCGTTGCCGACAGTCAAGGGAATTAGTCCAGAAGCCTGGCAGCTACAGGACTACATAAATGGGCTAGATGAATATGTACAGCCTGAGCTAGAGCCTCTACTAGTACAGGATCATGTCCCGTGGTAGGAGCTAGAACAACTTTCACTGAAGCAGGAAGAGAAAGCTGACAAAGCATCAGACAAGGATGGCCGTCTGTTCTGGGGGCAAGCGCCAGCTGAAGAAAAGAAAAGAAGATGAAGAAACAAAAGAAGGGCCAGCAAGGCTATAAAGGGTATAATCCTTTCTTACAACACCCTCTCTGCGCTGTTTAATTTGCCTGGTGAGGAGGATGAAGAAGAGATATGCTTCACACCCACCGCAAAGGAAAGTCAGGCCGAAGCTGCAACTGCTGCACATGCAACTCGGTCAGGCTGACGATGGGGGCGTCAACCGCCAGCCAACCACAACATTATCTTCAGGGGGAACAACCCTATAAAATGCCCCCTCCGGAGGTTAGGGGAGTCTAGATCCCTCCTCCGTCAGGCTTATACAACCAGAGTGGGGGCAGCACTCCCACTCCTACCTTCCTAGAATTTGTAAAGATGACATAGGGGAAGCAACTATGCCGGGAGGTCGAACCAGCAACTAAGGGCATTCACCCGCGACTCCAGCAATCTTCTGAATTGTCGGAGGAAGAAGAAGCTCGCCCGACGGTAGTCAGTGAAGGACAGCAAGGAGATGACCCCAAGCAGAAGGGTGTAGTTTCCGAGTCCGATGAGGCAGGCCCATCAGGGGCCACAGTCTAAGACTCTTCCAAACCCAGGCAGGTAGAAGAAATGAAGCTATCCAATGTCTGAGCAGGAAGTCGGGTGGTCAAGCTATTAAAAAAGCTCCCGACAAGATTTACTGTCTGGGAAATCCTCTCTCTGAGTGAAGACCCGACATGCGATTATTACTTCTTTGCAGACGTCTGCTCAATATGAAGCCTACCAAGCTGAGGCACTACCGGAAGCCAGCATGACCTTCACTCAGAAAGACATGTTGCTCCCCACTACCAGCCACAATAGTCCTCTGTATATGAGGGGGCATCTAAATGGTCGGGAGTTGAACAGAATCCTGGTGGATCCCGGGGCGGCTCTCAACATCCTGCCCTACAGGATATATGAGAGGCACTACTTTAACATGTGTCTCCAAAAAGTCAGGGATATGCGTATTGCCGACTTCAACCAAAAGTGTGAGGTGTCGTTAGGAGTAGCGAGTTCACACTCACTCTAGCAGACTTTGTCACAAAGGTGCAGTTTCATGTCATCGATTCTCGAACCTCGTATAAGGCGCTGCTTGGCCACCGCTGGCTACACGAGAACATGGTGGTGCCTTCCATGCTCCACCAGTGCATCAAATATAACCTGGAAGGGAAGGAGGAAAGAGTATTTGCTGATCTCCACCCGTTTGAAGTGTTTGAGTGCCACTTGGCGGATGCCCCTCTATATGCAGAACGGTCGTATGCAGAACGGTCGCAGAAGGCCCCTAAAGCCAAGACCTCTCCCAGCACAACAAAAAGCACCACCGGAGCCGAATGGTTCCCTCCGCCACCGCGTGGATATGTTAATCCCAAGACGGTCTCGCACATTATTGTCATCGGGGATGTGGGCCGGGTAGCACCTCCCGCCATCTACCCCGAAGCTAATGAAGTCAGGGTCGACCAGCAGCACGACCACATCGGGATCCCGGAGGGCCTTACCAAGCCAATTCTCGATCTCGATAATGTCACTGTCGAGCCTTTCAAAGCTTGGGAAGTAGCGCAGATAGATGGCCCCAGCAGCTTCTTCTACATAGCTGAGGAGCACCCTACACAGGAGGATATTGATTGTCATCTGCCTGAAGATATAGAAGACCCGTCAGTGCCCATACAGGGGTTGACATTTATAACGAGTTGAATGGCCAAGATGTTCCAGAAGCAGCACATCCCCTCTGGCCAGCCTCACAAGAAGAAAGAAGCATTCCAGAAGCTGTGGTATCCCCCGAGCCTGGATAAAGAAATGAGGCGTGTATCTCAACACCCAGGGTTAGGTTTCACCCTCGAGGAATACTATTACAGCGGACGCTATGAAGTGGATATCATTTCCACTTTCTACCCAACTGAGGATAACTCACTGGGGGCAACTTTTGATGAACACCCAGCAGAAGCTGAATACACTGAGCCAGCTCAACCAAGAAGTCTGGAATCAGAGGCCATATTCCCTTGCCGGTGCTGGGAAAAGGTCTACCCTGAAGAAGCAGCTCTTCAAGCCAAATTCGACACAACTAGCAGTAGTGAAGCTGAAGATGTTGAAGAAGCAGGGCTGCCTCCCTCCAGCAGCCCTCCTCTAATGATGATGCCAACACTTCTCGAAAAAATCAAGAAAGCTTCTCCCAAGCCTGATCAAGAGATGGACATTGCTAGAAAAGAAAAAGCTACCTCCACTAAAGATATGGTGATCCAAGGGAGTAAAACCTTTTCACCTTGTACCATGGAGCTGCAGTGCTACTCTGACTCGATGACAAACAACCACCAGCCCTTAGCGACTACAACCCCCTCAGCCAGGGATGGGGCAATCGACTCATCCCTTGGAACTGCTATTGATGTAGATTTGCCAGTAGAGCAATTCATACAGCCGCTACTAGACGAACAAGAGATTCCTAACGAACCTCAGATAATGCAAAATGAAGAGATCGAGGTCCTTGACCTCGAAGATGATATACCAGACTTTGTCGACCTTCAGCCTGCACCCCCGGAGATAGAAGATGGAGGCCAAGCAACAGTCAATGAACTGATAGAAGTCAACTTGGGAGATGAGGACGACCCCAGGCCGACCTTCCTCAGTGCCCACTTATCTACCGAAGAGCAGGGGCTATATATCTAGCTGCTACAGGAATATCGGGATTACTTTGCCTGGACCTACAAGGAAATGCCAGGATTGAGCCCCGCAGTCTCACAGCATGAGCTGACCATAAACCCTGAAGCCGAACCGGTGAAGCAGCCGCCGCGGCGCATGAGGCCAGAGCTCATCACTCAAATATGCAAGGAATTCGACAAGCTCATTGATGTGGGTTTCATCGAGGAAAATCAATATACCACATGGCTAGCCAACATCGTGCCCGTGAAGAAGAAGAATGGACATATTCGGATATGTGTTGACTTCCGAGATCTGAATAAAGCCTGCCCCAAAGATGACTTCCCAGTGCCAATAACGGAGGTCATGATAGATGCAACAACCGGTCATGAGGCCCCATCATTCATGGATGGGTCGTCCGGCTATAACTAGATTTGGATCGAGGAACACGACCGAGTCCACATTGCCTTCCGAACTCCCAAAGGCATTTATCATTACAAGAGAATGCCGTTCGGATTAAAGAACGCCGACGCAACTTATCAGTGGGTGATGACTAGAATATTCGATGAGCTACTCTACCATAAGGTCGAGTGTTACATAGATGACCTGGTAGTCAAGACTAGAAAGAAATAAGACCATTTGTAAGACCTCCGAGTTATCTTCCAGAGGCTGAGGCAGTATGAATTGAAGATGAACCCTATGAAGTGTGCATTCAAAGTTTCGAGCGAAAAGTTTTTGGATTTCATTGTCAGATACCGGGGAATTGAAATAGACCCCACAAAGATCAAGGCAATTCAGGAGTTACCCTCTCCAAGGAACCTCTCCAAGCTGAGATCTCTCCAAGGCCGCCTGGCATACATCCGACGGATTATATCCAACCTGTCAGGGTGATGCCACCCCTTCCATAAGCTAATGATGAAGGATGTTCCCTTCTACTTGGACGAAGAATGCCAGACAACATTTGACAAGCTGAAGTATTATCTGAAGTCCCCTCCTGTGCTGGGTGCGGCGGTGAAAGGATGGCCGCTAATGTTCTACATAGCAGCCACATACAACTCCCTAGGGGCAATGCTGGCCCAAAATAATGAAGAAGGGAAGGAACAAGCCCTCTATTACCTCAGTCGAAGGATGGTCAGAATTGAGGAGAGGTACACCTACATCGAAAAGATCTGCCTGGCACTGGTCTTTGTGGCCAAAAAGCTCCGACACTATATGCTGTCGTACGAAGTTGAGCTGATTTCCAAGGAGGATCCGCTTAAATACATCATGTCCCAACAGGCCCTCAAAGGCCGCCTAGGCAAACGGGCAGTGATTCTTATGGAGTATGATATCTCCTATGTACCACAAAAGGCCGTCAAGGGCCAAGCTATTGCAGACTTCTTTGCTGAGCATCCAGTACCTGAAGACTGTCCCTTAGAATCGGAGCTTCCTGAAGATGAAACCTTAGAGGTCAGCCAGGTGCAGCCCTCTCTATGGCAACTGTATTTTGACGGTGCTTCCAGAATTGACACCTCAGCAACTGGATCAAACAGAGTCCGGGTGGGGGCAGGCATAGTCCTGAAATCCCAAGAAGGAGAAGTCATACATACATCCTGTTCAATAAATAAGCCCAGCATAAACAATGAAGCAGAATATGAAGCCCTCATAATCGGGTTACAGATTGCTCTATCCATGGGGATTCAGATGCTAGAAGCATTCGGGGATTCCATGCTAGTTATAAAATAGTTGGAAGGGGAGTTTGATGTGCGGAAGCAAGAACTCATTCCTTATTACCATTTGGCTCTCCGCCTAATGACAAGATTCTATTTCATTAGCGTCAAGCACATCAACCGAGGACATAATGCTCAAGCTGACACTCTCGCAAAGTTGGCCAGTTCTTTGGTGGTCCCGCCTGATACAAGCCTGAATATAACAGTAATCAACTGGCGGCAAGTCCCCAGTGTGACAGAAGCTCTAGCCGATGAACAGGCAAATGAAGTGGCAACTATAGAAGGAATCCAGTAGTCCGATTGGCGGGAGCACCTCCTGCATTGGTTTCAACACCAGCAACTCCTGAAAGAGAAAGAATAGAGAATGAAGCTTCTTAGAGTCAAAGACTCTTACGAAATGAGGAATGGAACGTTGTTCCGGATGATGGCAGATGTCCAAAAGAAGATTCTACTTCGCTACTTATCTCCAGGAGAAGCCAGGTAGGTAATGCAAGAAGTCCATACCGGGTCAGCCGGGGCACACCAGGCCGGTCTGAAAATGAAAATTGAAATAAAGAAATTGGGCTACTATTGGCCCTCTATGTTTGACGATTGCTGCAAGTTCGCCAAAGCCTGTCAGAGGTGTCAAGAACATGCCACTGTGTCAAGAAGGCCACCTATGCGACTGCATCCTACCATCCCAAGCTGGCCGTTTGCTCAATGGGGTACGGACGTGGTAGGACCACTACCAGCATCTTCATCAGGATGCAAATATATCTTAGCAGCTACAGACTACTTCTCCAGATGGGCAGAGGCAGTAGCATTGAGAGAAGTGACGGGAGAACTGGTCGCCAGATTCTTCCAACAAAGTATAATATTCCAGTTTGGAGTACCCAACGAAATCATCTCTGACAACAGCAGTCACTTCAAGAATCAGAAGGTATACCGACTAGCTGACAAATACAAGATTGATTGGAGGGCATCATCTCCCTACTACCCTCAAGCCAACGGACTTGCAGAAGCCTTCAACAAGACGCTATGCACTCTGCTAGCAAAGACTGTCAAGTCTAATAAAAAGGACTATGAAGAAAGTATGTGTCACGCCCCGAACAAGGCGGAAATATCGGGACGTACAGTTAGAGACACGCTGGCAAGAGAGAGAACTAATCTAAAATAATACACAAGTGCTACAAGATGGAAATACTAAATGATCATTAACAAACCACAACTGATACAATAACCTCATGTTTAACTTAATACAACTGGAATAATCAATCACTAAAGCTCAATAACATGATTGAGACTAAATGCTCTCCAAAACACAACTAAAAGTAAGATAACACACTACTAACACACTAGAACTGATACACTCAAGACATCACTCCTGCCCTTCCCCATCGGTAAGTGCGTCACCTGAACAGCCTGGAAAAGGGGGAAAACACAACTATGAGCTGACGCTCAGTAGGAAATAACAGACAGGTATAAGTGATTAACAGTTTAATTACATTTTAAAATGTCATGCTACAAATGATAAAACAATAAAAAGATAACTATGATATCACGAAACAAAATTCAAAGATCTTACAAGGTCAAGAAATATAATGAATAGAATGGTAAGACAAGAATTTACTACAGGAGATAACGATAAAAAGTTGGCCATATCAAGATAATTCAAGTCATGTCAAGCACGTATGTAATTTCATTTCCACGTCCAAGTAATCAGCAAGTAAAGTAACAACAAGTAGAGTATAGAACAGTGAAGAGTGGAAAGTGAAAAGTAGTAGAAAGTAATGTAGAGAGTAGTGGACAGTCCTAGATTTAACACATGTCAAGTACTGGTGCCAAATGCCGCACCTAGTCATTCACCTCCCCGAGGGTACACGTAGTGTTCGGGCGCTCTTCTCAGGACTAGACCGAGCCCTTAATTGTTTGCCAGGCATTGATTTCTTTGGATCAAAGATCCCACGAATCTAGACTTCCACAGTTTATGGCCAGAATTCTAAGGTTTAAACTAAGTAGCAATAACAACTTCAAGTAGGAAAGAGATTTATTTCCAGAATTTCAAGGTAAGTATAATCATCAAGGAGATCGAAACCAAGTCACAACAAGAGTTAATCGTGCTGCGCTACTGTAAAACAGCAGCAATCAAACAAGCTAATCAACATATTAATCCTAATCACCAAGTTAAGATATCATGATTAACCATTATCATTTGTATTAGCTAAAGTGCCAACAAGCTAGAACAAGTTGTCGAGGTAAAGAACAAGCTCTCACAGCGGTGAAATAGAATGCATTATCAGGGGTTTTAGTTACACCATTAATCATTAATTATGTGAGTTTCTATTTAACCAATGTAAGTGTTGTAATGGAGATGGTAAACATCGTGTTTTGTACTATGTTTGCAAGAAAGGACCAATGCAAATTTGAAATCAAGGGGGGTACATGAATAGGTCAATTGTTCTTCAAAATATAACTTCAGTGGGTCTAAGTTAAATGGGTTGATTCCCCACTGATTCGGATCCATCTTCGGGTCGAAAAATGATGAAAATCAGGTTTCTGGTGTACGGGTCGACCCCTGGGGTCGACCCCTGAAAAACTGGGGTCTGGAAGCTGAATGGGTCGACCCCTGGGGTCGACCCCAGCAATTTCTGAAGATGGGTCGACCCCTGGGGTCGACCCCCACCATTTCCTTCAGATGGGTCGACCCCTGGGGTCGACCCCTACATTCCTGTGCAATGGGTCGACCCCTGGGGTCGACCCCCATGCAGGGAGCTGGATGGGTCGACCCTTGGGGTCGACCCCCATGCAGGAACAGGAGGGGACGACCCCTGGGGTCGACCCTCGGGCCTGCAGGGTTGCCCAGAAAATGGGTCGACCCCTGGGGTCGACCCCTGCAAGAACAGCAGCGGTCTGCACTTCCGGAAAACGTGAAATCTCACCCAATTGAGTTGAAATCAAAACCACATGATCTAGGAATATTAATAGACATTCTAGGGTCATAAAACTACAATTTTGAAACATGAATTGTTATAGAAATTGATTGAATCTCAACTTATATATGGTAATTTCATGAAAACCCTAGTTCTTGACCTACTTCTACTAAATCATGCAATTCTCTTAACATACACAACGGAATTTAGGACTTTTGGTGTCAAAAGAAAGCTGACTCGATTATGAATCCAACCATGTATGGTATGCTACATGAAGATCAAGTTACAGGGCTCAAAATTAGCCCGAAATCAAGCTCTAACTTAAAGGAACACTATATGAAACATGTTCTAGATATGCTCTTACAAAAATTCAAAATTCACGAGGCATGCTCAATGGAATTTGGGGCTTTCTACGTTAAATGAAAGATAATAACATGCTGATTATATCATGTAAGTTAATTAGAGTTTGGTTGTTAGATCCTACCTCAAATCGGAGAGAGAAAACTCAAACCCTAGAGTGAAGAACACTTGGACAGCACCTTAGAAAACCTGTGATAACTCACTCCACACCTGATGAAAATTAGGGCTTTCAGTCCCAATGGATAGATCTCGACGAGATGCACAACTTTCTATACTCATGATCAAAATTTGGTTGAGAATTCCTACCTCAATCGATGGATCAAAGAATGATGAAGGGAAGCCAACGGCCTGCTGACCCACCTCCACAAATCGAGCTAGATCTCCCCAGATCTGAAACTTCAGCGAACCCCACAGCAGCCAAATGAAAGAAGACTCGTAGGGCTTCATTTTGATAGCTCATAGAGCTTCTGGAGCCTTCGGAGTTGGGAGTATTCGCTGCTGCAATCTACGTGTTTAGAGACGGCGCCGAAATCCTTGACTTGACCAAACTATGTCGGCAGTACGTTTTGGGGCTAGGTTTACCTCAAATTGATTGAGGGTAAATGTTCCTTACATTGTGGCCTTCCATTTGCCACTAATTTCAGTTCATTTGGTTGAGTATTCAGGTCGAATTTCGTGTTTTAATCTAAGGGTTAGGTATGGGTCAAAAGTGTGCACTTTTGGGTTTAAACTCTAAATAGATCTTATCACGGATTTATAATGGCCTAATGCCAGAAGGAAAAGTTGTTATCTACCTCTACCTTAATCTGTTTACTATTTTTACAGATTTTTCTAAGGTAGTCGAATTTCCCTCATACTATTTCTAACGAATTAAATATTAATAAATCCAAAATTCAATTATTAATTCAATAAAATTCTATTCTCAATTAATAAAAGCTAAATAAGAAATATTGGGCTCAATTAAATAATTTGGGGTCTTACACCCTCCCCTACTTAAAGGAATTTGGTCCTCCAAATTCACTGCACTAAAACTGAGAGTAGAAAAAGATCGCTCACCTAGAATAGATCGGGATACCGCTTTCGCATAGTCTCTTCAGACTCCCATGTAGCTTCTTCGGTCCCACGCCGACTCCACTGAATCTTGACCATCGGTATCGAACGATTCCGGAGTTGCTGTTGCTTCCGGTCCAGAATCTTGACAGGTCTTTCCTCATTGGTCAAATCTTCCTTCAGTTCAAAATCCACTTGCTGAATGATATGAGTGGGATCGTACACATATTTCCGCAACATAGACACATGAAAAACGTTGTGTACGCCAGATAAATGCGGTGGTAAAGCCAGTCTATATGCCACCTCTCCCACTCTATCTAGAATCTCGAATGGACCAATGTACCTCGGACTCAGCTTGCCATGAATGCCAAATCTTCGGATCCCTCTCGTCGGAGAGACCTTTAAGAACACATGCTCGCCAACCTGAAATTCCAATGCTCTCCTTCTGTTGTCGGCATAACTCTTCTATCTTGACTGGGCTACTTGTAACCGGTCTCGGATAACACGGATGTTCTGTGATGATTCTGAAACAAGATCTGGTCCAAGCCACTATTTCTCACCTACCTCGTCCCAACACAACGGGGAACAACAACTTCTACCATATAGTGCTTCAAAAGGAGCCATCTGAATACTAGACTGATAGCTGTTATTGTAGGCGAATTCAATTAATGCCAAATGCTCACTCCAATTACCACCGAAATCAATCATGCACGCTCGCAACATATCTTCCACTATCTGATTGGTTCTTTCAGTCTGTCCATCTGTCTGTGGATGAAAAGTAGTACTGAAATTCAGACGAGTACCCAAAGACTCTTGCAGTCCCTTCCAGAAATGTGAAGTAAATATGGGGTCTCGATCAGATACTATATTCACTGGGATACCATGCAATCTCACCACTTCCTTTATATACAAAGCAGCCAATACATCAATCGTCCACTTGGACTTAATTGGTAAGAAATGAGCTGACTTTGTCAATCGATCCACAATCACCCATATCGCATCAAATCCACCACGAGTCCTAGATAGACCCATAATGAAATCCATGCCAATGCTTTCCCACTTCCATTGGGGTATGTCGAGTGGTTTCAATTTCCCTGCTGGTCTGAAATGTTCGGCCTTAACTTGCTGACATACCAAACATCTACTCACAAAATCTGCAACTTCTCTTTTCATTTTCGGCCACCAAAAGGACCTTTTCAAATCTCGGTACATCTTAGTGCCTCCCGGATGAATGGTATATCTGGATCTATGAGCTTCCTCAAGAATTTTGTTCTTTATTGTAGCCTCATCCGGAACACAAGTTCTGCCTTTAAATAATAATCTACCATCATCGGCCAACACGAAGTCAGGTCTGCTGCTCAAGCTTCCCTTGATCTTTACCAACTCGGGATCATTATCTTGCAAGGACTTGATCTCTATCAATAATTCAGGTTTAAGTTGAATCTGAGCAATCATGACCCGATCATTGTCAATATTAAGATCTAGACTGGATAATTGTTCCAACAACCTCCATTCTTGTAACATGAGACTTGACAATCTAGCTACCGGCTTCCGGCTTAATGCATCTGCCACAACATTACCTTTGCCAGGATGATACTCAATCGAGAAGTCGAAGTCTTTCAAGTACTCCAACCATCTCCGCTGCCTCATGTTGAGTTCCTTCTGAGAAAATAAATACTTCAAACTCTTATGATCTGAAAACACTGTGAAGGTTTCTCCATATAAGTAATGCCTCCATATCTTCAAAGCAAACACGACTGCAGCAAGTTCCAAATCATGAACAGGATAATTATCTTCGTGCTTCCTCAACTGCCTAGAGGAATAGGCAATCACCTTCCCATGCTGCATGAGTACACATCCTAAGCCAATACCTGAAGCATCAGTATAAACAACAAATCCTCCTTCACCAGAAGGTAAAGCCAAAACAGGTGTAGTAGTCAAACACTCCTTCAGAGTCTGAAAGCTTCGTTGACAATCATCTGACCAATCAAACTTATTTTCCTTGCGGGTTAATCTTGTCATAGGTACCGCAATCTTAGAGAAATCTTGAATAAATCTTCGATAATAACATGCCAGGCCTAGAAAACTTCTAACTTCTATCACACTGGTAGGTTGTTCCTAATTCTTCACTGCCTCGACCTTCGAAGGATCAACAGAAATACCATCCTTGGTGAAAATATGTCCGAGAAAGGACACTTCTTGTAGCCAGAACTCACACTTACTAATCTTGGCATAAAGTTGATGATCTCTCAATAGTTGCAATGCCATCCTCAGGTGTTCAGCATGCTCCAATTCACTCTTGGAATAGATCAAGATGTCATCAATAAATACCACGACCCACTGATCAAGATAGGGTCGAAATGCATTGTTCATCAACTGCATGAAAGCTGCTGGAGCATTCGTTAGACCAAAAGGCATAACGACAAATTCAAAATGACCATACCTGCTGCGGAAAGCTGATTTATAGATATCCTCCTCCTTAATCCGCAACTAGTGATATCCAGATTGAAGATCGATCTTAGAGAAATATTGAGCTCCCGCTATCTGGTCAAATAACTCGTCAATCCTCGGCAAGGGATATTTGTTCTTGACAGTCTGCTGGTTTATTTGCCGATAATCAATGCACAACCTCATCGAACCATCTTTCTTCCTGATGAATAACACAGGGGCTCCCCACGGAGAAGTACTAGGATGAATAAAACCCTTCTCAAGTAATTCTATCAGTTGCTGCTTCAGTTCCCTCAGTTCCGCAGGAGACATACGATAAGGAGCCTTAGAAATAGGAGATGTGCCAGGAATAAGATCAATAGAAAAGATAACTTCCCGCTCAGGCGGAAGTCCTGGTAGTTCCTCCGGAAAGACATCAGGAAAATCTCGGACAACAGGAATATCCTTGATCTCAAACTGCTGCTCAGGGGTTGCACAAACAAAGGCTAGAAAAGCCTCACATCCACGTCTCATCAGCTTATCAGCTCAGAGAGCCGAAATAAGTGACACCGAGTTGTGATGCTTAACACCCACAAAAGAAAGTCTCGGGTGCCTAGTGAAAGACACGGAGCTAGAACTGCAGTGAACGCTAACCTCATATCGAGCCAACCAATCTGCTCCTAGGATTACATCATAATCCTTCATGTCCATGCAGAACAAATCTGCTGGTAAGTTCTGCTCACCAATCATCACCTTACTAGAAGGATAGAAATACTGGATTGTTGATCTAGTGCCAATAGGGGTTGAAATCTCCAACGGAGTATTCATCAAAACAGGTTCCACAGCTAATGACTTAGCAAATCTCCGTGAAATAAAAGAATGTGTTGCACCAGTATCAAAGAGAGCAAATGCGGGCTTATCGATTATAGTAAGGGTACCTTCGACGAGTCCGCCATCATCAGAAATCCCAGTTTCATCTGCATGTAAAGCTTGAAGCTTGCCTTGTGGTTTCATGAAGACTAGAGGTTTTGCCGGTGTAGCTTGCTCCGATATGAGAGGATAATTAGGGATACGGTGCTCATTGCTTCCACATCGTAAACAGGCGCCTAGCTTGCGCCAGCACTCCTCTATCTTGTGACCCGGACGATCACAATAGTTGCACACGCCCTTGAATGGAACAATAGGGCCGGGCTTCTTGTCTTCATGCCTCGGCATCTTGCCCTTCCACGATCCGGACCCGCTCCACGAACCAGGTCCACTAACAGGCCTCTTCTTGGTATACCCGGGTTTGACACTCTCGGAACCCGTAGGTAATTCTTTCTTGGTGCCTTTCCCATGGATTCTCTCCGTCATTTCAAGAGTATCCTCCAGAACTTGCGCTTTCCTTACCATCTCGGAATAAGTGGAAATCTCCATCGGTGCCAATTGGTTGATATAATGAAGCTTCAATCCATTGAGAAAGCGCTTCGCCTTCATCTTCTCGGTGGAAATGAGATGTGTAGCATATCGAGAAAGCCGTGCAAATTGAGCCTCATACTCTGCCACGGACAAACCTCATTGTTTCAGGGCCGCGAACTCTGCCGCTTTCTTCTCTTGCACTCTATCAGAAAAATACTTACTGTTGAAGAATTCTTCGAACTCTTCCCACATAACTTGCCGATCACCGAGAGTTGCCTTGATAGAATCCCACCAAGTACGTGCATCATGTTCCGTTGAAATGTGGACAAAAGGACACGCTCCTGGTTGGTGTATTGCATAACTTCAAAGATCCTCCCCATCTCATCTAGCCAGTGCTCGGCTTGGTCAGGGTCGGTCGAACCTGCAAACCTTGGCAGATTCATCCCTCGGAAGTTCCGGTATAGATCATCGGTGCCATGCTGTGCCGCTCCTACCTGAGCTACTTGCTGAAGGGCCTGAGTAAGGCCTTGAACCGTACGCTACAGGTTCCTCCATTCAGCACGATCAGCTGCCATCTACACGAGAAATAGGTTACTTAGGTCCAATAAGATAGATAAAGCATGATTAAGGAACGAACTTAACCCAAGTTCTACCCAATCTCATAGGTCAGGTCTTAAACTTTCACAAGGTTAGGGATCTAGTGCACCTAGACATGACCAAAACTCGGTACCTGGCGGAGGTAATCGGTCCGAAGACCACTCGCGCAAGTGTGCGACCTTTCCGATAGGCGTAGCCTAACGTTCGGACAACACCTTTTGATATACCGGTTATTGGGATGCAATGCAAGAAAACCTAAAACTTAGGGAACCTAGGAATGTGAAACCTAGGGCTCTGATACCAACTAAACTGTCACGTCCCGAACAAGGTGGAAATATCGGGACGTACAGTTAGAGACACGCTGGCAAGAGAGAGAACTAATCTAAAATAATACACAAGTGCTACAAGATGGAAATACTAAATGATCATTAACAAACCACAACTGATACAATAACGTTCAACTTAATACAACTGGAATAATCAATCACTAAAGCTCAATAACATGACTGAGACTAAATGCTCTCTAAAACACAACTAAAAGTAAGATAACACACTACTAACACACTAGAACTGATACACTCAAGACATCACTCCTGCCCTTCCCCATCGGTAAGTGCGTCACCTGAATAGTCTGGAAAAGGGGGAAAACACAACTATGAGCTGACGCTCAGTAGGAAATAACAGACAGGTATAAGTGATTAACAGTTTAATTACATTTTAAAATGTCATGCTACAAATGATAAAACAATAAAAAGATAACGATGATATCACGAAACAAAATTCAAAGATCTTACAAGGTCAAGAAATATAATGAATAGAATGGTAAGACAAGAATTTACTACAGGAGATAACGATAAAAAGTTGGCCATATCAAGATAATTCAAGTCATGTCAAGCACGTATGTAATTTCATTTCCACGTCCAAGTAATCAGCAAGTAAAGTAACAACAAGTAGAGTATAGAACAGTGAAGAGTGGAAAGTGAAAAGTAGTAGAAAGTAATGTAGAGAGTAGTGGACAGTCCTAGATTTAACACATGTCAAGTACTGGTGCCAAATGCCACACCTAGTCATTCACCTCCCCGGGGGTACACGTAGTGTTCGGGCGCTCTTCCCAGGACTAGACCGAGCCCTTAATTGTTTGCCAGGCATTGATTTCTTTGGATCAAAGATCCCACGAATCTAGACTTCCACAGTTTATGGCCAGAATTCCAAGGTTTAAACTAAGTAGCAATAACAACTTCAAGTAGGAAAGAGATTCATTTCCAGAATTTCAAGGTAAGTATAATCATCAAGGAGATCGAAACCAAGTCACAATAAGAGTTAATCGTGCTGCGCTACTGTAAAACAGCAGCAATCAAACAAGCTAATCAACATATTAATCCTAATCACCAAGTTAAGATATCATGATTAACCATTATCATTTGTATTAGCCAAAGTGCCAACAAGCTAGAACAAGTTGTCGAGGTAAAGAACAAGCTCTCACAGCGGTGAAATAGAATGCATTATCAGGGGTTTTAGTTACACCATTAATCATTAATTATGTGAGTTTCTATTTAACCAATGTAAGTGTTGTAATGGAGATGGTAAACATCATGTTTTATACTATGTTTGCAAGAAAGGACCAATGCAAATTTGAAATCAAGGGGGGTACATGAATAGGTCAATTGTTCTTCAAAATATAATTTCAGTGGGTCTAAGTTAAATGGGTTGATTCCCCACTGATTCGGATCCATCTTCGGGTCGAAAAATGATGAAAATCGGGTTTCTGGTGTACGGGTCGACCCCTGGGGTCGACCCCTGAAAAACTGGGGTCTGGAAGCTGAATGGGTCGACCCCTGGGGTCGACCCCCACCATTTCCTTCAGATGGGTCGACCCCTGGGGTCGACCCCTACATTCCTGTGCAATGGGTCGACCCTTGGGGTCGACCCCCATGCAGGGAGCTGGATGGGTCGACCCTTGGGGTCGACCCCCATGCAGGAACAGGAGGGGACGACCCCTGGGGTCGACCCTCGGGCCTGCAGGGTTGCCCAAAAAACGGGTCGACCCCTGGGGTCGACCCCTGCAAGAACAGCAGCGGTCTGCACTTCCGAAAAATGTGAAATCTCACCCAATTGAGTTGAAATCAAAACCACATGATCTAGGAATATTAATAGACATTCTAGGGTCATAAAACTACAATTTTGAAACACGAATTGTTACAGAAATTGATTGAATCTCAACTTATATAGGGTAATTTCATGAAAACCCTAGTTCTTGACCTACTTCTACTAAATCATGCAATTCTCTTAACATACACAACGGAATTTAGGGCTTTTGGTGTCAAAAGAAAGCTGACTCGATTATGAATCCAACCATGTATGGTATGCTACATGAAGATCAAGTTACAGGGCTCAAAATTAGCCTGAAATCAAGCTCTGACTTAAAGGAACACTATATGAAACATGTTCTAGATATGCTCTTACAAAAATTCAAAATTCACGAGGCATGCTTAATGGAATTTGGGGCTTTCTACGTTAAATGAAAGATAATAACATGCTGATTATATCATGTAAGTTAATTAGAGTTTGGTTGTTAGATCCTACCTCAAATCGGAGAGAGAAAACTCAAACCCTATAGTGAAGAACACTTGGACAGCACCTTAGAAAAGCTGTGATAACTCACTCCACACCTAATGAAAATTGGGGCTTTCAGTCCCAATGGATAGATCTCGACGAGATGCACAACTTGCTATACTCATGATCAAAATTTGGTTGAGAATTCCTACCTCAATCGATGGATCAAAGAATGATGAAGGGAAGCCAACGGCCTGCTGACCCACCTCCACAAATCGAGCTAGATCTCCCCAGATCTGAAACTTCAGCGAACCCCACAGTAGCCAAATGAAAGAAGACTCGTAGGGCTTCATTTTGATAGCTCATAGAGCTTCTGGAGCCTTCGGAGTTGGGAGTATTCGCTGCTGCAAGCTACGTGTTTAGAGACGGCGCCGAAATCCTTGACTTGACCAAACTATGTCGGCAGCACGTTTTGGGGCTAGGTTTACCTCAAATTGATTGAAGGTAAATGTTCCTTACATTGTGGCCTTCCATGTGCCAGTGATTTCAGTTCATTTGGTTGAGTATTCAGGTCGAATTTCGTGTTTTAATCTAAGGGTTAGGTATGGGTCAAAAGTGTGCACTTTTGGGTTTAAACTCTAAATAGATCTTACCACGGATTTACAATGGCCTAATGCCAGAAGGAAAAGTTGTTATCTACCTCTACCTTAATCTGTTTACTATTTTTACAGATTTTTCTAAGGTAGTCGAATTTTCACTCATACTATTTCTAACGAATTAAATGTTAATAAATCTGAAATTCAATTATTAATTCAATAAAATTCTATTCTCAATTAATAAAAGCTAAATAAGAAATATTGGGCTCAATTAAATAATTTGGGGTCTTACAGTATGTATGAAGCACTCTGGGCTTACCGTACAGTCTATAAAACCCCGACTGGCTGCTCACCTTACTCCCTCGTGTACGGGTCGGAGGCTGTGGTGCCAATTGAATTAGAGGTCCCCTCGTTGCGAATCACCGTCTAGCATGGATTGGTAAGCAGCGAGTAGACCAACATAGAAAGAAGACTGGAGGAGCTCACCAAGCTCGAAGGAAAGCGTCTCCGTGCGTAACAAAATATCCAACTCTACCAAGCCCGCATGGCCCGTGCTTTCGACAAACTGGTCAAAGGACGGGAATTAAAGAAAGGTGACCTTGTAATGGTTAAAAGAAGAGAAGTGATGACCTCCAACCCCAAAGGTAAGTTGGTTGAAAAGTGTGTCGGACCATATGTCGTCTGCTGAGTATATGAAGGGGGTCCGTACGTCCTTGTAGATCACAAAGGAGTCATCCAGTTCTCTCCCCTTAATGGAAAACATATGAAGCTGTATCACACAATTCAACCAGCATGCTCAGAATAACCAAGTTCCACATACCTTAGTCTAGTGGCACTCCGCCCTAGCTAAGCTCCACATACCTTCGTCTAGTGGCACTCCGCCCTAGCTAAGCTCCACCTGCCTTTATCTAGTGCCACTCCGCCCTAGCTAAGTTTCACCTACCTTAGTCTAGTGACACTCCGCCATAAATGAGCTCTACCTACCTTAGTCTAGTGGCACTCCGCCCTGGCTGAGCTCTACCTACCTTGGACTGGTGGCATCCCACCCTGACCGAGCTCTACCTACCTTGGTCCAGTGGCATTTCACCCTGGCTGAGCTCTACCTGTCTTGGTCTGGTGGCATTCCGCCCTGGCCGAGTTCTACCTGCCTTGGTCTAGTGGCATTCTGCCCTGACCGAGCTCTACCTACCTTAGTCTAGTGGCACTCCGTCCTAGCTAAGTTCCACCTGCCTTAGTCTAGTGGCACTCCGTCCTAGCTAAATTCTACCTACCTTAGTCTAGTGGCACTCCGCCCTGGCTGAGCTCTATCCACCTTGGCTTAGTGGCACTCCATCCTAGTCAAGCTCTAGAAATATATATATATATATACATATAATGACATATAAAAAAACATTTGCCATTGTGGGCTTTCCGCCCGAATCGGCATAAATCTATCCCTTGCGTCAGCATTACCTTCTTGGTAACGAATAAGCCCTTCTTATCGGCGCAAGACTTCGTGTCCTAGCCGACCCTTTTACCACATTGCCATTGCGGGCCTTACGCCCGAATCGGCATAGAGTCTATCCTTTGCGTTAAGCATTACCTTCTTGCTAACGAATAAGCCTTTTCATCGGCACAAGGCCTCGTGCCCTAGTCGACTCTCTCAACATCCTTCTGTGATACGAGTTCAAAAAAAATGAGAATAAAATGATGATAAAAATGAGGCTTAAAATAGAGGTGCCCCACTGGCCTTGTTCCTACATTAGGACAAGGGCAAAAATTACCATAACCTGGCTGTGGTGAAAACCCGAAAGGGTGTCGCAGAAAAAACCGGGTACCCCGTCACGTGAAAACCTGAAAGGGCGCGTGGGCAAAAGTAAGAGGGGGCTGACTATGGAGAAAAATCGAAAGGGCACTTAAGTCAGTAATGTGGTAATTCAAGTTCCGCCTCACCCTCATTCTAGTGAAACTCCGAAGAGGGAGATCACCCCGATTCCCATCAAAGATCTTTCTCGACCTACTGCTGACCTTGTCACCATCGGCAAGATCGGTCAGCCTCCTTGTGACCCTTGTCATCATCGGCAAGATCGGTCAACCTACTTCTAACCCTTGTCACCATCGGCAAGATCGGTAAGTCTCCTTGCGACCCTTGTCATCATTGACAAGATCGGTCGACCTACTTCTTACCCTTGTCATCATCGGCAAGATCGATCAGCCACCTTGCGACCCTTGTCATCATCAACAAGATCGGTCAACTTACTTCTGACCCTTGTCACCATCGGTAAGATTAGTCAGCCTCCTTGCGACCCTTGTCATCATCGGCAAGATCGGTCAACTTACTTCTGACCCTTGTCATCATCGGCAAGATCGGTCAACCTATTTCTGACCCTTGTCACCATCAGTAAGATCGGTCAGCCTCCTTGCGACCCTTGTCACCATCGACAAGATCGGTCGACCTACTTCTGACCCTTGTCACCAACGGCAAGATCGGTCAGCCTCCTTGTGACCCTTGTCATCATCGGCAAGATCGGTCGACCTACTTCTAACCCCTGTCACCATCGGCAAGATCGGTCAACTTACTTCTGATCCTTGTCATCATCGGCAAGGTCGGTCGACCTACTTCTCACCCTTGTCACCATCGGCAAGATCGGTCAGCCTCCTCGCGACCCTTGTCATCATCGACAAGATCGGTAGACCTACTTCTGACTCTTGTCACCATCGGCAAGATCAGTCAGCCTCCTTACGACCCTTATCACCATCGACAAGATCGATCGACCTACTTCTGACCCTTGTCACCATTGGCAAGATCGGTCAGCCTCCTTGCGACCCTTGTCATCATCGACAAGATCGGTCGACCTACTTCTGACCCTTGTCACCATCGGTAGGATCCATCAACTTCCTTGCGACCCTTGTCATCATCAGCAAGATCGGTCGACCTACTTCTGACCCTTGTCACCATCGGCAAGGTCAGTCAGCCTCCTTGCATCCCTTGTCACCATCGACAAGATTGGTCGACCTACTTCTGACCCTTGTCACCATCGGCAAGATCGGTCAGCCTCCTTGCGACCCTTGTCATCATCGACAAGATCGGTCGACTTACTTCTGACCCTTGTCACCATCGGTAAGATCGGCCAGCCTCCTTGCGACCCTTGTCACCAACGGCAAGATCGGTCAACTTCCTCCTAATCCTTGTCACCGTCGGCAAGATCGGTCAGCCTCTTCGTGGCCCTTGTCATCATCGGCAAGGTCGGTCAGCATCTCCTCAAGCCCGACTTTACCCCGAGAATTGAGTTCAAAAAATGATGAATAAAAAAAATGAGGCTTAAAATAGAGGTGCCTCGCCAGTCTTTATCCTATACCAGGACAAGAGCAAAAATGGCTCTAACCCAGCTGTGGTGAAGACCTGAAAGGGCACCACAGGCAAAATCGGGTACCCCGCCACGTGAAAACCCGAAAGGGCGCATGGGCAAAAGCAAGAGGGGGCTGGCTCCGGTGAAAACCTGAAAGGGTGCTTGGGTCAGTAATGTGGTTACTATAACATGAAAACATATGCTATACCTCTTGGTGACACTTCCATCAGTTATCCCACCAGTAATAAAACCTACCCAGAATAGACCTTCTGTCCGTTCTGATGAAACTCATCAATTCTCTTGCATTGGCATAAACCCAATGACAATGATGAAACCCACTGTCGGTCCTAAGGCATCATCGCCCAAACCGATAATGAAGCCCGCCTAGAGTAGGCCCTTTGTCTACTTTGATGAAACTCACCCACTTTATGCTATCCTAAGTCCCACCGATGATAAAACCTTCCATCGGTCGCAAGGCATCATCGCCTGGATCGATAATGAAACCTACCCGGAGTAGACCTTTCGTCTACCCTGAAGCACACCCATCTCCTTGCATCGGCATAAACCCAATGCCGATGATGAAGCTTTTTATGACCATAAGGCACTTCACCTTGATCGATGTTAGAACCCGTCTAAGATGGACATTCCGTCCATTTCAATGAGACATGTGAATCCTTCATATGCATACATCAGCCAGCAGTCATACTGCCAGCACTTCTGACCAATGAGACTTACATTTGTGCCAATTTGGCCAACCTCTGGGAGCCCGGCACGCTGTGGAGCGAGGCCCCCATCCTTTCCTTGAAAGGGTGGACGCTCTCTTGCAGTACAGATACGGGTATGCTTCCATACAGGTTGCCAAAATTGTCACAAGATATGATAGAATGCAAGTGTGAAGGTGGACACCTAAAGCATTAAGAGAAACTTGTATTTCATTACAAAAAGGGAGAGGTGAAGACAATGGGAGCCCTTCAAGGGGGACAGATTACAAAAGGCAGATAAGCTAAGATCGCCTGAAGATATCTTCAAAGTCGAGAAGCCCGACATGTGGAGCCGCTCCCAGTTCACGGAGTTGCATTTCCTCCTCCTGAACGCGAGTCATCTCAGTCTGTAAGGATGCAACTCGACCCTCCAGCAAGGTGGTCTCCTCGATACCCTGGACTTCTACCGCTTCCAGCAATGGTATTTCGGCTTCGACAGCATCTAATTAAGCCCATAGTTCTTCCCGTCGGCTACGTAGGAATTGTGCACGAGCAGCTGAAGCTTTAATCTGGGCCTTGTTCCTATGAAGATCAGAAGTCAGAGACTCTAGCTCCGTCTGACAGTCGGCTTTCTGCAATTTGAGGGCCGTCAGCCGGTCGTGCATTATCCGCCTGAGAAAGTCTCGGCGATTCACAAATTTCAGCAGGAACAACACCCGCTGGGTCCAAATACCCAAGGGACAGCCTAATGCCTGCAGACCGACCATCAGTCGCTCAGCCACTTCCTTCAATTGGAGGTAAGATAATGTCGGCTGAGATTGCACGACTCGACGCAACATCTTTAAATGCTGCCAGACAAAGCCCTCTGATGAATTGAAGCCGAGGGAAGCTACAAGCGCCACTTCAAAAGTAACCTCCTTGTCTATGGAAGCCCACAAACCAGTGACTGGCTCAGAAGAATAAGAGGGGACAGCCACCAAAGCTGAAGAAGTAGGCACCACAGCATCTTGCTCATGCTTCGTTGGGCTCTTTGAAGAGCTCTCTTCTACGAGTGCTGGAGGAGGCAAAGGCTCCGACCCTACTGCTGGCACAGATGGTGTCGCAGGGTCAGGCACAATAGTCATTATGGCCACCGGGATGAAGGCAGAACCTCTCGACGGATCGGCTTCAGCCCTCAGCTCTGTTGCGGGCACTAGAGCAGAACTTTCTCCTAGTGAGCCCAGCTCTATTGACGATACTTCGGTAGCTGCGTGTATCCTTACTGGCACAGAACAAAGTATAGTAACTGCCTCTAAAGAAGACACGGTGACAGGCGGCAGCATGTCCAAAGCCTCTGATGAAACAATGATGGCGTCAGAAGATGATACTAAAGGATGATCCGCTGTGTCAGACTCCAGGAAAAAGGTTTTAGTAAGCACCAAGATGGCAATGAAGAATGAAAAGCTATGCAGCTCGACGAAAGGGTGGGCAGAACTTACTATGGCTACAGCACCCATCTCTTCGAGTGCCTGTATAGAAGACTCTAACTCTACAGATGAAGCAACAAAAGGAGGGGTTATCTCCACCTCCATGTCTATTCCGACAAAGTCTTCCGGCAATATTCCCTCAGATGATGGTGCAAGCAACCTCGGGGGACTAAATATTAAAGGACCACTCAACAGCGCAGAGGGTGCCACTGCCCCTTCGCTGGCTGCCACAGGTGCTTGTTCGTCACCTTCTGAAGAACCATAGTCAACTTCTTCGTCAGAAGGGGTAGTAGAGCTGCTGGAAGAAATATCTATGCTAGGCTCGGGTTGGCTCGCCTCCTCTGTTGCCTTACGAGCTGCTGAACGGGTGATTACACGCCGCAATGGGATGGCACCCTTCTTCAACATAGTTTTGTGTCCTTCTTGCTGCAAAGGGGCATCCACAGCATGCGTCTCAACCACATTACTAACTACTCTTGCCGCTACAGCACAAAGACATGCATAAGGTAGGGCAAGAAGATCACTAAGAAATAAGAGTCAAAAAGATGGCAGTCACTTGGCTCACCCTCGGCCTCACTGGCAGGCGTGGGAGAAGGGAGTCTAACATCCTCCTCAATAGTGGGGAGACTCTCCCCTCTAGCTTCATCTGTCCCAGTTGTCTCTACCGTGGCCACGACAGAAGGTCCCATATCCTCCGCCCCCGCGGTGACCTTCTCAGTGCTCTTAATAGCAGCAGCTGCTCCTTGAGCTAATATCCAATAAAGAAGACCTCAAAAAATGAAGAGGCCACGGAAAGAAATTTCCTACAGGCCGCAAAGAAGAATGATGTCACCTTCAATTGCTTGCTGAGTGGCCTCCTGCTGAGCGGCGAACTGTTCAAATGATGGCACGTCAGGTAAAGGAGCCTTAGTGAAATCAGCCGGTGATTGCTTCGACAAATTTCTCTGAGCTTTCCTTGCCCGTCCCAAGGCAACCTTCAGCGAAGAAGCCGCTCTCTTTCTGCCAGGGGGAAACAGAGTAGTGGTTGGCGCTGGTGCAGGAGTGTTGAAATATTCTGGCTTCTGTGCTTGGGAGATGATCTTCCTGTAAAGTCCCTACTGCTTTATGTCTGGCCGATCTGTCAAATGAGGCGCATGCCGTTATGAAAAGAATTGAGCAACAAGCTAGGCGATATGCCAACTGAAGAAAACTTTACCTGTCGGGCCATTATAAAAAGAGGAGAGGGGCCAGTACTGATAAGCCACCTCTTTGCTTCGGGATGCAGCCTCCCGAACAAGTCAGCAGATGTCGCCAATTTTCTTACACTTCACGGCTAAGTCAGCCAAGTCCGCATGACCGTGGGAAGACATACAATGATACAAGCCAAGGTGGTCAAGACCCCAGCCGTCGGCATAATGAAAAGACACAAACAAAGGTTTGTCTAGGACACTTGCTACAAGACTGTCAAGGGTCAGCCCATGGATATTCATCAAGACAAACAGCCAAGACGTATGTTGATAGAATGTCGGGGTTCTATATTCTCTGTTAACAAACGCCCGGTACAGGCAAAAGTGATCGACCTCACATTTCCATGAAACTGCTTTGGAGAGCGGCTCTTCAATGGGAAAGGGATATTGCTGAGGCTCCAAGCGGGAATCACCAATCTGGCACAGATGTTCTAAATTCTTCGTGAAAGTATCTTCATCTATGTCAGCAAGCACAGGCACCAGCTGTGTAGTCGCATCCTCTTTCGCGGCCTTCCTGCATGCTGTTGTAGCTGGTGCTATGGATTCAAAGGGGGGGTGAATGAATCTCCCCTTCAAAAATTGCCTAATTAAAGCTTGTAACTAGACACAGTTGCGGAATAAAGATCAATTGGGCTCTTTAAGAAGAGATTCCAAGAAACACTTGATCAACCAGTTGAATTGTAACAATGCAGGCACCTGAGCAAGTCTAAGCCGTAGATAGAATCAAATCAGAACAGTGTGTGCCTTAAAGCATTCAGACAGAATACTCACATGAAATGCACCTATCCATTCATCTAGCGACAATCAGATGAGCAATCAAACCACGGTAGACAAGAGATTTTTAGGTGGTTCGGTCTTCCAGACCTACATCCACCCCACACTCAACCCGAGTGTGGATTCTTGTTGATACACAGCTTAAACCGCTGGGCCTCATAGCTTGCCTACAACCGCTGACAAACAGCTTGAATAGCTGGGCATTACAGCTTCGCCGACCAGAGGATACCACACCTCTGCAACCGCTGGGGATTACAGCTTAACCCGTCCAGAGGAATCCTCCTATGCAAACTGCTGAGCTTCACAGCTTGCTGTTCGAGGTATCCACCTCGCCCGCTGACAAATAGCTTGAAGAAAGGTTAAAAATGAAAGCAGGAAACAAGAAATAACAGCGACTGAAAGCTGTAATCAATGAAATGCAAATGTGACTCCCATGGAGCTGATTGGATTGGATTTGATCCAGATTCCAGTGAAGACAGATCTTCTGATGGAGTCTTCTATCTTCTTATTCACGAACTCTCTCTCTCTATTCTTCTACAACTTCTCTTTTTCTCTCTGTTGCTCTCTTTTCTCTCTGGCTGTGCTCAGATGTCTTCTGTTCTTCTTCTTCTGCTGGCTCTCCTTTCTTTACTTCTGACGGCCTCTCTTCCAGCACCAACTGCCCTTCTTCGAAAGGTGATGTGACTTTATATAGGAACAGGGGCTTCGTATGGATCAAACAATAGAGCCCTACTGAAATTCCACTGGTCCACGTGTTAGGGGATAGAAGCTTCCGTTCCTCAGATCACGTGCCTATCATTTGCCTGGGATCACGTGCCACCAGTTCTGTCGGATCAGGCTTGATTATCAGTTCAAATTAATCTGAAGAACAAGGAAGGAGATGCATTGAGTAAGTTCGAGAATTGTACAGACTTAATGGCGTGGAATGCAGTATACATATAGGAAGGTATGCACATTGAAGATAAGTGCAAGGACATGCCATCAAGGAGTGTGCAGACATTGTGTGTACTGTGCAAACGATACACAGATATGCTACTGAAGAATGTACAGACTTTGAATGTATGAACTACAGTTTGCATCTATCAAGGTATGTACAATGAAAATGGATGCACTGACATGCCGTCAACAAGTGTTCAGACATTCAAATGCATGTAATGCACTTTTGCATAGATGAAAGTATGTACATTGAGGATGAATGCTACGGCATGCTGTCAAGGAATGTACAGACTTTGCGTGCATGCGCCAAGACGATGTACAGAATTTGCGTGCATGCGCCAAGATGATGTACATACTTTTCTACCTAGTGTTTATGCATGAATGCATCCTATATAGACTTGAAGAAGTGATGTATGAACTTAAATGCACATATCAATAACAGTTGTACAGACTTTGGGTGCTTGTGTATGCATGAGGGTGATGCACTGACTATGTATATGCGTGAAGAACACTGGCTCTGGCTGTATAGACTTGATCGAAAATCAAAGGTTGTACAGATTAGCCACTAAGGAATGTGCAGACATGCACACATGCATAATGAACATGGATTGCACTGACTAGGTCACGAGTTGAGCTAACGGATGGATAGACTTGCTCAGTTATCAGCTAATGGATGTATAGACTTAGTGTACACATGAGACAGACGAGTGCACTGGCTATGGCTAATATATGCTAACAGGCGTTAATCAGAAATATGCACGAATTGTTCAATGCACCGACGCACTCTATATTCTCGGACCTGATGTGTGTGGTAGAGCTTGAAACGTGCTAGATAAATGACTGAGCATGCAATCATTCAATCTTTCATGCAAACACAAACATATGGTGACTCATAGTGTTTGCTATCATCAAAATCACAGGGGCACAACAATCTCACCCTTTTTGATGATGGCAACACTATGAGTCACACTAACTCATGTCAAACTATTATCCCCCTTTGACTTCATCAAAAAGAAAATAGTTTGAGACGAGAAAGACAAACATACATGACATGATTGAATTAAACACTCCCCCTTTGACTAGATCATTTAGGCATAGAAATCACATAGGCAGTTAAATGAAGCACCAATCAAGTCTATGTTGCAGATGTATTCTCTCCTTATGAATAATGAATGCGATTCATGGAGAAACTGATGCTTACATGATGCAGATGAGACAAGAGCCAATCAATCTATCCTCCTCCTTTGACAAGATCACAAACGAACCTCCCCCTTTAAAAAGCAATGAGTGTAATCTAGACAAGACCTAACCTCTTCTTTAAAAATAATCTAATGCTCCCTAATCTGAATGAAGCAAGGCTTTTAAGAGTGTAAGGTGAGAGATATGTCAAGAAAACATTCAGGAAGGATGACATGGCAGCATGCAGACTACAGGATCTTTCAAGGAAATAGAAGATTTTTAATAAGATACTTATTTCATAAATCTGAATAAACGGATGGTTCAGACTCTTCCATTATAGGGGCTTATGAATTTTTATTTGAACATCATGGTTTAAATATGATGTATACATAGTTTGACAAGAAAATTCTGTACTCATATCTGAACATCAATGTTTAATAAAAGTGAACCAAGCCCTCATATTTATATCTTGATTAACCTCCCTTCATCTTACTCAGTCAATTTCAATGACTTCTTCAGAAATTACAATCATTAGTATTGAGGTTAAACATCATGAAAGAATTCAGATTTGGTTCCTGAGGATCAGTCATACTTCTTCAAATAATTTCAGATTTTTCTTTATGCACAGTACAAGATTTCATAGCAAGTTTACCAGGTGCAATTAAGTTTAGTACACACCTTGTGGTTAGAGGATACACGTTGTTTGGATGCCAGTATCCCTGAGCACTTAGTGTGACTAACTGTCATGCTTCAGAGATAGTATTGACACCTCATGACATACTTTACCTTATTTCATTGATAAGTGAAGTATATTTCTCAGTGTTCAAGCCATTGCTCTGCCTGGATATTCAATGAATTTTATTTAGCAGAGTTAATTATGGCACTTCATGACACAGTCCTCTAGACTTCTTGGTCAATGGACATGGTTTCTCAATGACCAAAATCATTGCTCTGACAGAATTTACCCTTAGGAACGTTTCAGAATCATCATATGCTTAAAAATAATACTGATTTCATATAATTTAACCGAATAAAGCCATGATTTTAACATTTTCAGATTTCAAAATATTTTACAAGATTCAACATGAATCAGTTGGTTAAAGTTTATTAAAGTTGACTCAGATACTTTTAAGAGATTTAAAGTCAACCTGAATGAATACATTAAACTTAAACCAGCTTAGTTGTTTCAGACATTCATAAAATAGTATAATAGAAGATTCCTAGTTCAAGTGTTTTCAGACTTATGATCGAGACATGTCCATTGAAATCTTCATGAATGACTGACAGAAGAGATCCAGCAAGAATAAGTGATTTTGAAGCTCACTGTTTTCAGATATGCACACCAAGCAAGATAACTGGAGGTCTGGCATGTTTCAAGATCTCCAAGGTCTAGGATGTCATGCCCCGAGATTTTATTACAGCGGAAGACTCGCTCGGGGAGCGTGAACAGCCGGCATGGTAAGCCTCTTGCAAGTAAGAACGACCAGAGCGCAATACAATCACACACATAAATGCAATTGCACAGAATTTAATCAAACTCAAACTTTATTTCATGATCAATACTTGAAATACAACCACTTTCCATCATCTTTCATTCTACTAGACTCAAGAAATAGAAAAATTACATTGACTCAATCTAGACATTATAGACTTCCTAAGTCTTCGCTCATCTTTAATCACTCTCGGATCCGCTACTTGAATAATCCGAACCTGACTCACTTTCATTTCCTGAAAAAGATTGGAAATAGGTAATGAGCACACTTGCCCAGTAGGTATCTTCGCATCAACATGAAGGCACTATTAAAGTGATTAATATTTTTGCTCTAAAGAAATAAGGTAAAATCATGCAATGCGATGATCACACGATTAAATCAAAGTAACAAGACAATCATATAAGATGGAATGAGAACAAGAATGAACTAGCAAGAATAGAACAAGAACATGATATTGGTCTTTCATGAACAAGAATATATCGAGAATGTACTAGCAAGCCACATATTCATCACTTTAGCATCTTATGCTTATGAGCAAGTGCTTCGTGAATTTCTGTGGAATATCAAGCAAGGATGTCATGTCGTGTCGTGGATCTTCACTTATTTATAGAAATAGTACTCCCAGCGCAATGCGACGCCAGTAGCATCATACCCCATGGTTTATAAAATAGTATGTTTCCGGCAATCAGCCGAGGGGACTAGCATAGAGCCCTTGAACACAATCAGTGCTCGATCGCATCTTCAGGTATAAATTAAGCTACTTCCACGCATGTAACAGTAAAGTATGGCCAAGAATATAACAATTCCAAATAATGAAAATCAATGAATGAACGCTTCAATTTGAATATATGAGATCAAGAATGACTTAGACTACGCTATGCTTATGAAAATAAATCGGCAGCATAATAGTACATTCTCTTAACTTTCATTCATTATATTAAGTCTATTAAGCAATATGATAGGTTCTAGATCATCAAGGTTTATCTAGAAACATTGAAATGTCAACCCTTGGTCAAACCTTGGGTTGAGATATTCAAGTCATGTGACGGTCATTCACTGGGCCGTTACATTGTGTGACGGTCTAGTATAGGACCGTTACATTTGTTTGAATCCAGAATCAAGAATTTAACCTCAGATGAATGTGACAGTCGTATATTGGGCCGTTACATGAGCCTGACGGTCCAATACAAGGCCGTTACATTACTAGAATCAGAAAACAACGATAGTGTATTCTAGTTAATGGGTTTTAATGGTACAACAAACTCGACGTCCTAGTGGGAATCCCAGGCTCGCGGAGAATTACGGAGGCCTTGAAATAAGATTTCCTAGTCCATTGGAAGGAATATCCAATAGAGAGGTCCTCAAGTCCAAGAATATGTTCCTATAGTGCAAAAATGTGAACTAATGGTCAACATACCGGAGTATGTGCCATGTACTTATAGAAACGACTCTATAAATAGGAAAAGAATATATATATAGACATATATCGATGCGAAACCATGATAAAAACTCTATTGATACATCATTCAAAATCATGTTTCAAATTACAAAACTATAGAGTTTTGGGTTCATGAAATTAATATAACTCAAAGTAATAGTGAGATATCAAAACATGCATTTCCTATCATGAACGCTTAAATAATCTCAAAGTCACGTAATTAGGTTTAAAACTTAGGTAACTAGGCTTAATAATAAGTAATATTGACAAATCATATTCTGTCTAGGGTTGACAGAACATAGCCTCTGACGGTCTAGAAGTGGGGCGTCACAGTGATTGTGACGGTCAGAGAACATCCGTTACCCTTATGTAACGCGTCTGTATTGGTGCGTCAGAGTTAACAGAGTAACTCATATACCACAGAGACTGTGACGGCTCATAGTAAGGCAGTTACATGAATGTGACGGTCCTACTGTGACGCGTCAGAGTGTCTGCTAATAGAAAGCAATATGAAACATAAGAGATTAACTTACATCATGTCTATAATCAAAACACCATGAGTTTCTAGGCATGATAAAGAAGGATAGGCTATCTACATGCATAGGTGACCATGAATAGATGAATAACATGTTTCAAGTTCTCAATTTAGGGTTAAGAGATGCATGTAATGCATGGAACTAGTAAAACATGAAATTGATGCTCTACTATGCATGAAATTCAATCAAACCAGAGGGCTTATAGTCCTATCAAGTTGTTTTTGCCATTCATGAGATAACCTACCTCTTGTCTAGGCTTCAAACTTCCAATTATGGTCTGAACACCGAACCCTAGTTCCCTTCTTCCTGTGATTTTTCAGCAACTTCCTTGGGCTCTAACTCCACGACCTCTTGACCTAAAGATGTGAAATTTGGAGAGGAGTTAGTCTAAAGTATTGTAAACAAATACTTCTAAAGAACTTACCCAAGATTACACCTCCTTACCTTGATTCCTTGCGAGCCAAAAGTAAGGGTCGCACAGTTCAGAACTAGGTCCTATTTATAGGGTTTTGGCTAGGGTTTGAAGATTAGATCGATTCTAGAGTCCTTAATCTGTTAAAACCTGATCTCTAAGAGTCCTTAGTGGTGTTATGAACTCTCCCCAAGTTGATCCCTAGTGGATAAGATCATCAAGTTCCCATCTTTTCATAAGTTCTTCAACTTGCGGACTTCACAGAGTGTAACGGTCGTAGACCCATGCGTTACAAGCATGTGACGGTCGCGCGATAGACCGTTACATTCAACGTATATAGAGTTTCAAATAAATAAAACTCTTTTATTCATTTATCCATATAATTATCTTAGATAATTAGTCTTTATCCTTAAAATCCGTAAATAAGCTAAATAACCTTCTAGAACATGGGCCAAACTTAATGGTTTTTTGGGCCTTAGATGATGTGTACTTAGGCTTGGTTAATTATTTACCCTAATTGGGCCTTTAATGACTTATTAGTCTCAAAAATCTATTTATTAATATATTTAGGCTTTTATAAATTCTAGAAAATTATTTTATAATTCAAAATTTATTTATATAAATTCTGGGCACTACACCCTCCCCCACTTAGAAGAATTTGGTCCCCAAATTCAAGACATGGATTGTGGAGAGTGTACTTACAGTTAAAAAAATTCTGGAAATCTTTTTCTCATGGCTGCTTCGGTTTCCCATGTTGCTTCGTATGGCCATGTTTTCTTCCATTGAATTTTGACCATAGGGATAACCTTATTTCTTAGTTGACGCACTTACCGATCCAGAATCTTTATTGGCGTTTGCTCATATGTCATATCCTTCTGAATCTCCAGATTGTCATAAGTGATAATATGGTCAGGATCGTATACATATTTCTTCAGCATGGAGACGTGAAATACGTCATGAACTCCTGCTAATTGTGGAGGTAAAGCCAATCTATAAGCCACTTCACCGACCCTTTCAAGAATTTCAAATGGGCCAATGAACCTTGGATTTAGCTTTCCTTTAATGCCAAATCTTCGAATACCACGACCTGGAGAAACTTTTAAATATACATGATCTCCTACCTGAAACTCCAAGTCACGTCTTCGATTGTCGGCATAAGACTTTTACCTATCTTGTGCCATTTTCATTCTCTCTTGAATGAGCTTGATTTTCTCCGTAGAATCCCTGACAAGGTCGGGGCCTAAAAATTACTTTTCACCTATTTCATTCCAACATATTGGAGATCGACAACTTTTCCCATATAGAGCTTCAAAAGGTGCCATTTGTATGCTTGCTTGATAGCTGTTATTATATGCAAATTCCAGCAGAGGCAAGTGATCATGCCAACTTCCTCCAAAATCAATGACACAAGTCCTGAGCATGTCTTCTACCACCTTATTTGTTCTTTCCGTCTGACCATCAGTTTGTGGATGAATGGCTGTGCTAAAATTTAATCTGGTCCCTAGTGAATGTTGTAGACTTTTTCAGAACTGTGATGTGAATCGAGGATCTCTATCTGATACAATAGTGACGGGGACACCATGTAATTTGACAATTTCCTTTATGTACAATGCTGCTAGAATATCCACAGACCATCGACTCTTTATTGGTATGAAGTGTGCAGATTTAGTCAATCGATCTATGATTACCCATATGCCATCATGTCCACCTCTTGTCTTAGGTAAACCCATAATGAAGTCCATCCCTATGCTCTCCCATTTCCATTCGGAATATTTAAGGGATGTAATTTACCTGCGGGTCTAAAATGTTCAGCTTTAACTTGTTGGCAGGTTAGACAACGAGACACGAAGTCAGCTATTTCCCTCTTCATATTGGGCCACCAAAAGTTTCTTTTGAGATCCTGATACATTTTTGTACCTCCTGGATGAATGGTGTACTTTGATTTATGTGCTTCTTCTAGGATCAATTTCTTTGTATCCTCATGATCCGGTATACACATTCGGCCCTTGAATAGCAATCTTCCATCATTAGAAGTAGAAAAATCCGGCCTTTGTTCAATATTGGCCTTAATTTCCAGTAAAACTGGATCATCCTCTTGTAATTTGGCCAAATCCTCTATTAATGTAGGTTGAGCTCGGATATTAGCTATGAAGCAATCTTCTTCCTTAATGTCAACATCTAAATTCAACTGAGCAAATTGAGGAATAAGGTTAGTTACACTAATCATGAGACTTGATAACATACCCATTGGTTTTCTGCTGAGTGCATCTGCTACAGCATTTGCCTTGCCAGGATGATATTGAATAGTAAAATCAAAGTCCTTGAGATGTTCTAACCACCTCCTTTGCCTCATGTTAAGCTCCTTTTGAGAGAATAAATATTTCAAGCTCTTGTGGTCTGAGTAGATTGTAAACTTTTCTCCATAAAGATAATGACGCCAAATTTTCAAGGCGAAAATAACCGCTGCCAATTCTAAATCATGTATAGGATAATTTTCTTCGTGATGTTTCAATTGTCTTGAAGAATAGCAAATCACCTTTCCATTTTACATAAGGACACATCCTAAGCCAATTCTAGACACATCCGTATATACCTCAAATCCACCACCCTCCATTGGTAGTGACAAAATAGGGGCTGTTGTAAGATGATTCTTAAGAGTTTGATAATTCTTCTCACATTCCTCTGACCAGACAAAAGGATTTTCTTTTCTGGTGAGTCTAGTTAAAGGGACTGCTATCTTTGAGAAGTCCTTAATGAATCTTCTATAATAACCAGCTAGACCCAGAAAGCTCCTTACTTCAGACACAGTCGTAGGCCGACTCCAATTCTTGACAGCTTCTACCTTAGAAGGATCCACAGCAATACCTTCTTTTGAAATAATGTGGCCTAGGAATGAGACTTCCTCGAGCCAGAATTCACACTTATTGAGTTTGGCATAAAGCTTGTGTTCTCTAAGTGTTTGCAAAGTTATTTTCAAATGTTCTTCATGTTCTTCTTTTGTCTTGGAGTATATCAGGATATCATCGATGAAGATGACAATGAATCGATCCAGGTATGGCTGGAAGACACTGTTCATAAGTTGCATAAATGCTACTGGGGCATTAGTTAACCCAAATGGCATTACCACGAATTCATAGTGGCCATAATGACTTCGAAAAGCCGATTTATAAATATCTTCTTCTTTGATTCTAAGCTGATGATAACCTGATCTGAGGTCAATCTTAGAAAAATATTCTGCTCCCGAAAGCTGATCGAAGAGCTCATCAATACGCGGTAATGGATACATGTTTTTAATTGTCAGCTGATTCAGTCGCCGGTAATCGATGCATAGTCTGAGAGAACCATCCTTCTTCTTGACAAATAAAATCGGCGCACCCCAAGGGGATGTGCTAGGTCTGATGAAACCCTTGTCTAGTAGTTCCTGCAACTGCCTTTTCAGTTCCTTGAGTTCAGTGGGGGACATCCTGTAAGGGGCTATAGAAACAGGTGCTGCTCCTGGAATGAGTTCGATTGTGAAGTTCACTTCCCTCTCGGGTGGTAAACTGGGTAGTTCGGATGGAAATACATCTGGGAACTCATTTACAATAGGGATGTCTGCTATAATAATATCCTTGGATTTTGAAATAATGACAGAAGCAAGGAAAGCTTCACATCCTCGCGAGATAAGTTTGCAAGCGTGAAGTGATGATATAATAGTGGGGTGTTTCTTGTATTTGATGCCAAGAAAAGAGAATCTCGGAAGACCAGGTTTTCGAAAGGATATTATCCTATTTCGGCAATTGATATAAGCATCGTGGTCTACAAGCCAATCTACCCCTAAAATGGCATCATAACCTTTCATGTCAAGGCACACGAGGTTTGCGGGGAGATTGTGACTTTCTACTATCACTTTTCTATTAGGATAATACTCGGTGAGCTTGGTTCTAGATCCTAAAGGTATAGTAATAGCAAGATCTGAAGGTAAGGGGACTGATGCAATTGACAACGTTTTTGCAAAGGTAGTGGAAATAAAAGAATGAGAGGCACCAGTATCAAATAGCACAAATGCAGGACGAGAACAAATCTGAAGAGTACCTTCCATAAGCCCATCATCCCTGGGCGCTTCCTCTTCGTCTAGAACGGCATTGAGGCGAGCCTGCCTCCTACGTCCTCCATTAGCTGATTGATCTTTCATAAGGGGGCAATCTGGCACATGATGCTCCCTACTTCCACAATGCAAACAAGTATCGAGGCGCTTCCAGCATTCTTCAGCCGAGTGGCCGAATTTCTCACAAAAAGTGCATGCCGAGGCAACTTGCTCCTTCTCTTCCGTAACCTTTTTATTATTCTTCTGGGAACATCCACCATTCCCGCTCCTTGATCTTTTCTTGCTGTCACGGCTTTTGTATGGTTCCGTGATGCTAAACTTCTCTTTCTTATAATGCCGATCAGATCATCGGCTAGATTCTTCTCCTTTTCCCTTCAACTTTTCGACCTTCTCTAAGGTCCTCTCGCATAGATATGCCCTCTGAACCATCTCCGCATATGTGCGGATATTCTGTGTCCCAAGTTGCTGAATGAAATCGGGTCGTAACCCGTCCATAAATCGATTTGCTTTTAATAATTCCGTACTAATAAGGTGTGGTGCAAATGGTGCTAGTCTTGAAAACTGCAGCTCATATTCTGCCACCGACATCATCCCTTGACGAAGGGAGGCAAACTCCATGGCCTGCCTTTCCTTTACATGTTCGGAAAAATACTTGGTACGGAATAAAGTAAGAAACCCGTCCCATGTATGAGGTGCATCGGCCGGAGGTGCCGGAACCGACTTCCACCATGTACGGGCATCTTTATTTAGTTGAAATGTTACTAGACGCACCTTCTCCTGATCAGTGCATTGAATAACGTCAAATATCCTATTCATCTCATCGATCCAATTTTCTGCCTCATCGGGATTTGAAGATCCATAGAATCACGGAGGATTTAGACTCCGAAAGTTGCGATGTAGGTCACCAGCCCTTGCCCCTGCACCACCTTGTGCGATAGTTTGCAATGCCTGAGAGAGGCCGGCAACTGTTTGTTGCATACCGTCCCAATCTACGCGATGAGCCATTTGTAAAATAGGGTACCTGAGAGAGAAAAATAACAACTTGTTATTTCTCATGAAAATCAACCTTAAAGCTAATTAATTATCTTATCCCGGGCTCTACCCAATCCTCACATGGGTATGGAATTTCTTCCTTAGTTCATAGGTAGGGGCCCTTAAACCTTGGACTTATCCTATGACATGATTCCTTTCCCTTAGTCCTGAGACTTAGGCTCTGATACCAACTTAACTGTCACGCCCCGAGCTTTTATTACAGCAAAAGACTCGCTCGGGGAGCGCGAACAGCCGGCATGGTAAGCCTCTTGCAAGTAAGAACGACCAGAGCGTAATACAATCACACACATAAATGCAATTGCACAGAATTTAATCAAACTCCAACTTTATTTCATGATCAATACTCGAAATACAACCACTTTCCATCATCTTTCATTCTACTAGACTCAAGAAATAGGAAAATTACATTGACTCAATCTAGACATTATAGACTTCCTAAGTCTTCGCTCATCTTTAATCACTCTCGGATCCGCTACTTGAATAATCCGAACCCGACTCACTTTCATTTCCTGAAAAAGATTGGAAATAGGTAATGAGCACACTTGCCCAGTAGGTATCTTCACATCAACATGAAAGCACTATTAAAGTGATTAATATTTTTGCTCTAAAGAAATAAGGTAAAATCATACAATGCGATGATCACGCGATTAAATCAAAGTAACAAGACAATCATATAAGATGGAATGAGAACAAAAATGAACTAGCAAGAATAGAACAAGAACATGATATTGGCCTTTCATGAACAAGAATATATCGAGAATGTACTAGCAAGCCACATATTCATCACTTTAGCATCTTATGCTTATGAGCAAGTGCTTCGTGAATTTCTGTGGAATATCAAGCAAGGATGTCATGTCGTGTCATGGATCTTCACTTATTTATAGAAATAGTACTCCCAGCGCAATGCGACGCCAGTAGCATCATACCCCATGGTTTATAAAATAGTATGTTTCCGGCAATCAGCCGAGGGGACTAGCATAGAGCCCTTGAACACAATCAGTGCTCGATCGTATCTTCAGGTATAAATTAAGCTACTTCCACGCATGTAACAGTAAAGTATGGCCAAGAATATAACAATTCCAAATAATGAAAATCAATGAATGAACGCTTCAATTTGAATATATGAGATCAAGAATGACTTAGACTACGCTATGCTTATGAAAATAAATAGGCAGCATAACAGTACATTCTCTTAACTGTCATTCATTATATTAAGTCTATTAAACAATATGATAGGTTCTAGATCATAAAGGTTTATCTAGAAATATTGAAATGTCAACCCTTGGTCAAACCTTGGGTTGAGATATTCAAGTCATGTGACGGTCATTCACTGGGCCGTTACATTGTGTGACGGTCTAGTATAGGACCGTTACATTTGTCTGAATCCAGAATCAAGAATTCAACCTCAGATGAATGTGACGGTCGTATATTGGGCCGTTACATGAGCCTGACGGTACAATACAAGGCCGTTACATTACTAGAATAAGAAAACAACGATAGTGTATTCTAGTTAATGGGTTTTAATGGTACAACCAACTCGGCGTCCTAGGGGGAATCCCAGGCTCGCGGAGAATTACGGAGGCCTTGAAACAAGATTTTTCTAGTCCATTGGAAGGAATATCCAATAGAGAGGTCCTCAAGTCGAAGAATATGTTCCTATAGTGCAAAAATGTGAACTAATGGTCAACATACCGGAGTATGTGCCATGTACTTATAGAAACGACTCTATAAATAGGAAAAGAATATATATATAGACATATATTGATGCGAAACCATGATAAAAACTCTATTGATACATCATTCAAAATCATGTTTCAAATTACAAAACTATATAGTTTTGGGTTCATGAAATTAATATAACTCAAAGTAATAGTGAGATATCAAAACATGCATTTCCTATCATGAACGCTTAAATAATCTCGAAGTCACGTAATTAGGTTTAAAACTTAGGTAACTAGGCTTAATAATAAGTAATATTGACAAATCATATTCTGTCTAGGGTTGACAGAACATAGCCTCTGACGGTCTAGAAGTGGGGCGTCACAGTGATTGTGACGGTCAGAGAACAGCCGTTACCCTTATGTAACGCGTCTGTATTGGTGCGTCAGAGTTAACAGAGTAACTCATATACCACAGAGACTGTGAAGGCTCATAGTAAGGCAGTTACATGAATGTGACGGTCCTACTGTGACGCGTCAGAGTGTCTGCTAATAGAAAGCAATATGAAACATAAGAGATTAACTCACATCATGTCTATAATCAAAACACCATGAGTTTCTAGGCATGATAAAGAAGGATAGGCTATCTACATGCATAGGTGACCATGAATAGATGAATAACATGTTTCAAGTTCTCAATTTAGGGTTAAGAGATGCATGTAATGCATGGAACTAGTAAAACATGACATTGATGCTCTACTATGCATGAAATTTAATCAAACCAGAGGGCTTATAGTCCTATCAAGTTATTTTTGTCGTTCATGAGATAACCTACCTCTTGTCTAGGCTTCAAACTTCCAATTATGGTCTGAACACCGAACCCTAGTTCCCTTCTTCCTGTGATTTTTCAGCAACTTCATTGGGCTCTAACTCCACGACCTCTTGACCTAAAGATGTGAAATTTGGAGAGGAGTTAGTCTAAAGTATTGTAAACAAATACTTCTAAGAACTTACCCAAGATTACACCTCCTTACCTTGATTCCTTGCGAGCCAAAAGTAAGGGTCGCACAGTTCAGAACTAGGTCCTATTTATAGGGTTTTGGCTAGGGTTTGAAGATTAGATCGATTATAGAGTCCTTAATCTGTTAAAACCTGATGTCTAAGAGTCCTTAGTGGTGTTATGAACTCTCCCCAAGTTGATCCCTAGTGGATAAGATCATCAAGTTCCCATCTTTTCATAAGTTCTTCAACTTGCGGACTTCACATAGTGTAACGGTCATAGACCCATGCGTTACAAGCATGTGACGGTCGCGCGATAGACCGTTACATTCAACGTATATAGAGTTTCAAATAAATAATACTCTTTTATTCATTTATCCATATAATTATCTTAGATAATTAGTCTTTATCCTTAAAATCCGTAAATAAGCTAAATAACCTTCTAGAACATGGGCCAAACTTAATGTTTTTTTTGGGCCTTAGATGATGTGTACTTAGGCTTGGTTAATTATTTACCCTAATTGGGCCTTTAATGACTTATTAGTCTCAAAAATCTATTTATTAATATATTTAGGCCTTTATAAATTCTAGAAAATTATTTTATAATTCAAAAATTATTTATATAAATTCTGGGGCACTACATAGGAGATATGCAGTGTTTCGAAAAACAAGTTTAAGAATATGACAATTATTCCAATCAAGAGAGCAAGTACAGAAACATGATCAGATTCTCATCCTAGAATATGTCGACTCATTGTGTCGACATCTGCTCACAAGATCCACACTTCAGAACAATCAAAAGTGACAGCTCATGGTGTCGACACTTCCAAAAGAAAACTATCAAGAAGTGCTGCAAAGGATTTGTCAAGGTGAGTCAGAAATACCCAGAAGATCATCAAGCATATTTATTCAAGAACGATCAGCTCCCCCTCAGAAGATGCATAAGCAGAACACAGTAAATTCAGACTCGTGAAATGGGTGAGCTCAAGCTGAAGATGGGAGCAATGGTTGACTGAATGAGATAGTAAAACAGCTAGATGAACAGCCAGTAGAACATAATCTTGTTATTTTCAATATGAGTGATGTGCAATGAATTATGACATAAGTGTATGCATTTGGCAACATGTATGCAATGCATTGACTCCCCCTAACTAAATGCATTAAATTATCATACTTGTCATGAAGATGGTGCATGGGACTTTATGTATGGGAAGTCATGAACTATGCTTATGGATGCATCGGGGGCATATGTAGTCCTATCAGATTTTCAGTGACTATATGTCAAATGCATGTATATGCAATTCACATATATGCACACACAGCTCAAAGTACAAACAAGTAAGCCCATGAAGCTCAATGCAAGTGTCAAAACAAATAAAGGAGCATGTATGCATGAAACATGATATGCAGTTAAAAATAGATTACTAAGGAATTCAATTAACCACGTGTGAAGAGTGCAAGTATTACCTGAAGAGTGCTTGAATGGGGTTTTATCAACTTGGGTGCCTTGGTTAATTTACCCCTCTTTGTTCATTCCAAGGCACACCTGCAACATATTGATCATTTTGATCCTGCAGGGACCCAAGCAGCCTTGGGTCCTACGTTAACCCTGATAGGTGTTCTGAACAGTCTTTTAGCAGCATTATCATCATGATCCATCAGGTAAAAATTGTCCATAGAATGTCAATTTCTACCACAGTATCTACATGAAATGACTGGTTTTTGGTTCTTATGATACATATTAACAGCAGTATGAGGTCTATAAACATGATCATAAGATTTTCTGTTGTATGCATGAACAGTTTGTTTCTTATTATCTGACAACCAGCAATCAGTAGATTTATGCCTTAGTTTACAACAATTGAAGCATGAATTATTCATTGATAGCCTTGCAGGAAATTTTGAAAACTTTGCATTTACAAGGCTTCCCTGAACATACCCACAATTCCTAACTGTATGCCCGTACTTACCACATTCAAAGTACCTGAGATGCTTGCTGTTTGATTCAGAATCATTCCAGTAATTTTCTGACTAGCACTCAACAGCCTTATGCCCAGGCTTGTTGCAGTTAAAGCACACAGTTTGCTGACTAGACTTGGGTTTAGTTCCGTATGGGCCATGAAAATGCATGGAAGACCTGGCATGCAGTTTATTGTCTTCTTTCATGTTAAAGCATGCATTCATGAGATGACCATACTTACCACAATAGTAACATGAAGCATCAGGCTTCCTAGTAGCATGGTTTCTACCAAAAAAATTTCTAGAGTGTAATGTTTCACTTGCATGCTCATCCTTTAACAACAATCTGCAATCTTCCATTACGTAACCTACCTTCCCACAATAATAACATGACCCCTTTTTAGTATGAGTGTGTGAGAGATCATGTGACTTGTGTGCAGCATTCTTCGTACCAACAGGAGTGTCTTTGTCCTTTTTCTGTAGATTTTCATTCTTTTTCAATTTTTGAGTTTGTTCTACAGTTTTGGAACTGATAGTGGATTTTTGTGCAGTAAATTGAAAAACAAAAGGAGCAGAGGTTTTGTTTTGATTAGAAGCTTTTACAAACATAGTAGACATTTTATTCCCATTAATCCTTTTGTTTGTCGGACTATAACCCAGTCCCTCTCTCTGAAAATTAACATTATTTCCAAGAAGCTTATTCAGATTTTCCTTACCTTTGACAAATTTTGATTGAAAAATTTTCAAATCTTGAATCTCAAAATTTAAGACAACAATATTAGCTTCATATCTGGACAGATCTGTTTCACAAGAAATGACTTGTTGATGCAAGGCATCATTCAGACTTTTGAGTTTTTCAACTTCCTGTTTAAATTTTATTTCATTGTCAGCTTCAGATAGGGACTTGTTAAGATCATCAACTTCTTGTTGAAGGGATGTGATTGTAAGCTCATATCCAGCTATCTTCTCTTCACAGCAAGTGACATTTCCACTCAACATTTGGTTGATAGTTTTTAGGCTCTCAATTTCTTGTTCTGCATCCACCAACCTATCAGAATTATCCATGCTCACACACTTACCTTTTTCAATTGTCAATAACCTATCTGACAGTGTGGTGTTTAGATGTTTCAGCTTGTTGATTTCCTCTTTTAATTTATTATTTTGCTCTAAGAGTTCATCATCAAGCATCCAATCATCTAAGGAAAACTGACATTCATAAAACATTTCTTGTTGTTTCTCAGATTGAAGTTTGTTGAGATTTTTCTGAACCTCTAGATTTATTACTCTGTCAGCCTCCAGCTTCTCAGAAATCAGTCTATTTTCTTTTTCAAGATTCATTGATTTGTGTTCAAATTCCTTGGAGTGTTTTTTGAGTTTTTCATTTTCAGATTTCATGTCTTCTAATTCAGAACTGACACACTCTAAATCTCTCATCAGTTTTTCATTCTGAACTACATTATTGTTATGACCCTGATCATCATCAATCAAGCTAAGTCTTTCCTTTAGTTCAGAAATTTCACAAACAAGCTCTTGATTTTCCTTTTTGTGTAAACCAATTTGTTTCATAAGTGTTTCTTTTTCAGATTTCAAATGATCTAGATCGGAATTAACAGAATCAAAATCTTTTAATTGTCTTCTAAATATGTCATTTTCTATCTTCAGGAGTTCCATGTCCTCACCTCCAGAATTAGCATTCACATGATCATTCAACTTCTTTTTCAGAGATTTATTTCATTTTTTCAACTGTTCGCAAGAACCAAGCAAATCATGATATGCTTCAATCCAATCATCCACATTATAATTATCAAATTCAGAAGGTACCTCATCTTCTTCTTCATTTTCTTCTTGCTGTCCATCATCATCAACCATCAGACATGTGTTGTGATTCCTGGTAAGGTTTAGTTTCTCCAAAATCTCCTTGGCAGACCTGCAAGAAGAAACACATGAAATTAGAGCTCTGTCAAGTGATGCTTTCATTAATCTAATGCTCTAGAGTTGACAGAGTCTTTTAATCTTTCCTTATCAATCCATTTAGATTTATCCCTTGATAATTTATGTGGACCGTGAGTTATCACCTTCCAAAGGTCAGGATCGGTTGATTTTACATACCGATAGAGGTTTTTTAGCCAAGGATCAAAGTCATTACCTCTGAATATTGGGGGATGAGCCATCGAGAGATGATAAATGCACCGAATCAGATGAGCAAAGCAAGGCACTAAATCAGTGAATCAAAACACGAAGCACAAGAAACCCACTCTGAAATGCACCATAAAAGATTCAGGATCTGCTGTGGATCGTTGGATCCAATGCACAGTAACCCGCTCTGATACCAATTGTTGTAGCTGGTGCTATGGATTCAAAGGGGGGTGAATGAATCTCCCCTTCAAAAATTACCTAATTAAAGCTTGTAACTAGACACAGTTGCGGAATAAAGATCAATTGGGCTCTTTAAGAAGAGATTCCAAGAAACACTTGATCAACCAGTTGAACTGCAACAATGCAGGCACCTGAGTAAGTCTAAGCCATAGACAGAATCAAATTAGAACAGCGTGTGCCTTAAAGCATTCAGACAGAATACTCACTTGAAACGCACCTATCCATTCATCTAGCGACAATCAGATGAGCAATCAAACCACGGTAGACAAGAGATTTTTAGGTGGTTCGGTCTTCCAGAGCTACATCCACCACACACTCAACCCGAGTGTGGATTCCTGCTGATACACAGCTTAAACCGCTGGGCCTCACAGCTTGCCTACAACCGCTGACAAACAGCTTGAATAGCTGGGCATTACAGCTTCGCCGACCAGAGGATACCACACCTCTACAACCGCTGGGGATTACAGCTTAACCCATCTAGAGGAATCCCCCTCTGTAAACCGCTGAGCTTCACAGCTTGCTGTCCGAGGTATCCACCTCGCCCGCTGACAAACAGCTTGAAGAAAGGTTAAAAATGAAAGCAGGAAACAAGAAATAACAGCAACTGAAAGTTGTAATCAATGAAATGCAAATGTGGCTCCCATGGAGCTGACTAGATTGGATTTGATCCAGATTCCAGTGAAGATAGATCTTATGATGGAGTCTTCTATCTTCTTCTTCACGAACTCTCTCTCTCTATTCTTCTGCAACTTCTCTTTTTCTCTCTGCTGCTCTCTTTTCTCTCTGGCTGTGCTCAGATGTCTTCTGTTCTTCTTCTTCTGCTGGCTCTCCTTTCTTTACTTCTGACGGCCTCTCTTCCAGCACCAACTGCCCTTCTTCGAAAGGTGATGTGACTTTATATAGGAACAGAGGCTTCGTATTGATCAAACAACAGAGCCCTACTGAAATTCCACTGGTCCACGTGTTAGGGGATAGAAGCTTCCTTTCCTTGGATCACGTGCCTATCATTTGCCTGGGATCACATGCCAGCAGTTCTGTCGGATCAGGCTTGATTATCAGTTCGAATTAATCTGAAGAACAAGGAAGGAGATGCATCGAGTAAGTTCGAGAATTGTACAGACTTAATGGCGTGGAATGCAGTATACATATAGGAAGGTATGCACATTGAAGATAAGTGCAAGGACATGCCATCAAGGAGTGTGCAGACATTGTGTGTACTGTGCAAACGATACACAGATATGCTACTGAAGAATGTACAGACTTTGAATGTGTGAACTGCAGTTTGCATCTATCAAGGTATGTACAACGAAAATGGATACACTGACATGCTGTCAACAAGTATTCAGACATTCAAATGCATGTAATGCACTTTTGCATAGATGAAAGTATGTACATTGAGGATGAATGCTCAGGCATGCTGTCAAGGAATGTACAGACTTTGCGTGCATGCGCCAAGACGATGTACAGACTTTGCGTGCATGCGCCAAGACGATGTATAGACTTTGCTACCTAGTGTTTATGCATGAATGCATCCTGTATAGACTTGATGAAGTGATGTATGAACTTAAATGCACATATCAATAACGGTTGTACAGACTTTGGGTGCTTGTGTATGCATGAGGGCGATGCACTGACTATGTATATGCGTGAAGAACACTGGCTCTGGCTATATAGACTTGATCGAATGAATCAACCGGAGGTTGTACAGACTAGCCACTAAGGAATGTGCAGACATGCACACATGCACAATGAACATGGATTGCACTGACTAGGTCACGAGCTGAGCTAACGGATGTATAGACTTGCTCAGTTATCAGCTAATGGATGTATAGACTTTGTGTACGCATGAGACAGACGAGTGCACTGACTATGGCTAATATATGCAAACAGGCGTTGATCAGAAATATGCACGAATTGGTCAATGCACCGACACACTCTATATGCTCGGACCTGATGTGTGTGGTAGAGCTTGAAACGTGCTAGATAAATGACTGAGCATGCAATCATTCAATCTTTCATGCAAACACAAACATATGGTGACTCATAGTGTTTGCTATCATCAAAATCACAGGGGCACAACACATGCTATATATGCATCTGCCTCCTCGGATGTTGGGAGAATAGCCTCTTCAAATGGGCTTCATGAATATCAAAAATTGGTCTAGGCTACTGGCTTAGAAAGGTGCGCTCGGCCACGTCCCAGCATGTCATCTTGGCATTGCGGTAAAAGCTGATTCGGGCATTCCACCATTTCACATATTCCGGAGTGACCCGGGGTACACGGTTCGGCACCGGAATTCTGAAAACATTGGCATCCTAGCGGTGGAAGTAATCCCACCAGGTACAACCCTCGCTTGCAACGGCCAAGCTATGCTTTGACCTACTGTCCAAGGGAAGCTGAGCAGCTGAGGGTGGGATGTGCTGATCATAGCTGAAGTTTCGGCCAAATCTAAATGGGTAATAGGGTTCTAGATGAACCACGCCCCCCTTTCTGAACACTAAAACACTGGGTGAATTGATAGAGCCCAATCAATGAGCTCAGGCTCTAGGATTGGCCGGGTCACTATGTTACCCAAAATGAAATGTGTAAAAGTCTCCACTGCCTCGAGCTTGCACTCACGCTGGCGGTTCACCAATGGGGCAGAATGTGCTGCTAAATTCTAGAAATGAATGGTCCCTGCTGAGTCCATGGGGACCCTTGTTAGCCGGCCTCTAATAGAGAAAAGCTACCGAGACACTAAGCCGGGTTCGGCACTTGCAAATGCTAGCATCCTGGGGTACAATGTAGTTGTTTGCAAGGTCCTGGGAGCTAGTTCTGGGAACAAATTGCATCCCCAGGCGTTAAAGAAATGAAACGGCCCCACTGTTCTGAAAGAGCGAGGGATCCGATGCCTATGAATGTCTCCTAAAGATTTGTAAACCAGGCAAAGTGCGGTCGGACATAGAGCAAGTCGCATGCCCCAAGCCATCTGACATGCCGGGTATATTGCCTCCGGCCTAATGACTGTCCCATCTCCCTGTGGGAGAGTAAAAGTGCACAACCAAAAGGTGAGGTAAGCAGCGCAATGAGGAAGGGGGTCCGCCCTAGTCGGATTCGGTCCTCCACGGCTGGCTCGCCGAAGTGAAGCAGGCACCTCTGACTTAAATTTGGGAGGCTTACTGGGCTTACCCGCAACAGGAGCCACATGAGGGAACTCATTATACTTCAGAGGGCCGCCAAAGAAATATTGAATCCAATGTCCTACGCAGACTTTCAGCTTGCTACTCTTCTCTCGGGTGTGATATCCCCTAGATGATCCCCTGTTATGTGCCAGACAAAGGGAGCAGTATGCTTTCATCAAATACTGATATGAGAAGCCGAAGTAATATTGACCTTCACCGTCAGTTTCATCTTTAATGAAGTCATAAAGGCATACCTCTTCATAGGGTTCTCCGTCAATCAGTAGACCTGGCAGCTGTGACAAACTCCAGAGGTCCAATGAAGTTTCACCCTCTGCTGTGTAGAAAGTATTAAACTGTGGACAGAACACTTCAAACATGCCGCAGCACAATCCTTTGGAAATAGGGTACCTGAAACGGGATGCATATACACTGTGATACACCCCGGCCCTGACCAGTAAAGGAGCATATTCCTTCAGAACATACTCTGTAAACTCTACCGCTCCCACACGAAAAAGATGAGCATCAGTCACTTTGGTGTCTGCAAACCATCCAACAGCCAACTGAAACTTAAATTGAAAAGCTAGGCAGTTCAGAACAAATGGCTCATCTCTGTAGCCCCACTTGATGGGCACCAGGAACAAACCATAGTCGGGCTTTTCTCTGTTAACCCGACCTGCAGCAATGTCCCACCTGGCCGGTGTGAATTCAGGAGCCCGTGCCAGCATCTTTTGCTCCACCTCCAGCTCGGTTACTCCCAAGACAGTGTTCCACTTACGCCACTGCCCCGGGAGATAGATGGTATCTCCGTGATATATGGAGCCCTTCAAGCCGTCCCTGTCCATCAGCATGGCCCGTTCCACCATCTGGGCTAGCATAACATCTCTCTTCCCCGCTACATTGAAGGTGCAGATAAAAGATACGAGATGACGATCCTTCGAAAAGTTCGGACGATAGCCGCCATCACGATTGAGGTATAACCCATCCGCAGTGGTCAGGACATGGGATGCAGACACTATGTCCATTTCTGAGTCAGGAGATTCGTCAGCTGTGGCGATCTTCCCAAGACCTCGGTCCAGCTGTCTGATGTTCCTCCAAGTCACGATAGGGCCAAATACTCTGCCCTGGGAAGAGGTACCGACATCAGCAGTTCCGGAAGCAGCACGGCTAGAAGTGGTGGCCATTTCAGCAACTGCAGATAAAAATCAAAGAAAATAAGATAATATGAAGACAGAAGTAGAGGGGGGAATCCTAAGAAAATTTTGACAACACCTCCCCATGTCCTGGGTATGCCCAGAAGTCAAGTAGGATGAACATCCACCAAGAGGGGATGACTCCTTAGAAAAGAGGGATGTAGTTCCGTATGAGAAGCAAAGGAGGAACCATATGATGAAAAGGGGAGAAATGAGGAGGGAAAATCCCCTCACGCCGATCGCCGCCACGATGGAGGATGAAGGAAGAAGAGAGAGAAAGCTCAATGAGAAATGAGCTTCCCTCGTCATCTCGGTGCATAAATAGGGTAAAACCCTAATGCGCGCAGAGAGCTCCCCCGCGCCAAGAGCGCAACAACAAAAAAGGCGCGCCGAGAATGCCGCCCGCGCCGAGGGCGCCAAATAAAAAGGGCGCGCCGAGACCAGTGCTGCGTCGACATAAGCTCCGCGCCGGTTGTATGCCACGCCGAGATGGACGTGCCGAGACCGTCAACCGCGCCAGCTTGTTCACCCTGGGATGCTGCAACCAGAAATTAAACAAAAAAGGATGGTGCCTGTCCATATATGCTTGCAAAGTACTGGGACTATACAACCAGAACGAAGATTCCAATCTACGGAAATGCACTATAAACAGGAGCAGGCCTGAAGAGAAGTACAGAGTATGATGCAATGTACACCCGCAGGTCCCGTGTCACTCATCCTTTTCTTACGCCACCTGTGGGTTGGGGGCATTTGTTGACACCTAAAATATACAAGAAGAAGCCAAAGCAAGCTCAGGGCTCTGAAGATCAATCAAGGGTGCGACTTCTATGCCATCCTTGGAAGTTTTGAGAATAAGAATAGAAGAGATCCACTACCCCTGACGCTTTGATTTGCTGAAGCCATCTCTGGCTAGGCCGCTGCCCAGCACTGCTATCATTCAGATAGTCAGGCTGATAAAAAACTATGACAAACTCCGAGCAATCATCTGCCCGCTGAAGAGGATCTCAGACAATTCTGATACTCATAAAAATGGGATGCACATGGCCTCACATATATTCGTGACTACAAGGTGTCAAGCAAGCCTCAGGAAGAACAATTCTGAGATGTCCATAAGACCAATGAAGAAAAGCCCATTAAATGAGCCCCGTCCGGCGCCAAATGCTAAGCAAATGGGCTCAAACCCAACACAAGACGAGCGCGTCGAGATACTGCATGCCAGGCGCGCCGAGATGCTGTGTGCTGGGCGCGCCGGAGAGTTCGTGCCGAGAGCATGAGACTGCCCTATTGACACCCGTTTTATGACCAATAAGTTGGGTCATCTCCTGGTTCATTCTATATGATGCTCCAAGTTGTTCATTCTTCATTAAGCCATCTTGATCAGTTGGAGGCTTATTTCTTGGGTCTTAACCTCTTGGTTGAGTCTGGTTTCCTCGGCGCTTTCATTGGATGAAGCTTAGCAAGCTCTTATCATTCTTTGATCCTTATTGACTCTAACGGTCCATACCAGGGGCATTACGTTCTTCTAACGCATCAGCCCTAGGCCGTTACATTTTGAAGAGTCCTAAGACTTAAGGCCTTTGTTTCAATCCTTATCCTTTGGCCTATCCATTGATTCTAACGGTCTGTCGTGTAGCCGTTACGTTTCTCTAACGCGTCCACCCATGGCCGTTACATTTATTCAAGAGTCCAACTGCTTAGAACTTCTCCCCGTTGATCTTATCTCCTTGGAGATAAGGTTAGTGTGGCGGCCTCTCCCTGGGGCGTTACATACCTGTGACGGTCTGTCGTGTGGCCGTTACATCCAACAGAGAGTCTTGGTTGGTCTGGTCTTTTCTCTGCTACTCCGTGGTCGAGATGAGAGTTTGATCTTGTGATTTCTCTTCCAAATCTGATCCTCTGGACCTTTTGTTTGATTCTATGGACTCTTGGGAGTATTATCTTCAAGAGTTTGCTAAGAGTTATCTTCTTTCTTGCTGGATTATCCTCTGCTCGATCAGAGATTTTGAGGGCCTATAAATAGCACCCTTAACTTCATGACCTAAAGAGGAAAAAGCTGGAGTTTGCGTCGAAGTGCTGTCGCATTCTAGAGTCATATTCATCCAAGAGGAGCTTGTTTCTACGTCCATCTGCATCTCAGTCAAGGGAGTACTTTGGTTTTGGGTTTTAAAGTTCATAGTTTGCATACTTGTGTTCCTTTCTTCTTTCTCTCATCATAGCATTGTCCCACTTCTTTCTCCACGTTCTATCATCTGTTTTCATCATCTCAACATCCTTCCCACATTTTAAAACGCCCAGAGGGGTTAAAAAACCAAACTTCCCCGGTATTCCCCTTTTCTTTTGAATGAAATTAAGTCCTTTGATTATTGATACTACACTTGTTTGAAGGGCTAATTTGGGATTGTTTTCTTGTGTTTCACGTTCTTTGGCAGGTTTACAGAGTTCATAAGATGAGGCCCGAGCTTTCTAGTAGGCTGGAAGGTTTGGAGTTCAAAGAATTCACAAGTTGTTTCTGCAGGTTCTCTGACGGTCTTGAGCAGACGCGTCAGGTTCATATAACGGTTCATCGGGTGACCGTCACACTCCTGTGATGCACAGGCTATTGACTGTTACATTCAAACAGATCTACAGATTTCATTGGTTTCTCTCTCCCGTGGGCGGGTGCATCATCCTCCTATTTCTAAGGTATTGATCAGGTATTCGGCTTGTTTTATTACCTTAGTGGCGATCACATTATTTCCTTAGTATTGGGCATTGATTTCTCTCTCATATCTCTTATTTCCTTTGCTTGTTCCACCCACGTGGTGTGTTTTTATTTACTCCTTGCTCCACGCTCCGGCGTGTGTTTTTCTTTGCCTTCTTTAGCTTAGTTCGATTGAGATAGCATTGCCCATGCTAGAGCTTGTTCTGATTGCCTTGGTTCATGGTTCACATAATCAACAGATAATTTTTTGGCGATCACGGTGGGACAACTTGTGCCAATCGTGCTTTTTGATCTCTGTTAAACCTGCCATCATTTCCTTGTTTAGTTTTCCCCAGATTTCCCTGCTGTTTCTGGTTCTCTGGTTCCTCTGACGGTCTCCTGACCCTACGTTACACTACTTCTGACGGTCTGGTCTTCGACCGTCACGTAATTCTGACGCAGGTCCCCTTGACCGTTACATAGTCTAGATAGGTACGTATCCCGAGGTGCATTTTAGTTCTACAGTTTCTGCTGTGATATTCTTACTTGGGTGATATCTGGTCTCCTCCCCCATTATTTTGCTTATCCATATTCATTGTTTGCATACTTGTTTGCTAGACGCTAGGTTAGAATTTGCATGCACTCCGGTGCGCATAGGTTCATGCATGGTTTCATACATTAGATTGCATTTTCCTACCTTGGTGTGCGGACCTCTCGTCTCCATATTCCTTGTGGCCGACTAGGAAATCACACCAGGGACCTCCATACAACTGATGGACAGGGCATTTGCTAATTTTTTCTGGGGCTCCTCTATACATGGCAACCGTAAACATTGGAAATCTTGGACTGCTATTTGCAAACCTATGGTGCAGGGAGGTCTTGGGATTATGTCCCTAAGACATATGGACTTAGCTCTTAGAGTCAAAATGCTGTGGAATGGACTCCACTCTCAATCTCTATGGGCAAATTATTTCAGGGCCAAGTATATTCAGAATGTGCATCTTGCTGAGGTCAAATTCAAAAATATGAAAGGAGTCAACAGAAGCAGCTGGAATAAAGCTAAAGCTCTCATTCTGGAGCATCAGAGGGTCATTCTAGGTGATGGTTCCAAAACTAATTTCTGGCAAGATGTATGGCTGGGAAACCGAACTCTTAATTCTTATATATGTACTGCTGGAGCCATCAATTCAAATGCCACCGTTAGAGACATAATTATGAACCCAAAGCCGGAAGACATTGAAGCACTGGAACTTAACCTTCCAGTTGAGATTAGGAACATATTTTCTCCCTCCCTTTTAACTTCCCACAGTGATCATTTCATCTGGTCACTCTCAGGGAATGGGAATTATTCAGTCTCCTCCATATATAAAAAACTGATTCTTCAACAACAGCCTCAGATTATGGAGAGGGATATTCCTTGGAAACGTATTTGGTCTCCTTGGATCCCAACCAAAATTTCCCTGCATATTTGGAAAGTCTATTTCAACTGTCTGCCCACTGATCAGAATGTTAAAGCTTGTGGTATCCCTCTTTGTTCCAAATGCACCTGCTGTCTTTCTCCCAAAGAAGAGGATTCTAACCATCTCTTCCTCAGCAGTGACTGGGCTGCTAATATTTGGTCTTTCTTTCAAAATAAGGGATTGGAGATAGGTGGCCGGACTATCAAAGATCTGATTGCTAAAAACATTCAAACAGCAGCTGGTAACTCACTGTTTGGTCTTTTTATTATTGCCATCACTGGTTTCTGTTTATGGGAGTTTTGGACTGCCAGAAATTCAGTCATCCATGATGGTAAGACTCCAAAGAGCCAGCAGATGATACCTAAAATTCTATTCCAGGTTAATCAGTCATTAGCACTGTCCAAGCTTCCGGAAAGCAGTCATGAAAAGAGAATTATACTAGCAGCATGTGGAATTCACTCTTTCAGCAACAACAGTCCCAAACTGAAACTTGTCAAATGGCAATTCCCACCTTGGCCACATCTCAAACTGAACACCGATGGTGCATCCAAGCTTGCCCACATTTCTGGTGGTGGAGGAATCATTAGGGACACTCATGGATCAATCATCCTGGCTTTCTCTCATTTTTATGATCAAGCTAGTAGCATGATGGCAGAAGCTCGAGCACTCAAAGATGGCCTTAAATATCTGAGAAGCATTACAACTCAACCGAGCCACATTGAAAGTGACTCCCAAACCCTGGTCCAAGTTCTCAACCACAAATTTCCTTGTCCCTGGGAAATTTTAAAGTATGTGAGGGAAATCTGGACCCTCCTCATGGCTAATGATACCATCACCCACATATTTCGTGAGGCCAACCAGGTGGCAGATTCTCTGGCTAACCTAGCATGTACAAACAAATGTAATATGCATTTTTCCTCACAGCAGCAACTTCCTGCAGTTATTAGAGGCATTGCCCGGATGGATCAACTAGGTTTTCCTAGTATCCGAATTATGTAATTTCTTTTTTCCTCTTATATGAATAAAACACCTCCTAGCTGTGCACATTGCACCTAGGTAAGGATTTTTGATAAAAAAAAAAAACACCAGGGACCTCCATAAGTCCCCGCGAGCTGTGGATTCCCACACAGACGCCGGACCGGTTGTACCTTTCCACCCCGTGTCTAGGATTGCATAAGTGAAGGAGTGGTTACATTTAGAGTCAAACCAAGCCATATATCCCTCTCCTATCAGGAACCTATTGTTGAGAGCACATCCTAATCAATCTACTAAAGTTCCAAAGGAGAAATCATAAGAATCTTGAGGCATCATCCTAAGCAACTTGGTTGACTTGAAGTGTCTTCATTACCTTTTCACTTATATCTTTGCAAGAAGTCCTAAGTTTGGTTGCTCATTGTGTGATTGTTTGTTGTCTTGTTTGCATCTTGTTAAGGTTGTCCGTTGCATGTGGAGTCATCTCCGTCTGTTAGGAGCATCATCACCCGGGGGCGAGTCCCTCTCTTCATCCTATTTCAACCCGCTCTTCGAATCCACCATGGCTTCCTTCGATCTTCCTCGGTCCCAAGAGGAGTCTCTTCCTCAAGGGCTTCCAGAGGATCCCTCTAGGGTTGTCTCATTCCAGCCTCGTGAGGGGCCCGTTATTCCCTCATATTCCATCCCCATGGAGAGTGCTCCGTCCACTCAAAATCCCCCTCTTCCTTCCGCCAATTCTATCCTTCAGATGATGGCCCAATTAGACCCGGCCCAGCTTCAGGCGGTCTATCAGGCTATGTAGGGGTCCAACACCCTGCCTTCTCCAATTGTCTTTGGTCATTCCAATCCGTCCGTCGCTCAACCTAGTGCCGATGGACCCACTGTGTAGCCCGTTGATCTTACTCCGGTCCAACCTAGGACCCTCCGCTTCTCCAATCTTGAAATGGGCCAGTCTTCTGGTTCGGCCCAGCAGGTCCTTGATAAGAGCAATACCTTTGTCCCTCCTTTTTCGTCGGATCATCATATCTCAGGCCCAGCTGTGCCGTAAGTTCTTGTTGGTCCGAATGATTTTATGCGCTCTCAGCAAGGGGCAGCCCAGGTCCAATCAAATGTGGGTCATCTTTCGATCCATCATCCTTCTTATGGGCCGTCTCCTCCATCTGCTTACCCTTCTGTTCCTCAAAATCCATCTTTACTGTCCCTGCTCCCTCCCGAGAGCAGGAGTTGCTTGATAAGTGGGCCGCCATGCAGCAGCAGCTCGACTTCCTTCAAAAGCGGGTTGGCCCTCAATCCTTGGCAGACGTTCCAGTCCCTAGTTTTCAGAACATCCGGTTCCCTCTACAGTCCGAGCTCCCGAATTATAGAAAGTACGATGGGAACATCAACCCTTTTGTTCATGTGAGGGATTTCTTATACGAGTCAGATCAATTTCAGTATGATGATCGCCTCATGGCGTATCTATTTCGCCGATCGTTAGATGGTGTTGCACTGGAATGGTTTTATTCTTTACCATTGGAAGACGCCGAGAGTTTCAAGATAGTAAAGGATAAGTTTATTCAAAGGTTCCAAGATAGAGTCGGCCCGGAATATTCATTTACTGATCTAGTAGCTGAAAAGATGAAATCAAATGAGGAATTTGCTACCTATGCAGACCGATGGAGGCAGATGGCCGCTAGAGTGCCCGGCAACATTTCGGAGGAAGAGAAGGTCAAATTGTTAATTTCTAATGCCACTCTGACCTTTCGCAATATTCTAGCCATGAATGACATAGCCAATATGCATCAACTTTATAGCTGAGCGCGCTTTATTCAGACGCAGTTCAAGGATTCCCCCATACACTCACTATTTGAAAACCAAAAGCCCAAATATCATAAGAAACCTCAAGGGCCGGTCACCGAGGGGGTCCAGACGAACGAGCAAGTTCAAGCCGTTGCTTTCCCATTCCAAGCCGCACCCTTCCGCTTCCCTCAAAATCCCCGCACTCCACAGAATCCCGCTCCTCAGAACTTCCAGGCCACTCCACAAAACCCTCCGCCTACCTTCACCATTCCACAAAATACCTTCGCTGCACCACAGCAAGCACCACCACCTCCACAATACCACAACGTCCCTCCACCAACGGCTATAACAACAACAACAATAATAAGTGCCCGGCTCCTAAAAGGGCACAATACCCACCTTTGCCAGAAACTCTCACAGATATCTTCTCGGCTCTCATGTCAATCAATTCTATACAACTTCCTCTGGAACGGCCTGTCTGGAACCCAGCCGGTGATCAGACCAAATACTGCATGTTCCACAGGCAGCCGAGCCACACGATCGAAGGATGCTTTCAGTTCAGGGACCTGGTATATGACCTTCATGAGGGACAGAGAATTGATTGGGCCGAGATGCACAAGGCCATTTTTGAAATTAAAGAAAAAAAGAAGGTAGCCGCCGAGGCAGCAAGTGTAGCAGCAACAAGCACCGCAGCCGCAGTAGCCACCACAGCAGCAACAACAGCCGATTCAGGATTTGGGGATTCACCAAAACTCGATGCCGAACCATCCTCCCACTCCGCGGCCTCAGCCGCCGGCACCGGCTCAGGTCAATGTTGTCCAACCCCCGGTTCCCAACGCCGGGTGGTCTTTTGATGATGACAGCGCTACACCGCAAGTAATGGCCCTCCACCATAACTACCACAATCCCCTTGCTCCATCTAGCATCCTACCTACACATCCAACACCTTCACCACTCATTCTCCCATTCACACCCACTCCAGTAACTCCGCCACCACTCGCAATTCTGTCACACCCACCACCAGCTACCCCCGCTACCATCATCACACCGTCACCCAATCCTTCGCTCATCACCATGCCTCCACTATCCTGTCCTCCCTCTGTATCATCACCCATCATCACCACCCCGCCTCCCATTAATCCCTCACCCATCATCCGCCCATCGCCGCTCATTACCTCCACCAACACCATATCTTACCAAATCCTTCCTCCCACACCGCCTCTTCCACTCATCCACACCACCGGTCCAGTAATATCGTCCCCTGATGCCGTGCCGGCACAAAACCTCACCCTAAGGAGCGGGCGGTTGTTCCATCGGAACTATCCCACTACTTCCAACCCTCAATCTTCCCAACCGGCTGCCGAGCAGGAAGAGGCCAAACCTCTGCCGGGTACCTAGTACGACTTGCTACATCATCTGGACAGGGTGCCCGCTAAGATATCAGTCCTGGAGCTTATCAAGAGATCTACCCTTCATCAAGATGCTCTCAGAAACTTCTTACAAAAGGTGATGGTCAGTGAGGACATGGCAGTTGACAGTTTACCCACAGCACTGGCAACAATTTCCAAAGGGCCGGCAATCACGTTCACAGAAACCAAGCTAGCTCCCCCAGAAGCTCGGCAAATGCCACTTTGCATCACAATTACTTTGAACAAAGTCAGTATTGACGCCGCACTGGTTGATACAGGGGCATCGATTAACGTGTGCCCGCTCAGTACTCTCCAAGCTTGCAACATCCCAGAGGAATTACTCCGACCAACCCCCACCACCATAGCTGCATATGACAACTCAAGAAGAGCCTATCACGGGGTGGTCACTATTCAAGCGGAGCTCGGGCCCCTTACCATGCCCGTGGAATTTTATGTGCTGGACATTGACCCTATGTTCAAGGCTATCTTGGGTCATCCATGGATTGACACTCTCGGCGCTGTACCCTCCACTGCACATCAATGTGTTAAATTCCCTTTCCAATTGAGGGTCGTCAAAGTTAAGAGTTTATCCACGGTCCAATCAGTGAAGGCTATTTTAGAAAAGGTTCTTCCCACATTATGGCCAAGCAGCCGGCCAGTCATCTCAGTGCTAGATCTTGACTTTCCTTGGGCTTATACACCCCACAGGCCCATCACTGCTACGGTTAATATCAAGATGAAGCCCCAGATCCGAGATTCCAAAGGCTGGGACATTATACTGAAGCTAGGTGATGGGGACATCTCCGACCACTCCACATTTTTGGGGTTCCTGATGATCGCCAGTAGTGCTACATATTGTTCGCCACTTTATTCTGAGTCATATAATGTATATTTCATTTTCTTATTATGTAATTTTCCTTTTATTTGAGTCAAGTCCCTGGGTTAATTGGCATTAGAGTGGTTAATGAGTCAGTTGGGCCCAATTAAGTGGGCTAGGCCTATGGGCGCCCCCTTCCCCCCTTGGTTTATTGTCATTAGTCTAAAACTCAGGGTCTTATGTTAAATTGTGGGATTCTTTATAAATAGGAACACAATCCCTCCATTTGGAGCTAATGAATTATTGAGAAAAGAATTTATCCACAAGAGTTGTGCCTCCTTCTCTCTCTAGCTCTCTCTCTCTCCCTATCTCTCTCTCTCTAAAGGGGGTGAACCCCTCTCTCTCTCTTCCCCTCTCTCTCCTCTCCTTGCCACCTCATCCCCCCCAACCTTTCATCTCCCCAAGACCCCTTAACTCCCCTTTACTCCCACCACTTCCCAAGCAACCTTTCCCCTTCCCCATACAACTTTTCACCTTCCCAAGGGGGAATCCCTTCTCCCAAGCACCCTTCCCCTCCCCAAGGCAACCCTTCCCATTCCCTAGGCCACCATTAACCCTTCTATTAACCCTCCACTCAAATCAAAGAGAAGCCTTCCCCATTCCCCCAAGCCATTTGCGCCCACATCTCCCCGCCACCTCCTCCAAGGCCACCTGCACACCCACCCCTCTCCCCTTGCTAGCTCCACCCCAGCCACCCTTTCCCACCTTCCCTTCCCACCTCCCAACCCTTCCCCACAACCAAAACATCCATATCCCCTTCCCCTCCACCAAAGAAACCACCCCCTCAACCATTCTATCTTCTAATCTGTGTGCAGCTAAAGACCTGCAGATCGACAGCTTGTTGCAGCGCCGCCCTCGACCACATCCCGGAGCCCCTGAAGGTGTGGCCTACATTGACGGAAAGCTATACCGGTCGTCTTCACAGTCGAGGTGGTCTCGCCGGCATCCGACATCCCTGCTGTCCGGTGGACCCGTTCTCCCCAGACTGCGCAAGGTGGCCCTGGCTAGAAGGTAGAGCTGCAGTGCAGAAGCTTCCACGGTCTCACCCTTCCCTTCCAAGGCACTCCGATTGACCGGGGCAAATTTCTACCAGTCAACCACGCAACCCCACAGGAGGAGCTTCGATTGGAGTCCGGGGCTGCCCGTTCCGAATTTTCTCCCTCAGGTGCGCTGAATAGGCTACTCAGGATCTGTCTAGAACCCTCCTCACTCAACGGGCTCTCCCTCTCTGCCCCGACATCGTCTGGTGCCCCCCCTGGTTGCTACTCGAAGAAGACTTGCCAGCGGACATTCTTGTCTTGGTCTCGCCACGTTTGGGCTCCGGGAGAGGTCGTGGGGGCTAATGCACCCTGGGATCAGACTGAGTCAGAGCGCAGGGACCCTGTTCCAGAGATCACCCCAGCCGATGACGACATCGGAACCCCCTATAGAAATTTACAGACGTGCCAGGGTCTGTCAGCGACGTTCTAGCACCAGTTTCGTTGGATTCTGAGTTCGGAGGAAGGCGTGGCAGCATCTACATCAGCGCCCTACCCGATCATTTCAAGACTGGGCAGACCGACCGGCACTAGCTAGTTCACCACCCCACCCCGCCTGGCTGGCTTAACGCCCCTCCCTGTGTGGAGGTAGTGTTTGTTTGTAACTGAAATTTCCCTTTCCCTATTCCAACCCCCCTGCATGGGAGTAGTGCATGTAATATTTGAACAGGGGAAGCTACACCGACGCAGTGTGCGGGGAACCCACACTCCCCCGCTCGCCCTCGTCTCCGGCCAGGATCGGTGTCTTCACACCGATCAGGTGAGCTTCGGACCACTCTCCTCTGCTGGTTTCTTACCTTTGCTTAGTTTAGTATTATCTCTAGTTGCGCCGTCGGCAGTGAGAGAGAGCTCGTTCCAATTTTCCATCAATTCGAGTGCCACCGCGGGTGAGTTGTGAGGGAGACACTACATTCCACACCCTCGGCGTGCCGGCCGCCCTTGAAGTTGGGCATCCCTATCCCATTGGGGTCCATCCCTAGCCAGCCATATCCTTGGAACCCTAAGGTCCAACTTCGGACCCTCACCATCATCGCCGGTCCGCCTACGGGCCCGGGTGCGCGCATCGCGGGTGAACCCGCTTGTGAGATATCGCCGTTCGGCCCGGTTGCTTGGAAATTTAGGTCCAAGGGGTCGTGTCATATCAAATGGTATCATAGCAAGTTTTAGACTAGTCTCTACGAGTCTAGTCCTAGGGCATTGGCATTTGGGTCTCCCTTGCATCGTGTTCTCCATTGATCCTTGCATGACCACCCTAGGGAGATGCCCCAAGTACCCATGGACCAATTTGACACTGTCATCAACAAGATTCGTAACTGTCTAGATAGCCTCACCACCCGACTTGACCGGTTCGAAGCAAAAAGGAACCACGGCCCTAGAGCTTGGTCACCTCGGGATGAATTTGGATGGGAGGCCAAAGGACCCAAAGACTCATGGGAAGAGATGAAGATTGAGATTAGGAAGATCTCCAGTCCCCGACCTTCTCACTCCTACCTTGAGAACCATAACCCGAGGAGCACTCCCGCTCTCCCTTTCCCTTTCAGTCAACCCAAGACCTCCCTTAGGGCCCAAACTCCACCACCCCAAATGATTCCAATCCCGATCACCACCACCATTCAAACCAAATTGGCCACCACCCAACCCAAAATTCTTCATCAAACCCACACCCCACAAGCTCCCACGGTCACACCCCATCACTTCTGAAGACGTCGTCCGGCCGGGGTCTTCTACATCCAATCTACTTCCATCAGCAGAAGACGGCATCCCGTTTGGCATTCGGAGGAACATTTTCCAATTTTTCTCCCCCGGGTGCGCAGATCAGGCCACTTAGGACCTGACCAGACACCTACCCACTCAACGGGCTCTCCCTCTCTTCCCCGACATCGTCTGGTGCCCTCCCTGGTGTCCATTCGAAGAGGACTCGTCTGCGGTCGTTCTCGTTTTGGTCTCACCTCGTTCAGGCTTCGGGATCAGTCGTGGCACCCAGATCTTTCTGCTACTACATCCTGGAACCAGAACAAGTCAGAGCGCAGAGCACCTGTTCCAAGGTCCACTCCGACCGGTGGCGACGAAGGAGCCATCCACCAAAATTTACCAGCGTACCAGGGTCAGCCAGGAACCATTCAGCACTAGTTTTGGTGACTTCTGAGCTCGGGGGAGTGCACAGCGGTGACTACACCGACTCCCTATGTTACTGTTCCAGACCTGGGCAGATTCGGCAGGGTGCTCCATCAGCGCAATTCAAGCAAATCTCCCCACCCCGCCTGGCCGGCTTAGCGCCCCTCCCTATGAGGAGGTAGTGTTTGGTTGTAATCCAAGCATCCCCACCTCAAGTCCACCCTCCTGTGTGAGGTGTAGTGTTTGTAATTAATTAACAGGGATCAAGCTTCATCGGCGCAGTGTGCGGGGGAACCCACACTTCCCCGCTCGCCCATCGTCTCCGAACGGGGTTGGTTTCTTCAAACCAACCAGGTGAGCTTCTGCCCTTGCTCTCCTCGGTATTTGTTCACTTAATATCTGTGAAACTAGTCCGCTGGTCGGTGAGAGAGCGCTCATTCCCGGAGCTTCCAGTTTATGTGCGGTCACCGTGGGCTAAAGTGAGAGAGTGATCCAATGCCCTCAAGGCACCTGGCCCACCCTTGATTGTGGGCACTGTACCCTCGGGAGGGAAAACCATAGCCTTGCTGGCCCTCTACCGGCAAGGGTCTTGTTCCACCACCTCGACTCGGCATCACCGAGTCACCACGGGTAACGGGTGTGCACGATGTGTCGGCGATTTCCAATCAATCTCGAGTCTTACAATTGTGTTTGCGAATAAGGTCCAAGGGTCCACATTCACCTACTGCATTCTTCATCATTTGTCTTAGTGTGTCACATCAAATGGTATCGAAGTCCATGAGGCTCCCCTAGATTGGGAAGAAGAATATGAAGCCCAATTGGGTCAAGAGAACTCATTCCTACCCAAAGAAAACCCATTGAGCCAAATTGGGTGCACCCTCCCCCGTGAGTTACAAGATGCCCAACCTAGGCCTCCACTACTACCCCTCCCCATCCTATCCCAAGTCCCCCATTACCTACCACCCCAAAAGCGCCATGTGCTAGTCATCATCACCCCACCTACAAAGGACCAACTCACCTCCTTGGTAGAAGAAACCATGATCCCTACACCCGACCCCCTAGTAGGGAACACCCCAGAACCACTCCCCACCTTGGAGGAAAGTCATGCCCAAAACGAGGAAGAAATTTCACCTTTCATGCCACCCCCGCCAATTGGGAGTGAACTTATAATAAGTGGGCCCTTGGTTAGATGGCTAGTGGAAAACCGGGCTCACCCTATCCTGCCCCATGCCTACCCTTCCGTGGAACAACACCTCCCCATAGTACCCTTATCCACCTATCACACCACAATCCAATCATCCTATCAAGTGGAAACATTAGGGGATCTCCTTAAGGGTCTATTTTGGCAAATGGAGTTAACTGGCAGGTTGACCACAGTGGCCGACCGACCTAGAAGCCTTGACCTCCTACACCTATGTGTCGGGTCCATCTCCTCGATTTACACTGTGGGTTGCTACACTAGCGACCTTCTTCTATTCCTCCCTACACCTGATGAGCCCGATGCTATCCACAAACTAGAGTTGCTTATCTCGGGTAGAACATCAAGCCCTCCATTCATGGCCGGCCATCCCACCAAGAACTTCGGCCCAATTGTTTGATTAAAGGAGGATGAGTCACCACTATGTGAGGACCATGAGGACCTAAAGTTCCTCTCCCTAGGTTACCCTTACCATGACCCCTTCAATCCCTTCCTATACCCACCCACCTTACTCACCACCAACCTTTTCCTACCCCAACCAGCCATGTTGGATCAAGCCCACCTCTCCCAAAACCCGGTCCACACTAAGGGAACCATGACCATGGGTGAAATACACCTAGGAAACAATGAGGTGCCCCACTCCATGATACATACCTTCTTTGACCCCTTCGACCCTTATAAGTGGGAGCTCAAGGACCACCCCATACCCACACACATGGTCGTCACCTCTAGGATAAGAGTGCACCTATCTTGGCATATCACAGCATTCGTCAGGGGTCACAAGCCCAGTCATCTCATACATGTCACACACACTTTAGGCCCAATGCATGACTGGCTCACATTTGGATGTGCTGGCCCTCCCACATTCGTCATAGCTCTTACGCATGAATGGAACATACATGGATGTCCGGGTCCCCCGGTAATTATCGCCACCATGCACGATAGATCCACCTATGGTTGCCCCGGCCCCCCTGAGTCCATGAAAGTCTTCATCACATCTAAGCATGATAGGTCAATTTATGGTTGCCCCGGCCCACCTTTTCACACTAACCACTTTCACAACCACTCACCGCATCATAATGCATGGCATGAGCACACACGCAAGCAAATCGCAACGAGCGGTGAGGTTCACAAAGAGCGGGAAAAGGCTCGCGAGCGCCACTTGGAATTCCAAGTAGGTAACCTATCGATGATGGCATTGGAGTGGCCCTACCCTAGAGTCACCTCCAACTTGAGGGCACGAGGACTTGGACCTTGACCTTGCCAAGTTTCGAGTGACTTTGGCAACCCGGTTTACGGGTTGGACTTGCTAATAGGTTTTGGGATACACCCAACTTTTGGCGCGGCGGATCTGGCAGCCTATATGGGTACCGCGGTGGAACCCAGTGAGCACCTTGAGCCTACCCCCACCTTTGTGAGTGATACCCTCGGAGAGCCTCCACATATCAGCCTGAGAGTCCGACGTGCGCACACGCAGGCAATACTGGGCAAGCAGGATACCATCACCAGCAAGAGGGTGTGCCCAAGCCACCGTGAGAGGATGAAGGACAGTCCCCTGGTTACGAACGCAGGGTTGAGTTTGGAGGTCGAGGTTCACCCTGAGCTACTTTAGAGGACCATTTACTCGACGGAGTCGAGTTTTCCGCACCCCGAGGGTATGATGGGGACATCTCCGACCACTCCACATTTTTGGGGTTCCTGATGATCGCCAGCTGTGCTACATCTTGTTCGCCACTTTATTCTGAGTCATATAATGTATCTTTCATTTTCTTATTATGTAATTTTTCTTTTATTTGAGTCAAGTCCCTAGGTTAATTGGCATTAGAGTGGTTAATGAGTCAGTTGGGCCCAATTAAGTGGGCTAGGCCCATGGGTGCCCCCTTCCCCCCTTGGTTTATTGTCATTAGTCTAAAACTCAGGGTCTTATGTTAAATTGTGGGATTCCAATAAATAGGACCCCAATCCCTCCATTTGGAGCTAATGAATTATTGAGAAAAGAATTTATCCACAAGAGTTGTGCCTCCTTCTCTCTCTAGCTCTCTCTCTCTCTCTCCCTATCTCTCTCTCTCTCTAAAGGGGGCGAACCCCTCTCTCTCTCTTCCACTCTCTCTCCAAATTTCGAACCCCTCTCTCTCCTCTCCTTGCCACCTCATCTTCCACCTCATCCCCCCCAACCTTTCATCTCCCCAAGACCCCTTAACTCCCCTTTACTCCCACCACTTCCCAAGCAACCTTTCCCCTTCCCCATACAACCTTTCACCTTCCCAAGGGGGAATCCCTTCTCCCAAGCACCCTTCCCCTCCCCAAGGCAACCCTTCCCATTCCCTAGGCCACCATTAACCCTTCTATTAACCCTCCACTCAAATCAAAGAGAAGCCTTCCCCATTCCCCCAAGCCATTTGCGCCCTCATCTCCCCACCACCTCCTCCAAGGCCACCTGCACACCCACCCCTCTCCCCCTGCTAGCTCCGCCCCTGCCACCCTCCCCCACCTTCCCTTCCCACCTCCCAACCCTTCCCCACAACCAAAACATCCATATGCCCTTCCCCCCCACCAAAGAAACCACCCCCTCAACCATTCTATCTTCTAATCTGTGTGCAGCTGAAGACCTGCAGATCGACAGCTTGTTGCAGCACCACCCTCGACCACTTCCCACCCCCCTGAAGGTGTGGCTTACATTGACGGAAAGCTATACTAGTCATCTTCGCAGACGAGGTGGTCTCGCCGGCATCCGACATCCCTGCTGTCCGGTGGACCCGTTCTCCCCAGACTGCGCAAGGTGGCCCTGGCTAGAAGGCAGAGGTGCAGTGCAGAAGCTTCCACGGTCTCACCCTTCCCTTCCAAGGCGCGCCGCTTGACCGGGACAAAGTTCTACCAGTCCCCCACGCAACCCCAAAGGTGGAGCTTCGATTGGAGTTTGGGGCTGCCCGTTCCGAATTTTCTCCCTCAGGTGCGCTGAACAGGCTACTCAGGATCTGTCCAGACCCCTCCTCACTCAACGGGCTCTCCCTCTCTGCCCCGACATCGTCTGGTGCCCCTCTTGGTTGCTACTCGAAGAAGACTTGCCAGCGGATGTTCTCGTCTTGGTCTTGCCAAGTTCGGGCTCCAGGGGCGGTCGTGGCACCCGAATCTTTCGCCTACTGCACCCTGGGATCAGACTGAGTCAGAGCGCAGGGACCCTGTTCCAGAGATCGCCCCAGCCGGTGACGACGTCGGAACCACCTAGAGAAATTTACAGACGTGCCAGGGTCTGTCAGAGACGTTTCAGCACTAGTTTCGTTGGATTCTGAGTTCGGAGGAAGGTGTGGCAGCGTCTACATCAGCGACCTACCCGATCATTTCAGGACTGGGCAGACCGACCGGCACTAGCTAGTTCACCACCCCACCCCGCCTGGCCGGTTTAACGCCCCTCCCTGTGTGGAGGTAGTGTTTGTTTGTAACTGAAATTTCCCTTTCCCTAGTCCAACCCCCCTACGTGGGGAGTAGTGCTTGTAATATTTGAACAGGGGAAGCTACACCGACGCAGTGTGCGGGGAACCCACACTCCCCCGCTCGCCCTCGTCTCCGGCCGGGATCGGTGTCTTCACACCGATTAGGTGAGCTTCGGATCACTCTCCTCTACTGGTTTCTTACCTTTGCTTAGTTTAGTATTATCTCTAGTTGCGCCGTCGGCAGTGAGAGAGAGCTCGTTCCAATTTTCCATCAATTCGAGTGCCACCGCGGGTGAGTTGTGAGGGAGACACTACATCCCACGCCCTCGGCGTGCCGGCCGCCCTTGAAGTTGGGCATCCCTATCCCATTGGGGTCCATCCCCAGCCAGCCATATACTTGGAACCCCAAGGTCCAACTTCGGACCCTCACCATCATCGCTGGTCCGCCTACGTGCCCGGGTGCGCGCATCGCGGGTGAACCCGCTTGTGAGATATCGCCGTTCGGCCCGGTTGCTTGAAAATTCAGGTCCAAGGGGTCGTGTCACATCACTAGGCTACCAACCGGGGAGAGACCTCGGTGCTCAATTGCAAGGAAGAACTAAGCCCATCCCCAAAGGTAGAAAAATGAACAGGAGAGGTCTCGGCTACCGAGAAACTACATTGTCTATGATGGGTGATTCTGGGCCACTCACTTGGGACTACCGTCAACATTTTGTTCGAGGGCCTCGCCCGCCCGGCACATTAGCTCCACAGCCAGCTCCACCAAGAAAGATACAGTCTGTCCGATTGCCAGTCCACCCCCGTTGCTAAGGAGGCGAGTTGATGATGTGATTGACTATGGTCAAGCCCTTCAGGGGCTATTTCATGAAGAGGACTGCCAGAAGCATCAAGAGGTTCGGCTCGTCCAATGGAGGCCGAAGAAGTAGCTAGTTCAGCATCCACGAAGGAGGAAATCTTGCCGATTGGCCTTTCTTGGTCTCCCTCCCGTCTTCAATCTCTTTTTCAGCAATGGGAACTCATATCCCGTCCTCCCCCGATCATGATCAATCCCTCTTTCTATGATCCATTTGAAATCTTGTTTGTTCCTTGCGCCTGTGGGCGTTGTCCTCCTATCAATCTAGTCGATCTATTCACTCCTCCGTCCTCCACCACTCCACTCCACGAGATGTGGTTTCGGTCCTCCGATCCATTCTTCGATTGCATCTTCCCCGAATTGTTCCCCATGCAACTCCCGCCTCCTCCATCCTGTTGTGTGGTCTCCACTGATCTCCAAAAAAAAAACGTCAAATTCGAAACGGAGATTTTAGTGGAAGATTATGCTACCTTGTCACCATCCTCCTCCCAGGGGCACGAGTCCCCTGCTCCTTCCCTTCCACTAGGTTTTCTTTCCCCTAGGTTAGGATTAGGGTCCGTCGAGTCTGGGGAAGTAGAGTAAGTTAGATCTAGAGAAGTAGGGTCTTGTTCTAGCTCATCCAACCCTTCCTCCCCTGAGCCGCGCCCGCTTACGCATCCTCCCAAATCCGTTCCTGATACGTTCCTGCAAGATCTAGCTCAGCGATGTCATGCTCTTTTGAAGTGTCCAGAATTTGTTGCTACGGCAATTATGATTGAAGATGAAGAGGAAATAGAGGAGGTGTGGAGCGATGACGGACTCAGCGTCTATGAAATCCTGGATGAGAAAGATCCAATCAATGAGGACAGCAACGTAGATGACACTGTCGATTTATATGCACAAGGACTAAAGAAATTCGACGAGCCATCATCGGCAGTGGATGAACCTACGAAGGAAATAATTGGGGAACTGAAGAAGACCCAAGGCCCATCATTATTGCCGCTAATCTCCCTTCGCAAGTAGAAGAAGATTTGATCAAGGTTCTAAGGGAGTATAGTGATTCTTTCGCCTGGTCTTATGAGGACATGCCAGGTCTTGACTCCTCTTTGGTGGAACATCGACTCGTGCTTAAACCAGGGGCAACACCTGTAAAACAACGGTCAAGAAGATTTCACCCCCACATGGCCTTGAGGATTAAAGAAGAAGTCGATAAGTTGTACAAGGCCTGGTTCGTTAGAGTTGTTCTATATCCTCAGTGGGTGGCAAACATAGTCCCTATTATCAAGAAGGATGGAAAAGTGCATATCTGCATCGATTTCAGGGATCTCAACAAAGCATGTCCCAAAGATGATTTCTCGCTGCCTCACATAGACATCCTAGTAGATAACACCGCCGGGTACGACGCTTTGTCGTTCATGGATGGGTACTCAGGTTATAATCAAATCCGTCTCGCTCCGGAAGATCAAGAGAAAACTTTCTTCACCACGCCCTGGGGCACGTACTGTTATGTGGTCATGCCATTTGGTCTGAAGAACGCAGGTGCCACCTACCAAAGGGCGATGATGGCTATTTTCCACGACATGATGCATATCTATATGGAAGCATACGTGGACGACATTCTAGTGAAGTCAAGGACTAAAGAAGAACACCCCTCTATTCTGGATAAGGTGCTGCAAAGAGCCAGGGAGTACAAGCTTAAAATGAATCCGAAGAAGTGTGTATTCGGAATCTCTTCAGGGAAGTTGCTAGGTTTCATAGTGAGCAAACGGGGGATTCAGATTGATCCTAACAAAGCACAGGCCGTCATGGATATGCCTCCGCCAAAGAACATCACGGAACTTCGAGGATTGATTGGTCGATTGCAATTCATCAGAAGATTCATATCCCAACATTCTCAAAGGTGCCGCCCGTTTTATGAATTACTTAAGGCAGGGGTGAATGGAATCAAGATTGTCAGAAGGCTTATGAGGATCTAAAGGAATGTCTATCCAATCCCCCGGTTTTGCAACCTCCTTTCCCTGGGAAACCCCTAATCCTACACATCTCGGTCATTGAGGACTCCTTAGGGGCGGTCTTAGCACAAGTAGATGATGAAGGGAAAGAGCGGGCTGCTTATTACCTCTCTCGGTTGTTTAACCCAGCTGAGTTCAGATACACCGCTATGGAGAAGACTTGTGCCGCCTTAGTGTGGGTAGCTCAGAAGCTTAAACATTAATTCCTTGCCCACCCAGTTAGGTTGATCTCTAGAATGGACCCGATTCGCTATCTCTTAGAAAAACCTGTCCTTTCTAATAGGTTAGCTCACTGGCAGAGCTTCCTCTCTCAATTCGATATCACATTTGTCGTCCAGAAGGCGGTCAAAGGGTACGCCATCGCTGAGCATCTTGCCCATCTCCCCATACCTCACAGTGACTCTATTCAGGATGATTTCCCTGATGAGCATCTCTATGCTATCTCTCATCATCCCTTTTGGTCTCTACACTTCGATGGTGCACTCAATTCTCAAGACCGAGGGATCGGCGATGTCCTGCTCACTCCAGAGGGAGTGACGATTCCCTTTGCTTATCAACTTCGATTTCTTGCTACCAACAATATCGCCGAGTATGAAGCTCTCCTAGCTGGATTGAAGCACGCCTATCTCCTAGGCATGTACTATTTGAATATCATAGGAGACTCTCAGCTCGTCCTGCGGCAAGTTCTGTCCACTTACCGCACTCGTGACCCCAAGCTCAAGCCTTATCAAGATTTGGTCACGCTCCTGGCTAGGCAATTTCGTAAGCTGATCTACATCCATACTCCTAGGTCTCAGAACATTCTAGCTGATGCCTTAGCTTCACTTGCTTCCTCTCTATCTTTCCCTCTCAGTCGGAGCACTGAGACTATCGTCGTTCAGAGATTGGATGCACCCTCTCTTCAAGACCCTTGGTACATCAACCTTAGGAAAGTTGTAGAGGCGAGGACTGAGAAGGAAGATCTCAAGGAGGTATCTTTAATGGAGTTAGAAGAGATCCTATAAGAAGAAGAACTACCCTGGTATCATGAAATTGAGTTGTTTTGCAAAGACGGATCGTTCCCAGAAGGGGCAAATGCCGAGTAGCGTAAGTCGATAAGAAGAGCCGCCTCGAGGTATACCATTATTACAGGAGAACTATATAGGCGCACTACTAATGGAATGCTCATGAGATGTTTAGATGATGATGAAGCTTGAAAGGTGGCTGAAGCAGCCCATTCTAGTGAGTGTGGAGGTCATGTCAATGGCCAGGCTCTAGCAAAGAAAATCCTTAGGCAGGGCTACTATTGGCCCACTCTAGAGGAAGATTTCTCCCTCTACGTCCGGAGGTGTCTTAAATACCAACTCCACGCTGATAAAATTCACGCTCCAGCTTCATCTCTCCATCCTCTTTCCGCTCCTTGGCCATTCTCTATGTGGACTTTCGACATCGTCGGCCTGCTCGGTGATCCCAATTCTCAGATCAAGCAGAAATCCTTTATCCTTACCGCCACTGAGTACTTCACCAAATGGGCCAAAGCAGAGGCGTACGCGGAGATCAAAGCTCCAACGGTGTGCCGCTTTATCATGAATAATATCATCTCGCGGTTCGGAGTGCCAAGCAGCATCATTATCGACAACAGACCCCAGTTCGTTTCTCAAGAGCTCAAGGACCTATGTAAGAAGTTCAATATTACTTTGCATCATTCATCTCCATATTATCCTCAAGGCAACAGTCAAGCCTAGGCCACTAATAAAACCCTTCTTAAAATCATAAAGAAGACATGAGAATCTCATAAATTTTCTGATTGGCCGGAAAGATTAGTGGAAGCTCTATGGGCTTACTGTACCTCTGTCCGTACTCCCACGGGACAAACTCCCTATCTCTTACCTACGGGATGGAGGCTGTGCTCCCATATGAGATCTTGATCCCTTCCCTTAGAGTGCAGCTCGATAAGGAACTTAATCTCGACGAACGTTGAGAGGCGTTGCTTGTTCAGTTGGAACTCCTGGATGAGAAGAGGATGAACACGGCCGATCATGTATCCATTTATGAAAAGAGAGTTTCGCGTTATTTTCAAAAGAAGGTAATTGAACGAAAATTTCAAAAAGGTGATATGGTTTTGAAACGTAAATTCATTCGGTCTGCAGGTCCTAGGTCTAAATTACAACCTAACTGGGAAGGGCCGTTTGTTGTAAAAGAGGCTTATCAAGAGAATGCTTATTGCTTAGTAAACGCAGAAGGTGAGGAGCTCTCTCACGCTTGGAATGGGTTGTACCTTAAGCGTTTCTTTCCTTAGAGTCTAATCAGTGCCACCCCGGCAGCGAGGTGTTCCCTTTCGTTCACCATTAAAGAGTCCCGAGTACGGCAATCACACACTACACGACATCCTTGGTCAGGTTTCCCGCTTTGTCAACACCGTTTCTCCTCGGCCATGCTTTGGGGGAAAGTCAAAGTCCCTGTCCGTTTCTTTCCTCGGCTGAACCCAGGGGCAAGAGGTGAATAAGGAGGAGATGACCAATCTAGGCACCCTAACGAGAGGATGTCTCAAATAGGGGCAGTCCGTTATGACCTGACGCCACAAGCAAAGAAAAGAGAAAGAAAGCAAAGGAGCAATCTTTATGACAAAAGCAAAAGTATTATCTCAAAAGTCTACCCCACCAGAATTCCAAAGCTCCAGAAAGGCAAAAAGAAAGAAAGCTAGGCATGGCAAGAGTGGCAGTACAGTTCCCTGCGGGACGAATGAGCCCGGTCGAACGCATGCCTAGAGTGGACTAAGTTCGATGACGGACACAAAGCCCTGGCGCAACAGACCGAATCTCTAATGGGTTATCTGGAGTAGAACTCAAGTCCTAAAAACTCCTATATATGGCCTAAGCTTACCCCCGTCTTCTATTTTTCTTTTTAGGATCAAGACTAGTACCCTGGGTATGGCCTTGGTAGAGACACCGTCATGCAAGTTGGGCCTCGGTCAGGGGTTGTCATCTTATCGCACGCCAACCTCGGGAACTCTCGTTACAATAAGAAGGACCCACGTTGTCGGGGGAAGGCACTGGTTTCAAAATCAAAAAAACATCAAATATTTCCAAAATTCAAAAAAAAAATCATATATTTCCAAAATCAAACAAAAAATCATATATTTCCAAAATCCAAAAAAAAAGCATATATTCCAAAAATCCAAAAATCATATATTTCCAAAATCCAACAAAAACCATATATTTCAAAAACCCAAAAACATCAAATGTTTTCCAAAATCTCATAAAAACTCAGATATTTCCAAAATTCCAAAAAAAAACCATCAAATGCATTGCATGCATCGCATTATTTCTGTTATATTTTCCGCCTATTTGATAAGGCTTCACCCCTTGACCAAATATCAAGAAATGGTCATTTTCTAACTTGCTCTAAGGCAAGGGGTTGAGTCTAAGAACAGATCTAACTTGTCAATTGTCTAAGTGTGTGCAGAACACAGGTTCAAGCCCAGACTAAAATCTCACAACCATGCAGGATTAGGAATGTGACACGCCAGGTTCAGGTTGTCACACTCATCTGATGGTCCATCCTTGACCGTCACTTTGTCTTCAGACATTTGCTTTATTCTCTCAGCAGCTCTCTCTCTGACAGTCTGGGCCACGACCGTCACGCCTTCTAACGGTCTGTCGTTGGACCGTTACATCCTCAAGAGAACTTAATTCTTAGTCCGTTCCCCTGACGGCCTATCGGCCGACCGTTACATCCTCCTAGCGGCCATTCTCAGGACCGTTACATTCTCTAGAGGCTTTGTTTTTCAGATCATTCTAGCCAAGTCAAACCACAACTCATGCTCATACAACTAAGGCATTCCCATCTCATTCAAAAGAACTTAATGAAACATAATATTAATGAAATTTCAATTCTGATTGTCAATTACACAACATCTTTCATGAACAACTAAATCAAACCACATTCAATTGCCTATCCGCAAGAGGGCGGATCTTCCTCAACTCTTTCACGTAGCCACGACGTGCTTCATCGTTCTCTTCCACTTCTTCTTGCCACGGGCGCACCTTGCTGATCTCCCACATGGTCAATGTGTTCCGAACTACTCTTTCATCCTCCTCGGTCCCCATCTTCCTAGGTAGAAGGGGAGGGTAGTGTGATAGTGCAGGAGCTTCGATCCAGGGTAGTCCGATCTGAAGATGGCACCAGTGCGGGTTGTAGATCGCCATGGTAGTGTTCCCCACTAGCTGGAGGTCCAGGCCTTGCCGCCGCGGTATTCTAAGCAAAGTGCTTCGAAGGATTCTTGGTCGCATGATGAATTTCTCTAATGGCAAAGTGTTGAAGAAGAGGCGCCATTCATCCCGTGTTTTCTTGTCCGCCGTCTTGCATTCGACCTGTGAAGAAAATCCAGATGCACCTCCAATAAAGAACAAAGGGTGGCTCTCGATGATCCGGCTGGCAGAACTTACATCTTCCTTGGGTTGGAATTTGACTCTCACTCCCATCCAGCACTCAAGGAGTATCATGGAGCCGAATAGAGGTCCTCCTAAGCAAGCGGAGCTTAGACCTTCATAGAGATACGAGAGGATCGCTTGAGAGATGGACATTCCCCGCCACAACCCGCTGATAATGCTGAGATTTTGGGTATCTAAGAGGTGGTCGGTATTAGTGAAAAGGAAAACCTCGCATAAGCAAACCGACACCGCCTTGGCTATTGCTTCATGTCTCTCTCACTTGTTCTTGCAATGAGAGACTATCCACTGTGCCATGGGTATCAAGTGTATGTGGTGCGGGCTGATCATGGTCCTCATGTCCTTTGATTATGGATGAAATCACTTAAGATCAAGGACGGGTCAATAGGCTCCACCGTGTAGCAAACTAGATCTTCACCCCTCGCCTTATTCTTAGGAAGGGCTAGGTAGGTTTCTACCTCCTCTAATAGGACTGTAGCTTCAAAAGAAGGGAAGATGAAGGTATGTGTTTGTAGATGCCACAATTCTATGAGGGCTGAAATGCTTGGCCAATCTAAAGATAATTTCTGAAAGTTCTTGGCTAAGACCAACAAGGGTTGGAGGTGCCATGCCCTAAGGATTACTACAACTTCCAAAGGGAGTTCCTTGATCATGGGAGCCACCCACTTCAGATTGGAGTAACATCTTGGACCAGGAAGAGGCTAGGAAGAAGAAGAAGATCATAAGGAAGATGAAGTGCAGAAAATTGATGAACTTGGCTAAGGTAAAAGGAGCTTACCACTCTTTGAGCATTGGAGCTCAGATGCTTAGGGATTGATGTCAGCCTCTGTAGCTCTCCATGCTCTTTTCTCGCAGCCTTAAGCCCGGTGTAGATCTTCTCCTCCATGGCCATCACCTTGAAGCTTCTCTTCATCATGTTTCCTACCCTTGGGAGAAGTTCTTCAGCCTTCTAGCAGAGAATTCAGCAAAGTTACGATTTTTGTCTAAGTTTCCAAGTTTTAAAGGCTTGCTTTTGGCTTTGAAGTGATAATATTTGAGTTGGAAGGCCTTATCTCGAGTTTAGAAGAGTTCTAATAGGGGTTTGGGTAGTCATCCTTTGGGTTTTGCCTCTCACAGCACAATCCATCTCGGAGTACACTTCATTCTCTAACGGTCTATCGTAGGGCCGTCACTTGGCTCTGACGCACTAGCTCTGGGCCGTCACATTTTCTGTGGGTTTCTTTTAGCCCAAATTCCGTTCTGTCAAGCCTAACGATCTAGCATGGCACCGTTACATTTTGTGACGCATGGACTCTGAGCCGTCACATTTTCTGCTGTTCAGTCTTGGCTTCTTCTCGTTTGTTCATCCCTGACGATCTGGTCACAGCCGTCACTTGGCTCTAACGCTCACATCCGGACCGTCACATTTTTTTTACAAGTTGCCCTGGTATAGCATTGCTCTGCCATCTTTAACGGTATAGCATTTGACCGTTACACAAATCTGACGCCCCCTCTATGGACCGTCACGCTTCTTGCTGCCCAGCTTGGCAACCTAGCCTCTGTCATTTCCCAACGGCCTCCGCCTGATGCGTTACATGACCCTTGACGGTCCAGATCTAAATCGTCACTTTGTTTACTGCTGTATTGGTGCTATTCTATTCGGCCTATGATTAGACCTGGCGGTCTTATACACTTTCCATTCTGTTCATCCTGTCTAGTCTTTCATCCACACATCTCATCCACACATTTCATTTTCACAAAATCGTCCATTCTTTCACATGTGCACATGCCTTTTCTCATTCCATTCACACATTTTTTCACATCGTCTTTGCATTTTCCATCACCCATTCACATTCATTCTCACATCCATTTCCTGCATTCACACTCATATTTGCATTCACACATCCATTCATTCACATAAAAACCACAACAAAAGCACAAAAAAATTTCATTCATTTGCACTTTCATTCATTTCCATTTACATGTACAAGTAATAAGAAAAACCAAACAAAGCTCATTCGGCCGGCTTGTCTGCCGGGCCGCCATCATCATCTCCGCCCTCGGGTCTCTTCGCTGGTGGCGCTATGGAGGCACTCTCCTCCTACTGACCTCTCTCTGCTCTCTCATTCCTCCGCTGGCCGGAGGAACTAACGAGGTAGTCAGCCGCTGAGCCAGTACGGGCAGCGCTCCTCGATGCTCCACTCTCTGAGAGGCACTCCGCTGCGATCCGCGGCCCATCATCCATATGGTTCTCTCCAGGGTTCATACCTCGACCTTCATATCATGCGCCTGGAGCCGCGCTGCTCATGCCTCGGTCCGATATCTCTCTAGGTCCGCCGTCTGCGTGACCGCCCGCTCAAATTCTCCTCTCCATCGGGCCACCTCCGCCCGCTGTAACTCTACCTCCGTCCGAGCATGCTCTGCCTCGGCCTTCGCTGCGGCTAACTCTTTCGCCTGTAGTTTGCTGATGGGGACATCGCTTACCACTTCCCATTTCTCCAAGGGTCCTGATGCTCGCCATTATGTTCATCTTGATTTTCTGAGTCTAGCTATGTGATTTTCATATCTTTCTTGAGTCATTTTGATGTAATTTCCCTTTGTTTGAGCCAGGTCCCTAGGTTATTATGTTATGTGTCTAATTTCATGTTCATCATGTTGGGATTGAGTGGCTTCTGGGCCCATTTAGATGGGCCTGGCCAAGGGGCGTCCTTTCTCTTCCCAGCTCCTTTGGTTATCTGTTATTAGTACTTTTCTCAGGGACTTTTTGTAAAATTTGGGATTCCTATAAATAGGACCCCAATCCCCACTTGGAGAAGCTAATGAAGTATTGATAAAATTGCCACAAGAATTTGTGCCTCTCTCTCTCTCTTTCTCTCTCTCTCTCTCTAAAGGGGGCGAACCCCTTTCTCTCTCCTCTCCCCTCTCTCTCTCTAGGTCGACCAGCTCTCTCTCTCCTCCCCTTGCCACCTCATCCTCCACATCAGCGCTCCCCACCCTTTCACCTTCCCAAGGCCATTAACCCCCATTTACTCCCACCACTCCCCAAGCAACCCTCCCCCTTCCCCATACAACCTTCCATCTTCCCAAGAGGAATCCCCACTTCCCAAGCAACTCTTCCCCTCCCCAAGGCAACTCCTCCCCTTCCCTAGGCTTCCATTAAACACCTCCATTAACCCTCCACCCAAATCAAAGGAACATCCCCCCATTCCCTAGGCCACTTTGCGCCCCCACCTCCTCCTAGCTAGACCCCTCCTCCTAGCTAGACCTCTTGCGCATCCACCCTCTCCCCTGCTGGATCCGCCCCTACCATCCTCCCTCACCTCCCCTTGCCACCTCTCAACCATTCCCCACCACCGAAGCAACCTCATCCCCTTCCCCTTCACCAAAGGAACCACCCCTCCACCCATTCTCTCTTCAATTTGTGTGTGCAGCCACGACCTGCAGATCAGCAGCCTGTTGCAGTGCCGCCCACGACCTCATCTCGGAACTCCTAGGGGCGTGGCCTACATAGACAGAAAGGTCTACGAGTCTTCTTCCAAAGCGAGGTGGAATCATCTCATTCCGACGTCGCTACAGTTCGTGGTGCCCCATTCTTCCTCGGCTACACTGGGCTCCCTCTGCAGAGTACCTGAACCCGGTTCGACGCTGCACCACCCCAAACAGCAGAAGATTCAGCCCACGAGCCCTTCAACAAACTTCTTCCTCCTCTAGTCCTCTACCAGAAGCAAGAAGCAGAACTGCATTCGGCATCCGGAGGCCAGAGTTCTCTTTTTTCTCCCTCGGCTGGTCAGGTCTACCTCCCACAGTCTGCAGCGACCAACCTCCACTCTTCGGAGTCTCCCTGTCCACTCCGGCATTAGACGGCTTCCCCGTTAGTTTTACTGCGAAGAGGGCTTGTCCAAGGTTCCAGAAACTCCAGCGGTTTGTGATTTGGAGTCCGGGAGCGGTCGGGGCAACCTCTGCAAGTTGCTATCAGAAATAGGAAGCTACTGCGTCCAGATTCAGTCACTCTGTTCGAAGCTCTTCCCGGACCAGCACCTTCTTCATAAGAATTCAGAAAAATTCTGAGGCATCCCCGTTCCAGTTACAACGCGTTCGCCACTGGTCTCATCATAAGAAAAATTTCATAATGAGATCTACGACCTTGACATCGACTGTCAGTCAACCATCGCAAACAGCCGACAGATTCGGCATCGGCTTCTCCGCCCGCTTTTCGGCGAATCTCCCCTCCCCGCATGGCCGGGTCACCGCCCCTCCCTGCGTGGAGGTAGTGTTTGCATGTAATACAAATCATCCCCACCCCAAGTCCACCCTCCTGCGTGAGGCGTAGTGAATGTTATTATTAAACAGGGATCAAGCTACACCGGCGCTGTGTGCGAGGAACCCACACTTCCCCGCTCGCCCTCGTCTCCGAACGGGGTTGGTTTCTTCAAACCAACCAGGTGAGCTCTAACCTTTGCTCCATTTCCTTCTGGTGCTTGTTTATTTAATATCCGTAGAATCCACTCCGTTGAGCAAGCGAGAGAGTGTCCGACCCCACGTGCTCCACTTACGAGCGGTCACCGTGGAGTGTGTGAGAGAGGGACCTAGTGCTCCAAGTGGCACCTGGCCAGCCCCTTAATTGTGGGCTTTGTACCTTCGGGAGGGCAACCCTAGCCTTACTGGCACTCTACCAGCAAGGGTCTTGATCCATCACCTCCCCTTAGCATCATTTAGTCAACCCGGGCTCGTGTGTGTGCGACGGCGAATTGGCCCGATCTGCCAACTGAATTGCTATGTGGTTGTGATTGCGAATAGGTCCTAAGTTTCTGTTTGCTTGCTGCATACCCCATGGTTGTTTCACATAATTTGCATTTCATCATGATTAGTCAATTTAACATTTAAATTTTGCATAAGCATTTAGGTCTAAAGAAGCATTTAGCATCTTACCCGCTCCGCGAGGGTGGCCTCCGCCTCCTCAGCCTGACCAACTGCTCGAGCGAACTCCGCGTCCCGCTCAGCTCTGCCCCCAGTAGGCTGTGATGACAATGATGGAGCATCCGGTCCGGCTCTTTGGGCTCCCTCAGCCCGCTGCATTTAGAAGTCATGGTCAGTCAATCATTGGCATCATTGGCATCATTTGCGTCATCAGCATCATAAGTATGAATCATTTAAGTCTAAGGTTTTGGGAATTTTACCAAAAGCACCAAGGCAGCCCGGTACTTGTCCCGCTGTTGGACGGTGGCATGGAGTAGCCCCTCGAGCTCGGCTATCCTTCCTTCGGGCTCTAGCTGCATTTTAGAAAGCATATAAGTCAGTGCATATAGAGTAATTCTTATATAAAAGCACTAAGAGTTTAAGTTTAGAAATGCATACCGGTCATCGGGTACCTCGGTACACCCGGTCCCCGTACCGCCGAGCGAAGGCCTTCAAGTATGCCTCGTCGCTCTCATCCTGCTCCTTTACCGCTCTGCCCCGCCTGTTCCAGTCATGGACAAACTTCACCTTTCGGGCGCACCAATCCACGTCGCCGCTAATACCTTTTGATGACTTGCCCGGGCGCTCATCACCGCGGCGTGGAAAGGTCACCTCGGGCTGATGTAGTCCCCGATTCCGCAGGATCAGCCGGTAGTGGAGTGGCTCGATGACATGGATGTAGTGCAACCATATGTCTCGTCCCCGGTACGAAAGGGCTGCCTCCACCCATGGCTGTCCCTCGTAGCTCTCTCCTCGGTATGGGGTCCATCTCACCTAGGAAGCATATAATCCATGTCAGCATATTCATCAGCATTTAGAAATATTCATAAACATTCATAGAAGCATTCAAAACATTTAGGAATCATTTTTTCGGGCTTACCGCCATGTGCGGGAAGGAATCCAAGTCGTCCTGGATCGCCCGGGTCAATCTGGTGATCCACCCTGAGTCCCTTGCGACCACCCATCGTCTGGTGATCGGGATCCGCCCGGGGTGGAGTAGTGTGCCTCTCCCGATGCCTGGGACGTACATGTAGCTCCAGATCTGCATGTAGAAGTCTAATGTCAGTCGCATAATCATTTTCATTTGCATAATCATAAGCATAATAGGAAGCATTTAAGTTTACCTGTAGGAAAGGCGAGAAGCCGCCCAGCATCGTCTGCCGGTCCGTGGTGCTGAGCGACTCGAACAGGAAGGCTAAGACTGCCACCCCCCATTCATATTTCCCCACTCTGTCTAAATCTCTGATCATCGGTAGCAGCCTGCAGCAGATGACATCTGCTCGAGTCGCGAACAGGAGCTTCCCGAACAAAAGCATCAGGAACCACCTCACGACACGATCTCCCTCCTGTCTTGCCTCTGCCGCCACATGTAGGCGCACCTACTCTATCACTCGGTCTATGTGCTCCTCCGGTAGCTCGCCCATAGCTATGGCTTCTCTCAGTCCTAAGCTCTCCTACAGTCGCGATCGTGAGAGCTGAGATGACGTCTGGCCTGGCCTGATCAGATCTAGCCCCAACAGCTCCTGGGCCATCTCTCTGTAGTCCCTGTAAGTCCAACCCGTCACCGCGGCTCCGTGGACTCTATACCCGGCAATCCTCACCATGTCTTCCAGCGTGGGGATCATGTGACCCCACGGGAAGATGAACGCCCTGCTGACCGGGTCCCATCTCTCGTGCAGTGTGTACAGCAGCGGCGTGTCCATCCTGATCACCTCGATGCTCAGCACCTCGGCGAACCCCATCGCTGCGAGTCTCTCCCTCTGGTAGTCGGGCAGTGCCTGATAGATCGCCCGGATTTGAAGCCACGATATCCTTGTTCGTCTCTTCCCCTGCATTCATTTAGAGCATAAGTTAGTCAATTGCATCATAGAATCGTTGCATAACATTCATATAATGAAGAAAAAACAAAAAAATTGAATAATTGAAAACCTAAAAATCAGTTTTGGGTCTCTGGTGGTTGTGACGGCCCTGGGGTGGGGCGTCACATGGCTCTAACGCACCAAGGGTGATGCGTTAGGCTTGTGACGATCGCTGTAAGGACCGTCACATTCTCTGTTAATGGGCGTCTTTTCTTTTGTTTTCGTTGGCTTCTCACCTTGGCCAAAAGGCCTACAAAATGATCCTAATGGGTTCATAGACCCATTTTCTATCCCCCATCCACGCATGCATCCACATAAAAATCATAAAAAATTAAAAATTTGAAAATTAGGGTGAACGGCCTACCTCTCGGTCCTGCCCTCTCTTCCGCTTCTTCTCCATTCCAGTGGCTTCTCCTCTATCCAAGGGTGCTTCCCCTTGGTCTTCTTCAGCCGTGGAAGTTTCCTCCTCCTCTCTTGGCTCCCTCGTCGCCGTTTCCTCCTCCACGGGCGGCGGGATCTCTTCTCGTTCTATCCGGCGGTGGAGGCGGCGGATGGCCCTCCTCTTCATGCCTTTTCCCCTTCTCTTCAGTGACTGCGGGGCCTCATCGCCGGCCATCTCTTGGGTGGTCATCGGTGGTCGCCGATGGTTGCTCTCGGTTGGGGTTTTGGGGGTGTTAGAGTGAATGAGTGTGTGAATGAAGGGCCGTGACCGTTCGGTTTGTGTTTTTTTGAACGCTCAGAAAATGTGACGATCTTTCGCCAGACCGTTACATCCTCCGACGCGTATTCCTTGGGCCGTCAGGTCGTTTGAATATTATTTATTGAAGAATTTGAACTGCCATTGTCTAACGGTCCTGTCCTAGACCGTTACTTTTTATGATGCACCCTCAGTAGGCCGTTACATCTTGCAAGTTTCTTGATGAATAAAACAATCTATGTGATGCTTGAATGGTTGCGTTTTCTTCCATGATGTATATTATTGATGAAATTCTTGCGTATTAATGGTTATGCTCTGTTTCATGCTCATATTTATTATCATTGGCTATACCTTTTGTTCATGGATGAGGTTATGAACGGCGTCATGCTTTGCCATTCGTCAAGCAGGTAAGTCAGGTATTGTATCTCAATCCCTTGTCCCTTTAATGCATTACTATATGGTATCTATGATATATTATCTCGAGAACCGGCTGGTCATTCATGTGTTCTGGGATCTGATGTTCCCCTTAAACAAAAATGATGATGATCTAAGTACACGTGTTTAATCGTTGGAAAGGCCGTTAGGTTGGAAAAGTTTGGGGACGATGGTTCTGTCTTGCACACCGTGGTTGCAGATGGTGTTCTGACCCTGATTTCTCCGGTCTAACAATATTATTCTCGAGTATTTTATATTTTATTCTTTCTTTGCATTCGTTTTGATGATTTCTTTTATTTTAGCCCAGCATGCATCATCTGCATCCTTTGAGCATTCATGAAACTCTTCATTTATCAAGATATTTCGATGATGGTAAATAGTTGTGTTCCTCATCTTGAATGAGGAGAGTCGTTCCATTCTGAATTGGAAGGTTTCCTTCGATCTGTTCGCTTGATTTGGTTAGCTGAAGATTCCTGTCTGGAGTTTAGTTAATCGTCTCTTTCTTTTTCGTTGCCTCTGGTGGCTAGCCGTGTTTTCCTTTCCTTAGTTGTTAGTTCCTCCAGATATGCGTCCTTTGGTTGGCTATTTCCTTGTGAGTAGTTCGAAGTTTTCCAGAAAATTCTTGTCGCTTGTTGGTAGAACGGGTGTCGTTTGCCTTAACGCCCACTTTTTCAGTCACTCCGCTTCATTCCCGCTTCATCTTCATGTTCCATTTCGCTTTCGCTTCACCTCCACTCGCTCCCCTACAAAGAGGACGTTAAGGAGGGGCATCTGTTGACACCCGTTTTATAACCAATAAGTTGGGTCATCTCCTGGTTCATTCTATATGATGCTCCAAGTTGTTCATTCTTCATTAAGCCCTCTTGATCAGTTGGAGGCTGATTTCTTGGGTCTTAACCTCTTGGTTGAGTCTGGTTTCCTCGGCGCTTTCATTGGATGAAGCTTAGCAAGCTCTTATCATTCTTTGATCCTTATTGACTCTAACGGTCCATACCAGGGGTGTTACGTTCTTCTAACGCATCAGCCCTGGGCCATTACATTTTGAAGAGTCCTAAGACTTAAGGCCTTTGTTTCAATCCTTATGCTTTGGCCTATCCATTGATTCTAACGGTCTATCGTGTAGCCGTTACGTTTCTCTAACGCGTCCACCCATGGCCGTTACATTTATTCAAGAGTCCAACTGCTTAGAACTTCTCCCCGTTGATCTTATCTCCTTGGAGATAAGGTTAGTGTGGCGGTCTCTCCCTGGGGCGTTACATACCTGTGATGGTCTATCGTGTGGCCGTTACATCCAACAGAGAGTCTTGGTTGGTCTGGTCTTTTCTCTGCTACTCCGTGGTCGAGATGAGAGTTTGATCTTGTTATTTCTCTTCCAAATCTGATCCTCTGGACCTTTTGCTTGATTCTATGGACTCTTAGGAGTATTATATTCAAGAGTTTGCTAAGAGTTATCTTCCTTTCTTGCTGGATTATCCTCTGCTCGACCAGAGATTTTGAGGGCCTATAAATAGCACCCTTAACTTCATGACCTAAAGAGGAAAAATTTGAAGTTCGCGTCGAAGTGCTGCCGCATTCTGGAGTCATATTCATCCAAGAGGAGCTTGTTTCTACGTCCATCTGCATCTCAGTCAAGGGAGTACTTCGGTTTCGGGTTTTAAAGTTCATAGTTTGCATACTTGTGTTCCTTTCTTCTTTCTCTCATCATAGCATTGTCCCACTTCTTTCTCCACGTTCTATCATCTATTTTCATCATCTCAACATCCTTCCCACGTTTTAAAACGCCCAGAGGGGTTAAAAAACCAAACTTCCCCGCTATTCCCCTTTCCTTTTGAATGAAATTAAGTCCTTTGATTATTGATACTACACTTGTTTGAAGGGCTAATTTGGGATTATTTTCTTGTGTTTCACGTTCTTTGGCAGGTTTACAGAGTTCATAAGATGAGGCCCGAGCTTTCTAGCCAACTGGAAGGTTTGGAGTTCAAAGAATTCATAAGTTGTTTCTGCAGGTTCTCTGACGGTCTTGAGCAGACGCGTCAGGTTCATATAATGGTTCATCGGGTGACCGTCACACTCCTGTGACGCACAGGCTATTGACCGTTACATTCAAATAGATCTACAGATTTCATTGGTTTCTCTCTCCCGTGGGCGGGTACATCATCCTCCTATTTCTAAGGTATTGATCAGGTCTTCAGCTTGTTTTATTACCTTAGTGGCGATCACGTTCTTTCCTTAGTATTGGGCATTGATTTCTCTCTCATATCTCTTATTTCCTTTGCTTGTTCCACCCACGTGGTGTGTTGTTATTTACTCCTTGCTCCATGCTCCGGCGTGTGTTTTTCTTTGCCTTCTTTAGCTTAGTTCGATTGAGATAGCATTGCCCATGCTAGAGCTTGTTCTGATTGCCTAGGTTCATGGTTCACATGTCCATAGGTTGATTGAGATCATTGATTTTTTCTCATCATCTTTATCACTCATCACAACCACAAAAGAAGGAAGCAAATAAATCAACACGCCCCTCTATAAAAAAGCTGCTGCCTTCGACAGAGGAACGACAAAAGAAAAAGAAGCGGAGAGAAGAAAAAAAGGCAATCGAAGTAGAAGTATCCCCTGAGAAAAGAAGAGAGTCTGAGAGCCTGTTAGAAGGGATCTGAAAGAAAAAGAGAGCAGTAGAAGCCCTGGGAAGGAGATTCAAGGTGGGGTTCGACTATCTAATGCCCTCTGGGGCTATATTCTCCCATTCCCCATTCTTTGTTTCGATTTGTCTTCTATAGTATGCCCCTATTTTCTGTAGTTTGTTTATGAGGCTTGTTCCTCCGTCGATGTTAAGTGCTGGCATAGTCTGGCATATTTCCAAGGGGCATCAGTTTGTATGTAGACTCTTGTAGTCCGATTCCCCCTCTGTGCGAAATGTATGCATCCTTTTTTTAATGAAATAAGATATGAGATCTTGGAGTTTTATCTCCCTCTACCTCTCTGAAATCTATTGTGTTTGATAGCTATTGTGAATGGATCGGATTCTGTCGCATGCATACCATTCAGATCGCTTGATTGTGTTTCTACTACATCGTAGTTGTTTTCCCCAACCTCACAATCGTGGTGAGAGCCTGAGATAGCCCATCTCATGGCTTCTCATTTGCGGAACGGTGAGGGATACACCCAAGTCAAGACATGTGGGATTCAATCGATAACCTGGCTCTCAATGAAGCTCGAGAATGAAAGCCATTTCCTCCTCCGATGATTTCTCCCAAAACCATCCTCAATGGCCATCCTCAAACCCCTTGAAACCCTATGTAAAGCCTCCGAAACCTTTGGATAAACCCCCCCCAGAATCCTCAAACTAAAGCTGCCTAAAACTTTGAGTACAACACTTCAAAAATCCTTGAATAGAACCCTTTTGAAACCTCAGATAGGCCTCTGAAACCCTCAGCTCAAAACCTCTTCAAACTCCTAAAAACCCTTAGCTCCAGAAAACCCCCCAAAAGCCTTCTGTCGGCGCCTTCCCGGTCCCCCCGGCTCGGCCCTCCCTCGGTGCCAATTCCATGCCGAGTGCTACCAGCGCCGATTGGGCATCCCCCTCTAGCACGTCGAGACTTATCTTCTCTGTTGCGCCGATCTCCACTCATGCCGATAGCCTCGTGCCGATGCCCTCAAGAGCTCTGAGCCCTATGATCCATCAGTATAAGACTTCATCACCTAGGAAGGTGCAACAACCTTCATTCAGCCCTCGTGGGAGCTAAATCAATGGGGCTCAACCCCCCTACATTCTGTAACCCCGTTGGCTTAAGGAGTTCTACCACTACATGCTCTCCTATGGCCTCCCCAAGGGGATATTAATAAATACCACGATGAGTGGACATTGTCCCATGGGATTGTGATCCTTTTGGATCTCGGGCTACGCCCATTCCTCGTTTGGCTTCCATCCCGGCACTCCGTGGATGGATGACCTATACTCTCCTTTTGGCACAGTCCAAAATAAGGGGAGATGCTACCGAAATTCATTCGTGATCTTTACCTTATCGAATCGTGTGACGTTTTCATTAAACCGAGGAATCTACCCCCCATTGGGTGTGGCAAAGGCCCTAAGAAAGACTATCTTACGGCTCTTTGTTCACTGTGAGAAGGGGATATACTCATCAAGATCACATGGTCTCCCTAGACCTTCTGTGGATGAGTTCACCCTCACCTTCTACCCTACCTAAGTATCACCGTTGACAAGCCCATAAGATCCCATTGAACATGAGAAATATCCTCAATAGAACCCATCAGCCCCATAACCTCACAAAACTCTCAGAACACCTAAAGAAGCTACTCTCGTCGGCGCCATACAGCCTCTCGGCGCAGCCCCCTCTCGGCGCCAGTTCCGCGCCAGGTGATTGGCGCGCTGACACACTAGTCGCGCCGACCACACCCTGCCGATGTCCATGCTCACTATCGCGCCAAGACCATCGTCCCGAAATCCCATCGCGCCGGTTTGCCTTCGCGTCGGAACCCCACTGCGCCGATTCACCTTTGTGCCGATCCCTATTCACGCCGGTTCATCTTAACACCAACTACCATTCAAACACCCAACTTCCCAATAACCCTAATAAGCCTTAAGCTCAGTCTAAACCCAATGTCCTAACCTCATTAGCCTCCCTGCCAACCTTCATCATATCATGGGGGAATCATGGTTCTCTATCTAAGTCTAAGGGAGCAAAATCAACGGGGTTTTACCCCCCTCACATTATGCCGTTTGACTGCAACGTTTTCTGCTAACCCTGCTGACCTTTGGAGTCTTGCCACTGCATCTCCTCCAATGGTTTCTTAATGGGATATCAATAAACATCATGACAATGGACATTGTCCCGTCATACTTAGATCCCTTTGGATCTCAGGCTACGCCCATTTCTCCTTTGGCTTCCATCTCGACACTCCGTGGATGGATGACCTATATTTCCACTTGGCATAGACCAAGATAAGGGGATATGCTACCGCATTTATTCCGTACATTATTATCATATCTTGCATCGCATGATTATCCACACGCATTTCACATCCTGCGAATGAAGTCAGCATCGTAGTCTTATCTTGTCTTGTCCTTGGGGCATCCTCTCTTGGCAATTAATCAAGGGTTGTCCTCTTTCTTAGAGGACGTAATTAACGTCATAACCTTTATGGTATGACGGACTCCGAGTCCCGACACGAACATCACAATCGACTGACCAAGTCAGATCGAGCGCATAATAAATTATCACTCCGGTGACTAGCACGCCTAATAAAAAAATAACTAATAAATAATTAAATACAAATAAATAAATAATCAACAAATATAAATAAAGAGGGGAAAAATCCAACCCCACAAGTCTATTGACACCTAAAATATACAAGAGGAAGCTAAAGCAAGCTCAGGGCTCTGAAGATCAATCAAGGGTGCGGCTTCTATGCCATCCCTGGAAGTTCTGAGAATCAGAATAGAAGAGATCCACTACCCCTGACACTTTGATCGGCTGAAGCCATCTCTGGCTAGGCCGTTGCCCAGCACAGCTATCATTCAGATAGTCAGGATGATAAAAAACTATGACAAACTCTGGGCAATCATCAGCCCGCTAAAGAGGATCCTCAGACAGTTCTGATACTCATAAAAATGGGATGCACATGGCCTCACATATATTCGTGAATGCAAGGTGTCAAGCAAGCCTCAGGAAGAACAAATATCTATTCTGAGATGTCCATAAGACCAATGAAGAAAATCCCATTAAATGAGCCCCGTCCAGTGGCAAATGCTAAGCAAACGGGCCCAAGCCCAACACAAGACGAGCGCGCCAAGATACTGCATGCCAGGCGCGCCGAGATGCTACGTGTTGGGCGCGCCAAAGAGTTCATGCCGAGAGCATGAGGCCGCCCCTCTATAAAAAAGCTGCTACCTTCGACAGAGGGACAACAGAAGAGAAACAAAAGAAGAGAAACAATAGAAGAGAAAGAAGAGGAGAGAAGAAAAAAAGGCAATCGAAGCAGAAGTAGCCCTTGGGAAAAGAAAAGAGTCTGAGAGCTCGTTGGAAGGGATCTGAAAGAAAAAGAGAGCAGTAGAAGCCCTGGGAAGGAGATTCAAGGTGGGGTTCGTCTATCTAATGCCCTCGGGGGCTATATTCTCCCCTTCCCCATTCTTTGTTTCGATCTGTCTAATATTGTATGCCTCTATTTTCTGTAGTTTGTTTCTGAGGCTTGTTCCTCCGTCGATGTTAAGTGTTGGCATAGTCTGGCATATTTCCAAGGGGCATCTGTTTGTATGTAGACTCTTGTAGTCCGATTTCCCCTCTATGCGAAATGTATGCATCCTTTTTTTTAATGAAATGAGATATGAGATCTTGGAGTTCTATCTCTCTCTACGTCTCTGAAATCTATTGTGTTTGATAGCTGTTGTGAATGGATCAGATTCTGTCGCATGCATACCCTTCAGACCGCTTGATTGTGTTTCTACTACATCGTAGCTGTTTTCCCCAACCTCACAATCGTGGTGAGAGCCTGAGACAGCCCATCTCATGGCTTCTCATTTGCGGAACGGTGAGGGATACACCCAAGTTAAGACTTGTGGGATTCAATCGATAACCTGGCTCTCAATGAAGCTCGAGAATGAAAGCCATTTCCTCCTCCGATGATTTCTCCCAAAACCATCCTAAATGGCCGTCATCAAACCCCTTGAAACCCTGTGTAAAGCCTCCTGAACCTTTGGATAAAACCCCCCAAAATCCTCAGACTAAAGCTCCCTAAAACTTTGAGTACAACACTTCAAAAATCCTTGAATAGAACCCCTTTGAAACCTCGGATAGGCCTCTGAAACCCTCAGCTCAAAACCTCTTCAAACTCCTAAAAACCCTTAGCTCCAGAAAACCCCCCAAAAGCCTTCTGTCGGCGCCTTCCCGGTCCCCCCGGCTCGGCCCTCCCTCGGTGCCAATTCCATGCCGAGTGCTACCCGCGCTGATTGGGCATCCCCCTCTAGCGCGCCGAGACTTATCTTCTCTGTTGCACCGATCTCTACTCATGCCGATAGCCTCGTGCCGATGCCCTCAAGAGCTCTGAGCCTTATGATTCAGTAGTATAGGACTTCATCACCCCAGGGAGGAGCAATAGCCTTCATTCAACCCTCGTGGGAGCTAAATCAATGGGGCTCAACCCCCCTACATTCTGTAACCCTGTTGGCTTAAGGAGTTCTGCCACTGCATGCTCTCCTATGGCCTCTCCAAAAGGGATATTAATAAATACCATGATGAGTGGACATTGTCCCATCGGATTGTGATCCTTTTGGATCTCGGGCTACGCCCATTCCTCGTTTGGCTTCCATCCCGGCACTCCGTGGATGGATGACCTATACTCTCCTTTAGGCACAGTCCAAAATAAGGGGAGATGCTGCAAAAATTCATTCGCGATCTTTACCTTATCGAATCGTGTGACATTTTCATTAAATCGAAGAATCTGCCCCCAATTGGGTGTGACAAAGGCCCTGAGAAAGACTATCTTATGGCTCTTTATTCACTGTGAGAAGGGGATATACTCATCAAGATCACATGGTCTCCCTAGACCTTCTGTGGATGAGTTCACCCTCACCTTCTACCCTACCTAAGTATCACCATTGACAAGCCCATGAGATCCCATTGAACATGAGAAATCTCCTCAATAGAACCCATCGGCCCCATAACCTCACAAAACTCTCAGAACACCTAAAGAAGCTACTCTCGTCGGCGCCATACAGCCTCCCGGTGCAGCCCCCTCTCGGCGCCAATTCCGCGTCGGGTGATTGGCGCGCCTACACACTAGTCGCATCGACCACACCCAACCGATGTCCATGCTCACTATCACGAAGAGACCATCACGCCGAGATCCCATCGCGCTGGTTTGCCTTCGCGCCGGAACCCCACTGCCCCGATTCACCTTTGTGTCGATCCCTATGCGCGCCGATTCATCTTAACACCAACTACCATTCAAACACCCAACTTCCCAGTAACCCTAATAAGCCTTAAGCTCAGTCTAAACCCAATGTCCTAACCTCATCAGCCTCCCTGCCAACCTTCATCATATCATGGGGGAATCATGTTTCTCTATCCAAGTCTAAGAAAGCTAAATCAATGGGGTTTTACCCCCCTCACATTATGCCGTTTGACTGCAACGTTTTTTGCTAACCCTGCTGACCTTTGGAGTCCTGCCACTGCATGTCCTCCAATGGTTTCTTAAGGAGATATCAATAAACATTATAACAATGGACATTGTCCCGTCATACTTAGATCCCCTTGGATCTCGGGCTACGCCCATTTCTCCTTTGGCTTCCATCTCGGCACTCCGTGGATGGATGACCTATATTTCCACTTGGCATAGACCAAGATAAGGGGATATGCTGCCAGATTTATTCCGTACATTATTATCATATCTTGCATCGCATGATTATCCACACGCATTTCACATCCTGCGAATGAAGTCAGCATCGTAGTCTTATCTTGTCTTGCCCCTGGGGCATCCTTTCTTGGCAATTAATCAAGGGTTGTCCTCTTTCTTAGAGGAAGTAATTAACGTCATAACCTTTATGGTATGACGGACTCCAAGTCCCAACACGAACATCATAATTGACTGACCAAGTCAGATCGAGCGCATAATAAATTATCACTCCGGTGACTAGCACGCCTAATAAAAAAAAACTAATAAATAAATAAATCCAAATAAATAAATAATCAATAAATATAAATAAAGAGTGGAAAAATATGTCCCCACACCCTGCTGTGGTCAAATTGGCTACCAATTAAAATGTCAGTTCACCTATGGAAAATCATATACAGTTGCCTTCCTATTGATAGTAATATATAGCGCTTGGGTATTGCTTTATGCTCGAAATGCCTATGCTGTCAGATGCCTCATGTGGATGAAATTAATCATTTATTCTTACATATTGAGAATGCAGATCAGGTTTGGTCTACCTTTAAAGCTGCTGGTATGCACCTTGAGGGCCGATCTGTTAGAGAACTTATTTTGAACTTTGCGAATCATATCCAGCCAGGTTCTACTTATGGTCTATTCTGTCTTGCTGCCATGGGGTTCAGACTGTGGGAATTATGGAGAGCTAGAAATTCTGCAAAGTTTGATGGTAAGTCTATCTCGAAGCACAATATTACTCATCAAATCATCTCTTAAGTGAAAAAGGTTTGTGTGGTTGCTGATCTTAAGGAATGTAATAGCAGAAAAAGGAAAATTATGGAATGTTTTGGAATAAAAGCCCAGTCCCCAAGCCGTTATCAGCTGAAGTTAGTTAAGTGGCTTGGCCCTCCTTGGCCTTCTCTTAAACTCAATACTGATGGTGCTTTTAAGCAAACTGGAGACTCTAGAGGAGGAGGCCTCATTAGGGATGCCAGAGGAAGGGTTCTTCTTACATTTTCTCATTTTTATGGCCAGTCTAACAGCTTAATTGCTGAAGCCCGTGCTCTTCTAGATGGCATTAGATATTTGCACACTGTGGATACAAAGCCAGCCCGAATTGAATGTGATTCGCTCACTCTTGTCCGGATTGTCAAAAAAGAAATTCAATGTTCATGGTCCATCCTCAGCTATGTTAGGGATATTTGGAGCCTTCTCTCTCATCATGATTCCATCTCTCATATTTACAGGGAAGGCAGTATTGTAGCAGACTTACTAGCTTCAGTAGCTTGCACCACTAAATGTAATTCATTTTATTCTTTCAATGAGCTCCCTTCAATTATAAAAGATGCTGCTCGGCTAGACGTGCTAGGCATGCCTAGCATTCGTTTGATGTAACTGTTATTCTTTTTCAATAGTAATAAAATGCACCTCCTAGTGGTATGATGGTGGAGTGGCTATTCCTCTTACCTCTGGTAAGGGGTGCACTCTCCCATCTATCCCTAGGTAGGGTTTTCCAAAAAAAAAAAGTGGACCCGACGTACTAATCATGCCAAGTGGTGTGATATGCCAAGACATATGTATTCCTATCTTAAAGTTGACTTTCAGGTGCAGGTTTGTGGGTTGGCCTTTGAGCTTCCACTTGAAAGGGTCGAAGAGATCTAGGAAGGTGGACATCATGGAGAGAGGCACTTCCTTGTTCCCTAGGTGTAGATCTTCCATGGTCATGGCTACCCTTGTGTCGCCCGGGACTTGGAAGAGGTGGGGTTGGTCTAACATGGTGGGTGAGTGTAGGAAGGAGTGGGTGGTAAGTGATGTGGGTAGGCCACATGGGTTCCCGGGCTCCCATTGGGAGGGGTCAAAAGGATCAACATAAGTGTACCCGGGGGAAAGGAGCTCTAAGTTCATCTCGTCAACCTCAAGGTCCTCACAATATGGTTTTGGATCATCCTCCTCTTCATTGGTGGGTGGGTCAGCCATAAGGGGATGGCTTGGCTTTCTACCCGATATAAGGAACTCTAATTCGAGGATAAGGTCGGGCTCATCGAGTGTGGGGAGGAATAGTAGGAGGTCGCTAGTGTAGCAACCAACGGTGTAAATCGAGGTGATAGACCCGACACATAGGTGTAGGAGGTCAAGGCTCCTACGTCGGTCGGCCATTATGGTCAACATGCCAGTCAACTCCATTTGCCATGCTAGGCCTTTAAGGAGATCCCCTAATGTCTCCACTTGGTAAGATGATTGGATGGTGGTGTGATAGGAGAGGGGCACTATAGGGAGCTGTCGCTCCATGGGTAGAAGGTATGAGTGCAAGCTATGGAGGTCAAGGTTTACCTTGAGCCATTTGAGTAGGGGCCCATCTATGGTTATGGTGCCATGAGTGAAGGCAAGTGGCTCTTGATGGTCCGAGCTATGTGAAGGAGAGATTTGAGGCTCTTCCTCACCATTGGTGTGTACTTGGGTTTCCTCGAGGGTGGGGAGGGATTCTGGGTTAGCATCTGTTCTCGTGTGGATGGGTGTGGTCTCCCTTCCCAAGGGAATATGAAGGTCTTTTGGGGGTGGGGTGATGATGGTTGGTGCATGGTGTACCCGGGGTGGTGGGTAATGGGAAACCTGGGTTAGGATAGGGAAAGAAAGTAGTGGAGGCCTAGGACATGGTAGAGTTGGGGTTGGGAGTGAGAGATGGGTTGGGTGAGTAGGATTGGGTTGGTTGGTCTTGGGAGGTGTGTCCTTTATGGGGGAAGATGGAGGGATGGAGGCGGGGGCCAAAGGGGTTTAAGTAGTGTAGGTTGGGTGAGGGGGTTTAGGTTGGGGTGTGGGGGCCCTTATGGGGGTAGATGGAGAGGCGGAAGCTGGGACCACTTGGGTTTTAGTGGGAAGGGTTTGAACGGGTGGGGTTGGAGGAGTGGGATTGCTCCTTGGGTTGTGGTTCTCCGAGTAGAGAGGGGAGGTCAGAGAGTGTAGGTTTTTCTAAGCTCGGCCTCCATCTCTTCCAAAGTGCCAATCGGGGGTTCCCCGCGTATCCTCCTTAAACCCTCCACAATTAACCAATGATTTTTAGCTTGTTTGGAGAGGTGTGCTTTTGCTAGCCTCACTCTCCTCCCTTCGTTCGAGGGATACCATTTAAAGTATTGGTCCATAAAAACCTCCCAATCTAGATAAAGGCTTGGGCTGTAGGATCCTTCAAATGCGGGGGTTTTGGCTTTCAAGAGTTCCAAAAAGTGGTTATCTAGATTTTCCCAGGGGTCACTCTCATTCATTCTTGATGCAGGCCCATTTCCCTTAAGTCGGTCGAGTCGGGACTTGATGTCTTCCAGCTGATGAAAGACATTAGGTAGGGCTTCTATGACAGAGTTGATGCCGCCCACATTGTTGGCAGTGGAGCTGCCATGAGGATTTGGGCCTCTTGGGAAAGGTGATGAGGATGGGTATGACGGGTGTGAAGTGGCCATTCTAGTGGACAAGGGAGAGGTATCGGGTGACTTGAAATGCATATGCGCCCTAGGACCAACTTGTGGAGAGACAAGTTGTGAACTTGCTCTGATATCACTTTGATGTGACACCATCTTGGGGGTGGCAGCCACTCGACCAATGCTCCTTGGACCTATGATTCACAAGCAATGCAACATACCCGGCGATATCACTTAAGCGGACTCACCCGCGTAGCGCACACTCAGGCCCGTAGGCGAACCAGTGATAGTGGTGAGGGTCCAAGGTGGGACCTTGACATTTAGGGGTAAGGCTAGCTTAGGATGGACCCCTAAGGGCTTGGGATGCCCAATTCCGCGAGCGGCCAGCACGCCAAGGGTGTGGGATGTAAGGTTTTGCTCTCGCCTCGCTCCGCGGTGGTCACTCGATGTATGGAAAGTTGGAACGGGCACTCGCTCACCGCTGATAGAGATAAGAAGCAATACTAATTAAGTAAGGAATGCCAGTAAAGAGAAGTGACCAGAAGCTCACCTGATCGGTGTGAATACACTGATCCCAACCGGAGACGAGGGCGAGCGTGGAGGCATGGGTACGGACTTGCACGCCGCGTCGGTGTAGGTTTGACCTGAAAATTAAAATGTTACACCACTACACTTCTCACAGGAGGGGGATCTCGGGGTTGGGACTAATGGAAATTACATCCAAAACTACCTCCACACAGGGAGGGGCAGTCAGCTGGCCAGGCGGGGATGGGGAATTAAGCAAAAGCCGAGTGGAAGATGACCGTCGGTTCTGCCAACTCTCTGGACAGTGAGATAGGTAGTCGCTGTCAGCTCCGCTACAGACTCTCTCAAACTCAGAAAGGTCACAACCGATGTCGAATCTCTTTGACCTAACCCAGGATGATGCATGAATTTTCTAGGAATTTCCTGACGATGTCGCTGGCTGGGGCAGGGTCTGGAACAGGGCTGGACCACTCTGGCTCTGGTTGCTCCCAGAGTGATGCTGTTGGAAGATGGGGGTGCCACAAACAATCCCATGCTCTGTTGAAGGCGAGACTGGAGCCGTTACGATCGTGGCCAAGTCTTCTTCGAGCCGAGACCAACGGGGCTGTCGACAGATGTTGGAGCTAATCCTGAAGGCCAGAACAGTGGGGGGTATCTGTTCAAACTTAGGGAAACTGACCTTGCGCACCTTGGAAGGAAAATCAAGAACTTTTTACTCCAAGGTCCAAAAATGGCTCTACTTATAGGAGATGACAGAGGACTTGAAGGGAAAGCCCTCAGCCAAGTGGTGCTCCAAGATTCACAGAAATCCGATCGTGGGAGCCTCTGCAAGCCTCCTCTGGTTGTCTGCCTGGGAGGAACTTCGCAGGTCGCCGAGATTGGCTCTTCTAGACAGATCCGAGATCAGACAATGGCGGGGTTGCCCTCATTGCGAAGGTGACAGGACGACGATTCCACCGGCATATGGTACGCCCCCTGAAGCTTCACTATGATGTCGTGGCCGCTACTGCAAACCGCTGGTACACTGCTGCCTACGACCCTGGACTGGGTCTGAAGCTGCGCGCCTCTGGGAGGATGACTGGAACATCAGGATCCGGGGTCTAAACTGGGTCCTCCTTCTTGGGGTTGACAGAGGGCTTGGGGAAGATCACCTCAGCCAAGTTTCATACCCAGATCTGCAAGGGAGTGGCCATGGTCGCACTTGAGCTGGGGGTTTGGTTCTCAGCCAGAGTAGTCCTGTGCAGTAGAGGAAGAATCGCTCTCACGGACAGCTCGGTGCTTGGACGATGATGAAACCACCTCGCCTAGAAAGATCTTTGGATGACCTTTCCAGAGGAGTATGGCTTGCCACTAGAAAATGTGAGGATGGGCCGTTGGTAGTGCTGCTATCAAGGACCTTTCTGTTGCCTACGAACTGGGAATAGGCTGGTGGTGTAGGGTTGTGTGTATGAGGGTGGGATGGCCAAGAGAAGCAAGGGGAAATGGGGAGGGCAACTAGGGGAGGAAGGAGGTGTTGGGGAGGGGTGAGGGGGTGCCATCAAGGGAGGGAGATTCAAATTTGGCCTAGGGTTTGAGCCCCTTCAGCCTTGGGGAGATGGAGGGGTGCTTAGGGAAGGGGAGTGGGTGGTTTGTGGTTGGAGGGTGGCTTGGAGATTGGTGGATTCCACCTTGGGGGTTGGGGGTAATTGAATGAGTGTATGGGGAAGGGAGGATATTAATGAAGAGTGAATGGAGGAGAGAGGAGGGGGAAATTTGAATTTTGGGAGGGGAGGAGAGAGAATGGGGCGACCCCCTTAGAAAGAGAGAGATATCAAGAGAGGGAGGGGAGATAAAATTCCAAGGGAATTTCAAATTTCATTGATAATCAAAGGTTACAAATGAGAGAGGGGAGGGGGCGATTTATAGACTCCAGAGTTTTCATATGACGAGACTGACCTTGACAAACAAACAATTGACCAGCTCTATCCAGGTGGGGGCGGACATGGGCCTAGCCCATTGAATTGGGCCCATTATCCAGCCTAGACAATCTAATGACACTTAACTTAGGTAAATAACCCTCAAACCTAGGTATCGGACTCAAATAAAGGAAAAATTACATAGTTTATGACTCAAATAAAATATAAAAATTACATGACTAGACTCAAAAAAATATGACAAACACAATGACGCATGCCGATGAACAATCCGAGCCTTGAAAATGTGGAGGGGCAAGGGATGCCCCCATCACCATTTCACAAGGAAAATCTCATGAAACCTCTGGAATTTTTGTTATTCTTGCACTTACCCTTTGTAATTTGAAGTCTATCTTTTCTTTCTCCTATCTGTTAGTTATCGCCTGTTATATGTGTATTATTGTTCTTTATCACATTTTCATACATGGTGAAATGATTAATCACGTAAACTATGCCCAATGATAGAGATATAAAATCCTACTGAGCTCTCGCTCACCTTATTTTTCCCCACCTTTTTCAGGTACTTCGGATGAGGAAATGCAAATGGATGGGAATGGGCAAGAGTGATGACGGGAGCGAGCTAGTTAGCGTCAGTCGTGTCTTTCCTTAGAATTGATGTAGTCATTTCAATAGTGGATGTACTGAGTCATCGTAGGACTTATGTTCTCTTTCTTTTGTGTCAGTTGATGTAAGTTTTAGTGAAGTCCACAAGTTGTTGGTTGTAATGTGTACTTTCATCTTTATTATCAATAAAATTTTAGTTATTTGCAAATTAATTGTTGGCCTTTTGACGTACGGTCTCTTGTGGCAATGTATACTCTAATTGACATGAATGATATAACTGCTACATTCTGATTTTTCACGTTGGGGCGTGACAGTTTTGTGGTATCAGAGCCTAGGTTTTCTATAGACCCTAGGTTTCTAGAAGTGTCATAGAACCCATAACATTGGTTTAAAAAAAAGAAAAAAATGTGACCCGGTGAGATGGGGTAGAGACTCGGGTTAAGTTAACCAACCGACTCTAAGAAAATGAATTCGGTAGAGCATTCTTAATAATTCTCTTTACGTTGTATGAATTTCTCGCGACGGCAGCCGAGCGCGCGCAGTGGCGAGATTTGCAACGCACGGTTCAGGGCCTAACCCAGGGCTTACAACATGTAGCTCAAGGCGGCGCACATCATGGAGCCGGTGATCTCCACTGAAACTTTCGAGGCTTAAATCCCCCACGATTTGGTTGTTCTACAGATCCAGACAAGGCCGAGCATTGGCTGAAAGAGATAGAGCGAATCTTTAGAGTTATGCAGTGCGATGACCAAGATCGAGTCCTCTTGGCTACTTTCCAGTTGGAACGCGATGCACGTGCTTGGTGGGAAGCCGTGGAAGCTACGCTTGGCAATAGGCGTGCGACGTGGGATGAGTTTAAGGAGCATTTTAACGACAAGTATTTCTCAGATCGTGTGCAAGAGAAGAAAGTGGCGGAGTTCGCTGCTCTAAAGCAGAGGAATTTATCAGTTACCGAGTATGAGGTGCAGTTCGCCCGATTGTCTCGTTATGCACCACATTTGGTATCTATGGAGAAGATGAAGGCCAAACAAATTTTGAATGGGTTGAAGCTTCAGTATATTAACCAATTGGCACCTTTGGAGATCCACACCTATGCTGAGATTGTAAGAAAGGCCCAAGTTTATATGATACTATGGAGATGATGGACCAGATAAGAGGTCGAGACAAAAAGAGGGAGCAGACCAGCTCTAGAAATTTCAAGCCCACTAATGGCAAGAAGAGGCCCAATGGCGGGCCGAGTTTTTCGAAGGACAAGAAGCCGAAAGAAAATGATAATAAGAAAGCAGGATCGACTGCTCCACCCAAAGCAGTCTGCAAGTACAGTGACCGCCCGAGTCACAAGATGGAGGAGTGTTGGTGCAAGCTGGGCGCTTGCTTAAGATATGGTAGCAGGGAACATCGAATCCCTGATTGTCCCCTTATTAATGATTAAGCAACATCTGACAAGCCGCAAGGGAGTCAAAGGCGGCAGGGCAGGCTCCAAGTCCTCCAAGATGTACAGACTGAAACCGAGGCTACCGAGGAAGGGGGTATTGTCAAAGGTACCCTTACTATTCTTTCCAAGTCAGCATTTATGCTTTTTGACACTGGAGTTGCTCATTATTTTATATCTCAAAAATTTGCTAAGACTTTATATGTGAAACCACTATTATTGGATTCTCATCTTATGATATCAACTCATATTGGTTCGGGGTCCGAGATTAAATATTGTTACCCCTCTAGCGAAGTTTTGATTAATGATTGTGACTTATCTGCTGATTTGGTATGCAAGAAGATGAAGGATTATGATGTGATTTTAGGAGCAGATTGGTTAGATAGACATGGGGCTAGTGTTCATTGTAAATCTGGAGTAGTGTCCTTCCCTGGACGCCCTGAGCTTTTCTTTTCGGGCTCTAGGCAATCTAAGTCTATGCCACTTATTTCGGCACTCCGAGCGGATAAGTTGTTAAGGAAAGGGTGTCAGGCATTTTTGGCCCTAGTCTCTTTGACCGATAAGAAGGAAGTGGAGTTGAAGGACATCTCTATTGTCCAGGACTTTCCAGAAGTATTTCCTAAAGATTTGCCAGGTCTTCCTCCTGAAAGGGAAGTGGTTTTCTCTATTGATTTAATTCCTTGCGCTTCAGCCATTTCTAAAGCCCCGTACCGTATGTCCCCTGCTGAGTTAAAGGAGTTGAAAGATTAGTTGTTGGAATTGCTAGAAAAGGGTTTATTCATCCGAGTACATCCCTGTGGGATGCCCTTGTGCTTTTCGTAAGAAAGAAGGATGGTTCGTTGAGGCTATGCATTGATTATCGCCAGTTGAACTAGCTCATTATTAAGAACAAGTACCCATTGTCGAGGATCAATGAGTTGTTTGATCAGCTATCTGGAGCTCAGTATTTCTCAAAAATCGATCTCAGATCAGGGTATCACCAGTCAAGGATAAAGGATGAGGATATTTTTAAGATGACATTCCGTAGTAGGTATGGACATTTTGAATTTGTTGTAATGCCGTTTGGACTAACAAATGCTCCTGCAGCTGATGAACATCGTGTTCTGACCATACTTAGATCTTTGGGTCATGGAATTTATTGATGATATTCTTATATACTCCAAGAGCAAGGAGGAGCATGAGGAGCACTTGAAGATGACGTTGCAGATACTAAGGGATCATCAGCTATACGCCAAATTCAGTAAGTGTGAGTTCTGGCTGCAAGAAGTGTCTTTTCTGGGGCATATTATTTCCAAAGATGGAATTGCGGTACATCTTTCTAACGTGGAAGCAGTACGTAATTGGGAAAGGCCTATAAATGTAACTGAAATCAGCAGTTTCTTAGGCCTAGTAGGTTACTATCGGAGGTTCATTAAGGATTTCTCCAAGATCGGAGTACCCTTGACTAGATTAACTCGTAAGGAGAATCGATTCGAGTGGTCAAAAGATTGTGAGAATAGTTTCCAAACTTTCAAGGAGTGTTTGACCACTGCCCCGGTATTGGCCTTGCCATCCAGAGAAGGAGGTTTTGAAGTTTATACTGATGCATCAGGAATTGGCATAGGATGTGTATTGATGCAGCGAGGTAAAGTGATAGCCTATTCTTCTAGGTAGCTGAGGAAGCACGAAGAGAATTATCCTATTCACGACTTGGGGCTAGCGGCAGTAGTGTTTGTTTTAAAGATTTGGAGGCACTATTTATATGGAGAAACTTTCATCGTGTACTCTGATCATAAGAGCCTAAAATATTTATTTTCCCAGAAAGAGCTGAATATGAGGCATAGAAGGTGGATCAAGTACTTAAAGAATTTTGACTTCTCTATTGAGTATCATCCTAGAAAGGGGAATGTTGTGGTAGATGCTTTGAACAGTAAGCCGATGGCCAGATTAGCAAGTTTGATGCTTCAAGAATGGAAGTTGTTAGAACAGTTTGCATGATTAGATCTTAATGTCACAGGGAAGGAAGATTGAGTTATGATCGCTCATGTCCAGCTCCATTCAGAGTTGTTGGTAGAGATTAAGCAATTGCAGGATAATGACCCATTACTAGTGGATATTAAAGGACAGATGGCGAGTCGACCAGATTTTGTGTTGGCAGATGATAGCAGATTATTGTTCCGGGGAAGAACCTATGTTCCCGATTCTGTAGAAGTGAAGAAGAAGATTCTCAAGGAAGCCCATAGGTCCAAGTATACAATTCATCCAAGAGCTACAAAGATGTATCTAGATTTGAAGAGGACCTTTTGGTGGCCAAACATGAAGAGAGAAGTGGCCGAATTTGTAAGCAAATGCTTAGTATGTCAGTAAGTCAAGGCCGAACATTTTAGGCCTGTTGGGAAGTTAAGGCCCCTTGAAATACCACAATAGAAGTGGGAGGGTGTCGGCATGGATTTTATCATGGGCTTACCTAGAGCACGTAGCAGTTTTGATGTAATTTGGGTGGTTGTTGATCGTTTGACTAAGTCCGTGCACTTCTTACCTATTAAATCTAAGTGAACTGTGGATGTTTTAGCTGCCCTATACATGAAGGAAATAGTAAGGTTGCATGGAGTTCCTGTATCCATCATATCTGACAGAGACCCCAGGTTTACCTCTCATTTTTGGAAAGGTCTGTAGGCATCCTTGGGAACTCGTTTGAACTTCAGTACCGCTTTTCACCCTCAGACTGACAGACAAACTGAGAGAATAAATCAGATTGTTGAAGACATGTTGAGGGCTTGCATGATCAATTTTGGAGGCCATTGGCATGAACATTTGCCTTTGATCGAGTTTGCCTACAATAACAGTTACCAGTCGAGCATTCAGATGGCACCATTTGAGGCCTTGTATAGCAGAAGCTGTAGGTCCCCCTTTTGTTGGGAAGAGATCGGTAAGAAGCAATGGTTTGGACAAGATCTTATTTCAGAGTCGTCTAAGAACATTCAAATTATTAGAAACCCTCTGAAGATTGCTCAGTCCAGATTGAAGAGCTATGTTGATAACAAAAGAAGGGATTTGGAGTTTCAGGTTGGTGAGCATGTATTTTTAAAGGTCTAGCTCGCCTTCGAGAGGAATTCGAAGATTTGGAATTCGAGGCAAGTTGAGCCTGAGGTATGTTGGCCCGTTTGAAATCCTAGAGAGGGTTGGCGAAGTTGCCTATAGACTGGCATTACTACCCCAATTATCAGGCGTTCATGATGTCTTCCACGTGTCTATGTTGCGGACGTACGTATACGACCCTTCGCATATCATCCAGCATAAGGACTTCGAACTAAAGGAGGATTTATCCTACGAAGAAAAGCCTGTCAAGATTCTGGACTACAAACAACAGCAACTCAGGAATCGATCTATACCGATGGTCAAGGTCCAGTGGAGTCAACATGGAATTGAAGAAGCCACTTGGGAATTCGAAGAAGCAATTAGAAAGCTATATCCCGATTTGTTCTAAAGGTTGGTATCCGTTATCTTCATTGGTCAAGAATTGTATGAATTTGGAGGACCAAATTTCTTAAAGTGGGGGAGGGTGTAGCCACTCGAAAATTTTGAATAAGTAGAATAATAATATTTATATAAATCGAATAATATCTGTTTGACCCAAATTTTGAAAAATTTTAATAAAATATGGAAAAAATATGTATATCATAGAAATCAACATTTCCAGCAACTTTGTCTTCAGAAGGAGGCCCAAATAAAATTTTGTTTAAGCCCAAATCAGAGAATTAGGCAAAATTGGACTTAGAACAATCCCGCCCGAATCCAACCCATTTAGGCCTCAATTCGAACTCTTAGGGGCTATAATCGATCCCAATCTCTTGGTCCAGGATAGGTGATCGTTTTCCCTCGTCAAACCCTAACCCTAGACCCTTCATTTTGACCCGGCGGCGGAGGATTTGATCAACCCCGAGTGTTTCACCATTTTCCCCTCTTTGGACTCTTTAGATCGATTCGATCTCTAGAAGCCTCCTTAGACCTTATAAATAGATAGTCATCGATCCCTAGAAACCCTATTTGCTTCGACAGTAGGTGGCATGCTCGATCGTGGGTGTATTTTGACGTTTAGGGCGATCCGTGTTAGGGTTCCGACGACCTTTTTCCCCTCACTTCTCATCGACCTTGTTGAGTCTCTCCAGATGATTTTGATGATAACAAAACTCTGGAATTACAACATATGTAATAACTGGCTTAAACCAGTCTTAAAGCCACTCTTAAGTTGGTAAATGTCTAAATTCACCTTGGTTCAAGAATTGCCTAGGATAAGCTCAACAAACTCATTTTGATTGGAACAGGACGTGGTCATAAAATCAACTGTTCACAGAGTATTATTCATTGGCTAACTCTCTTAAAAATGTAGGTTTTCCAGCCAGCGGTCGACCGCCAGTCAGGGGCTGTTGGCACTCAAAATATATTCGATGGCGATCAAGCCTCAAAGATAAATGATGCGGCCCACTGAAGCAGAGAAGCCGAAGAAGATCAATACACTGAAGTCTTCTCAAGCTGTCAGAACCTCAGGTCACCCAATATGAGCGCCGGGGACTTCACCTCAGGAGGATCGAGAAGAATACACCACAAGCCGGCAGTGTCATCAAGCCTGCCTGATGAACCGGTATCGACTTGGTCGTACCGCATAGACAATATCCGTCGTCTGACCAAGGACAAGGATGTACCTGTCGTCCGACCAAGGACGAGCATGTACCCATCGTCCGACCAAGGATGAGAATGCATCTGTCGTCTGACCAAGGGTGAGAATGTACCCGTCGTCCTACCAAGGACGAGAATGCACCCGTCGTCTGACCAAGGACAAGTTTGTACCCGTCGTCTGACCAAGGATGAGAATGCATCCATCGTCCGACCAAGGACAAGGATGTACCCATCGTCTGACCAAGGATGAGAATGTATCCGTCGTCCGACCAAGGATGAGCGTGTATCCGTCATCAAACCAAGGATGAGAATGTATCCGTTGTCCGACCAAGGACAAGGGTATACCTGGTGGCCCGCCACCTGAATGAAAGATCCTCCCAAGGTGAAAGAACACCCTTGGCCCGTCAGAACAAGGGACTGAAGGCTCTGTTAGTAGAATGCCCCGATTACCCAGCATGGGTATGGCTTCTCAGCATATTAGGTCCGTTAGTGACCAAATGATTGCCCAGTTAGGGCAAAAGCATCCTAGGTGGCATTCCACCCCTCAAGAGAGCTTCAAGCACAAGTCAGGCCGAGCCAGCAGCACAAACCACAGTGTCGAGGGCCGTGTCAGCGGAGAACCCACATGTTCAAGCTGAAGATACATGAGGTTCCGAAGAAGGTTGTACGTGGACCCGAGAACTTCGTCAGGACTTCTCACCAAGGTTTTGCAAGACCACGGCAAGATGAATGGTCACAGTGACCCCAGAGCCATTTCGGGACCCACTGTCTGACTCACGTCAAATGAATGGAGCTTATCCGGTGCACCCTTTCACCGGCGCGCCCCTCTTTCCGGCACCCTCCTACCCGACGTGCCAAAAGCTAAAGGCCTCTCCCTAGCGTGCGTTCTCCGCGCCGTAATAGCACCATCTATATATACACTGGGTTCGACCAAGTAATGGGATGGGGAAAGAAGAAAAAAGATAAGCTAGAAAGGATAAGATAGAGAGAAAATATTAAGAGAGAGGGAGGATTGGGCAACAAGTAAGGGTTTCTTCTTTCGCTAAGAGAGAGAGGAAGCCAAAGGCAGAGGTCATCTCCCCGTCCGTCCGGCCGGAGAAGCCTGAAGCTCGAGAGGGAACTCCCTGCTCTTCCGATACTCTGTTTTACGTAGTGAAGAATTAGGTGGGTTGCAGAGCATCCCCCATCAGTCTATTCTCTCCTCTCTGTAAATCTTTCCCTCTATGGGCTTCTGTATTGAATGGGCGATGATATGAGCCCGATGCTCCTCTGGCTTTTGCTTCTCTTCGCCCTCCCTTTGTATGTTTGATTTGGGGATTTGATCGGCCTTGTGCGACAACGCCAAGCTGAATCGGTCGATGTAATCTCATGCAATTATTATATTATGTGGTGAGCTTTGGATGTGAATGAAAGCTGCATTCTCCTCTTCCTTCTCTGAGCGTATCTAATTTCCTATCGTGTGTTCCGATTTCTTCCGTTGATGCCGAATACGCCCCGGGCTAATCCGAAGGGGCCACAATGATAACTCCCCCTCCTTGGGACCCTCTCGAATGTATGTGCCGCCTTGCATACTCCGTGTGCTCGCCGTGTCTTCTCCCAGCTGGAAACGCATGTGTATGTGCATTCCTCTCTAGCCCTGGGACCGGATCATCTTTCACTCCCGTTCGTTGTAATGAACCGTGGAGAATACGTTTGTCCCATAGTCTGGGCTCATGTCTTTTATCACGAGTGCTCTTTGTCCGTGATGCCTGCTATCTGTTTGAGTGTTGGCCCTCTCTTAAATTTTGTAGTCAGTATGCTGACTTACTAACCCCGCGCTTGCAAACCTGTTAACTCCCTCCGTGAGTGCTAATCTGCTAACTCTACTAATGTTAACCTGTTAGCTCTGTGGATGTCATGCTACCATATCCTTCTTATTCTCTACATGAGTTACATTACCGTGATTCATTGTTCTGAGAATAGCAATTTTGATGCTATGGGGAGGAGGACATTCTCTATGAGGATACCCGAATCATCTTGAGGTCAAAGGGCTCTGTCTATTCATGACAAGTACCCCTATGGACCGCCATAAGGTGAACATTGACGTGGCTTAAGCCCAACATCAAATCCACTATCCTTAGGGATATTGTGGTGACCATGGGTCGTGTGCCCCTCATAGGCTAGCCCTCGGGGTTTCCTTCCCTATTAGTCATCCCTTTTCTAGATTATGAGTTGACTATGGGTCGTGTGCCCCTCGTAGGCTAGTCCTCGGGGTCCTCACCTCCCTCATTGGTCACCTTATCTGATTGTGTTCAACCCACGAAATGATGGTGCCCCTAGAAGGCTAGTCGTCGGGGTTTCCTATCCGTTTGGGTCTGTCGGCCGCCGTTGTGCCACCCGACATTAAAGAGTTTACCCCATCCATGGGTATGCCTCTGCTTTCCCCCCGCAATCCTCTGGACCGGGGGAGGTGCTGCCAAAATTTCTCCAGAACTTATTGATTATTTGCCCTCACAGTTCGGGCTTAATAAGATATGATTTCGAACCATTAAACTTTCGTGCTCGAGTATGAACCTCGCACGAGTCTTAACCCTGCTTAAAGGGCATCCTGGACCCCAATTCATCCATCAAATAATTCAACATTTGTTCATGGGTTAAATAAACTGAAAAACATCTAAAAATCATCAAAAATCAACTAATCCGGCACGGTACCCCCCCGCATCGGAATAACTGCACACTCAAACTCAACTTTTTTTACTTGGCCGACATCCGGTGCGCCCTAATCCAGCGCGCCCTGGATGGGGCGCGCCGGTTTAGGCCTTATCCTTGGCCGCGTCATTTCAACCCCTTTTCCTACGCTACCCCGCGTCGGTTTGAATAAAGAATGCACTTGTCACACCGTTTTAACTCTTCTCTCGTTCTCGAGCCAACCCACGCCCTCCATGGATTGTGTCGGTCGACGTAATCAACCATAAATCAAATAAAAAGAAGCTTTCCAATTTGAAACCATCTATCATCATGCACCTGCTGGTTCATGCATTAGATATAGATATGCATTCTTATTGCTTTGTTAGTGCATGCTTGCCTGAATAAGACCTCGGTATACCAAATGGCATCGATGGAAGGCCGCGTCACGCCCGACCAGAAGTCTTGACCATGCGAGATGGTGGTCTTCGGACCTACGTCCTCTGCCCCATACCGAAGGCTCGAACCTAATGAACCATGCCTACTCTGCATGATTAAGAAAATGATCAATCAATCATTTCATGCGGCCTCAAAGGCTTCATCATCATATGCATTTTCCTGCATTCTATTTCAGCCTCGAACGGCTCGTTATCTCGGCAACTAATCAGAGGTTTTCCTTCTTATCGAAGGATGTAATTAACGCCATAACCTTTATAGTATGGCGGACTTTCAGTCCCGACACGAACTTCACTCTCGCCCGACTCGAGTCAGATTGAGCGCTTAATAAACTCGTCACCTAGTGACTGGCACGCCCCACACGAATAACAAAACGAACGATCTAGTTCGGATATAATAACAATAAATAGATGAATTCACATCTCACCGCCAACATAGCATGGCACGCCCGGTGGGACCGAGTTCTCCTCTCATCTCTTTGCTGAGACAAACGGGCCAGAGGCCCTCCCAAAGAATGCTGATCGTTTGCTTATCCTATTTGCTGGGAAAGTAACAATGGCTGCTGGACTCACTACGCTAGCTTTCAGCCCCGAGATCGTGGCCAACCATGCTGCTGACGGGTACCTGGCGGTGCCGATGATCTTTGGTTCCTTCCCACCGTCGGTCGGCTTCCCCAACTTCCTGGGGGTGGCCTTCATCGACATACTGGAGGTCGAGCTTTCGGAGCCGATCGAACAAGAAGCTGCCATGAAGACAGGGGCCCCCAACGCCCTAAGCTGCAAGAGTCTGGCGACCGGGCAGACTCAGTTGATTAGCTGCATGGTACATCATATGGCCCAAGGGGCTCGCCCCACATACCACTACAAGCCTCAGAATTTCGGCGAGGGGAATTCCCGTCGAGGACCTGCTGTTCCTATGACCGGACGATTGTCAGTGTCCGGGAAATCTATCCTGATTGGGGGCGTCCAGATCTTCCTAGACGGACGTGAGACCTAAGCAATTCCTGACCGGGTGGTTGCTGCTGTGCCAACCCGCAACTCCTTCCAGGCTCTTTCCGGGAGGAGGGCTAAGAAAGAAGAAGAAGGCCGCCAAGGCCGAAGAGAGCTGGCCCCAAGGCCCAAGAAGTTTAAACAAGTCTGGATCCCTAAGAAGGTCCAACCTGCTTGCCGAGTGGCACGTGCCTACTACTACTCCAAGCCCATCCAGGCGAAGGAAAAGAATGAGAGGGCACTGGCCCCAAGAAGAGAAGAGACTATCGCGGAGCCTCCTCACCGCGCAAGCTTCAGGGCATGCGTCCGACAAGCTGATATCCCTGCAGCAGGTAGAAGATTTGAACAACCTGCCGAAAGAACTTAGCTGGCTTACATCCCTCCAATCGAAGGTCCACAACCATCCCCATTCTTGCATCAGGGGCTAGGGCAGGAAGAGATGACCAGTGTGGTCAGAAACTACTTCAGGGGTATGAGCAACACCTCACTGGGCCAACAACGACTGTTGCAAGCAGCCATGATAGGAGAAGACGATTACCCACCAATGGAAGTCGAAGAAAGTGAAGAAGGGGGAATGACATCATCGGTTGATGACAATGATATGAAGACGGCTTTGAAATTGAAGCCGATAAAGCCACTCCTCATCAGCAGGAGGAGAGAAGAGACTCCGTCTTCTAGAGACGGACCTTCCCTCAACATCCAAAGAGGAGGGTCTATCACCGAAAGAAAGGGATGCAAGTCTTCACTTGTAATATGGATAGAGTGTCCGGCCAATATGGAAGACTGCGTGAGGAACCTCAGGAGCTAGCTCGATTGGCCGAAAGGCCTGAGCCGAGCACTCGAAGAACTGAAGCAGCAAGAGAGATGATGGTTACTGCAGAAGGAAAGCAAGTCCTAACTAATGGGTCCACCATTTTAACTACAAATGTGGTGACCATGGAATAAGAGGAAGTGCTGATTGATTGATGAGGACATCACCAGCTTTCCCCTTTATTCGAGGATCCAGATGCTCGCCAGCTATGCTACATCTTGTCCACGACTATATTTCGAGTCATATGATGTAATTTTCATTTTCTTATCATGTACTTTTCCTTTTATTTGAGTCCAATACCTAGGTTAGGTAGCTATTTACCTAAGTCTAGAGTCATTATGTTGGTTAATGGGCCCAATTATATGGGCCAGGCCCAGGGGCGCCCCCTTCCCCTTGGTTAAGTGTTAGTAGTCCAAAAGTCAGGGACTTATGTGAAAATATGGGATTCCTATAAATAGGACCCCAATCCCTCATTTGGAGGCTAATGAAGTATTGATAAAGTTACCACAAGAATTTATGCCTCTCTCTAGCTCTCTCTCTCTATATATATATATTTCTCTCTCTCTCTCTCTCTAAAGGGGGCGAACCCCATTCTCTCTCCTCCCCACCCCCAAATTCGAAATTCACTCTCTCTCTTCCCTATTCACCTCTAATTAAGACCCCTCCCCCTTCCCCATACCTCCCATTTAAGTCCCCTCCAACCCCTAGGTGAAATCCCCTTCTCCTAGGCACCTCTCCCTCCTCCCAAGCAACCTTTCCCCTTCCCCATACAACCTTTCATTTTCCCAAGGGAGAATCCCTTCTCCCAAGCACCCCTTCCCCTCCCCAAGGCAACCCTTCCCATTCCCTAGGCCCCCATTAACCCCTCCATTAACCCACCATTCAAAACAAAGGAGAGATCTCTCCTCCCTCTCTCCTTCCCAACCCAAATTCGCATCCCCCCGCCCTCCACTTGCTAGACCACCTCCCAGCCCCCTTTCTGCCCCTCCCACACCTTGAATCACCCCCTAACAGACCCCCACATAGTCAGGTGTCACCCCCACACCCGTCCACCCCATTTCCCACCCCATCTACTCCGTCTCCCATCACCTTTCATCACCCTATCCATCTCAGTTCGCAGGCAGCAGTTGGAGCCCGACTTGCAGAGACTGCCCCGGTGTTGTCCGACGTCATCTGGAGGTACACCATACATCACCGGAAAGGCATTCCAGTCTTCTTCGCAGGTGAGATGGAATCGTCTCGTTCCGACTTCACTACAGATCGTGGTGCCAATTCTCGTCCGACTGCGCAACCGGGACCAGAACCGGGACCAGAGCTGCAGTGCAGAAGCTACCACGGCAACACCCCTCAACTTCTGAAGGCGCCACTTGGCCGAGAGCTTCTACCACAAGGCATCTACCATCACCAACAAGCAGCGTCCCTTTCGGCATCAGAAAGAGCCTTTTCCAATTTTTCTCTCCCGGGCGCGCAGAACAGATCGTTCAGGTCCTGCCCTGACCCCCCTCACTCAACGGACTCCTCCTTGCCACCCCGACATCGTCTGGTACTCTGCTTGATTTCGGCTCGAAGAAGACTCGTCCACGGTCGTCCTCGACTTGGTCTCACATCAAGCGGACTTCGGGAGCGGTCATGGTGACTACATCCATCTGCTACTGCACCCTGGGAACAGTACGAATCTGAGCGCAGGGGCCCTGTTCCAGAGCCTGCCCCAGCCGGTGATAACTTCAGGACTGCCCACAAAAATTCACAGACATGCCTGGATCCGTCAGCGTCGTTTCAGTGCCGGTCTCGTCGAATTCTGAGTTCGTAGGAGTGCACAGCGATGACTACACCGACCCCCTATCCTGCTGTCCCAGACCTGGGCAGATTCAGCGGGGTGCTTCATCGGTGCTAATCAAGCATAACTCCTTTCCCCGCCTGGCCGGCTTAGCGCCCCTCCCTGCGTGGAGGTAGTGTTTGGTTTGTAACCTCATTTCCCCACCCCTAGTCCACCCCCTCTGTGAGGGCGTAGTGATTGTACTAGCAGGTAAGCGGCCGAAGCGTCATCGGCGCGGCGTGCGGGTAGCCCACGCTTCCCCGCTCGCCCTCGTCTCCGGCCGGGATCGGCGTCCTCACACTGATCAGGTGAGCTTCTGGCCACTTCCTCTACTGGTTTTACTTTTGCTTTTCTTAGTATTGTTTCTAGTTGACCATCGGCGGTGAGGTGAGCGCCCGATCTCAAACGCCATTGAATTGTGTGAACACCGCGGAGTGAGTTGAGAGTGTGACACTACAACCCACACCCTCGGCGTGCCGGTCGCCCTTGAAATTGGGCATCCCTGGCCCATTGGGGACCATCCCTAGCTGGCCATACCCTTGGAACCTTGAGGTCCAACCTCGGACCCTCCCCATCATCGCCGGTCCGCCTACGGACCCGGGTGTGCGCGACGCTGGTGAACCCGCTTGAGTGGGTCCGCCGTTCGGTTCGGTTGCTTGCAATTCTAGGTCCGAGGGGTCGTGTCTCATCAAATTGGTATCAGAGCATCATCATCCTTAGGCGTGTCGCATCATTGATACCCCGCCTGAAGGTGCATCAGGGGAAACGACATAAGCTATTCCCACCACGGTAACCGTGGATCGGTCGGTGTTGATGATACTCCAGAGATATCAGCAGGAGATAGAGCTTCTGAAGTAGCAGCTAATGGAAAAGACAGAACAAACCTCGGCCTCTAAGTAGCATGAGATGCAGGCCGAATCATCACGGGGAGCCTTCAACCCAGGTGACTTCCCACCACTTTATACCTTGCCCCTACCGGCAGAGCCGAGCTTGGCGACCACTCAGCAATGCTGTAATATCCTGGACCTTTTGGATCCTTTTTCGTGGGTCCCAGATCTAGTTTCTCGGAGTGTCCGGCTCCGTTGTGTCCAAAATTTCATTTCGGACATCTTTCGTGTTCGGATCGGCGCGATCCAGAGTTGTTTCGGAGGCCTAGAAGCGTTCCGCGGCTTTTCCGCGCGTGTTTTCCGATTACCAGTGTGTGTTTCGGTATTTCCTTCAGAACCTCGTTGCGGGTGAACCGGGCCGTTCACCTAGGCGAGAGTGGTACCGTTGCGATCGATGCGTTCTGAGGATCGTGAAAATATAATTTTCTATTTTTTGGTATTTTCTGGAATTTCCAGATTTTCCTATAAATACCCTCCTTTTTCTCTCTCTTCCCCACCCTCTTCTTCTTCTTCTTCCTCCTTTCTCCCCCACCGTGCGACGCCCTCTCTCCCTCTCTTCTTCATCCGGCGAGACTGTGGCGAGCCCCTCCGGCTGCAGACGGCTGTGGGCGATGGCGTGGTGACGACGGCGACGGTGAGGTGATCGTGGAGGCGTACGTGAACCGTGGGAGCTCAAGGAAGAACGAGGGTTTTCGAGCATTCTTTGCGATTCGTGGTTGATCCGACGCGTCTCGAGACACAATTGAGGTAGGGTGACGTTCCCTAGCCTCTAGCATTCTTTTCCCGCAATTTGTAGGCCGAGGGGAGGCCGAGAGATGGGATTCCTTGCGGGTTTGGGGTTTTCCATGATTTGGGGAGAGCTCGCCCGATCTATGAATTTGATGCATGATTTCTTGTTTTGATGGTCTAGAATCATGCTAGGGGTCTTCCCCTTTGATTTCCCCCTCTCCGGTGGAGGCATGGGGGCGTGGCCAGTTTTTTGGGCGTTTCCCGCCGTTTCACCCTCGGTCGGGTGTGACGGTCCTTCCAGTGACCGTCACACTATGTAATGTGCCCAGATGGGTGCATTACAGCCCTGAGTGCAGCCAAGTGGGGTCTGTGGGCTGTGACGGTCCCACGATAGACCTCCACGGTGCTGTGATGCACCTAGGTTGGACCGTCAGGGGCGTTCGACCGTTGGCTGCCGACCGTTAGTTTTTGACCGTTGGGGGTCAAGGCATGTGACGCACCTGGCTTGGTGCATCACAGCCATGTGACGCCCCTATGTGGGTGCGTTAGTGCAGACGCATTCCCACGTTGTGATGTGCCCGTGATGGGGTCATCACCATCCGTCCTGGCACTCTCAGCCCTTCTCGTCACCCCGGAGGCGTACTTCATGGTCTAGCCATTTATTATGAGTCCTATGTTGTATTTCTTTATTTTTATTGAGTCATATCGTTGTAATTTCCATTTTATTAGAGTCATGTATTTAGGTCTTTGGTTTATTTCCCTACGTTTGAGTGTCATTAGGTTGTTTAGTTTGCTATTGGGCCCAATTCATTGGGCTAGGCCCAAGGGCGCCCCTACCCCCTTGGTTATTCGTCTTTGAGTCAAATGTCAGGGTCTTTTTGTAAAATGTGGGTTGCCTATATATAGGGCCCCATTCCCCTCATTTTGAACTAATGAATCAATGAATGAAAATTACCATTTTGTGAGTTCTAACTTCAGATTTATTGTGGAGTGAATCCATTAGTGAGGTGAGAAGCCTTAGGGAGAGAATCCCACCCATCCCTCTCTTAATCTCTCTCTTCCACTCCCCTTTCTCTCTCCTCCACACCCAATTTCAAAATTTTTCTCTCTCCTCCCCTCCCAACCACCTCCACTCCCCACCTACCCCATTAAAGCCTCTCCCCATTCCCCACAACCCTCTTCAATACTCCACCCCTTCCCAAGACCCCTTCACCAATCCTCATCTCACCTCCCAACCCCCAACTACCCCTCCCACTTTCCCAAGCACCCTTCCCACTACCCCAAGCACCCCTCCACCTCCCTAGGCCATTTGAATTCAAATTTCCCCTTCCCTCCATAGCTTTGGACGCCCCTCTCCCCTCCCCTTTGGTTAGGGTCGCCCCCCCTCTCATCCCCTCCATCTTCCCTTGTGCACCTCCATCACCCCACCCTCTACCATCTAGAGTAAGAGAACCTGCAGAAGACGTGAAGCTTGCAGCAGCGACGCCGACCTCTTCCGGATGTTCCTAGAAACCCAAGAGCCATCATTGGAAGCGTCTCTCCGTCCTCTTCGCAACGGCAGGGGTCCCGTCCCGTTCTGAGTTCGTGATCACCCAGGGGAGCCATTCTTCCCTGACTGCGCAAAGCCTCCCTCGCAGGAGTTCAGAGCCGGAGTGGAAGCTCGACTGCGACGATCCTGTCGGTAATCTGATCAAGAGTTCTTCTTCAAAAGTCTTCTACTCTGAGTTTTCTTTCCTCCTCAGAAAGCAGAGCTCAGTTAGGCGTCCAGATCTGGAAGTTATCAATTTTTTCCCCTGGGTGTGCGGTTCTGCCTCCACTCTGTCTGCACCAACCCCTCCTCAGTGTTCAGAGCCTACTGGTCCGCTCCGATAACATTTAGCATCCCCGTCAAGCTCGTGTCGAAGAGGACTCACAGATGGTTCCGAAGACTCCAGTGGCGCCTCATTCTGAGTCCAGGAGCGCTGGTGGCAACAACTTCTTCCTACTGTTGTGATCCTGAAGCTGTCAGAACTGAAGATCTACCTCCCTGTTCGAGGCTCTGCTCCGGCCAACAGCGACCTCCCAAAATTCTGGCAAAATTTGGACGACTTCCCCATCCTCCTACGAATAATTTCCAGGTGGTTTCGTCCCCAACAAAATTCGGGAACAGTCACAGCAACTACTTCTTCGACCTTCCATCAGCACTCACAGAAAGCGGGTAGAGCCGACATCGGTCTCCTTATTGGTTGCGAGTTCGGTTCCACCCCTCCTCGCTTGGCCGGCTGAAGGCCCCTCCCTATGTGGAGGTAGTTTTAAATGTAATATCAGTTAACCCCCACCCCAAGATCCCCCTCCTGCGAGAGGTGTAGTGTTGTAATCGTTTGAGCAGGTCAAGCTTCTCCGACGCGGCGTGTGGGGAACACTCGCCTCCCCGCTCGCCCTCGTCTCTGAGCGGGACCGGTTTCTTCAAACCGATCGAGTAAGTGCTCCAAACCTTGCTTTCATTTATGCTTGTTCATTTAATATTCTCCAATTGCGCCGTCAGTTAGGGAGAGAGCGCCCGATCCTAAGGCTCCACCGTCTTTGTGCGACCACCGTGGGTGTGAGTGAGTGACCCGCGCCCATTGGCCATTGCCGACTCATTGAGTTGGATATCCATTCCCCAAGGGGAGGTTTACCTTGGATGTTGCTGGCCCTCTACCAGCAAGGGTCTTGTCCCACTTCCTCGACTCAGCATCCCCGAGTTACCCCCGGGTTGAGTGTGTGCGCCATACGAAGGTCTGTTTACGTAGGCTTCTTAGCCTTGTGGTTGTGCTTGCATACTTAGGTCCGAGGAAGCATTGGTCTTGTGACAATCACCCCAAGGGTGTGTCACATCAAGTGGTATCAAAGCAAGTCATTGACTTGTCTCTACAAGTCAAGTCCTAGGGCATGCTTGCATTCTTGTCCGAACCGTGCATTGTCAACCCACCATTGTTAACATTGAGTCTTGGGTCACATGGCCCCTCTCCCAATCATATCCCATGCATGCTTACCTAATGGAGAGCCCGTAGAAATCGATTTCATTGACCTAGAATCTGAAATTTGGGTGTCCCCCGATATCATTACCTCTCTTTGTAGGACCGGACAAATTGTGCACAATGGAGACCAAGTCTTTATTGAATTCCATAAATGGTTCGAGAAGACTAAGTATTTGGATGGGGCTTGATGTCAAGAGGGAACATTGGCGGGTCCATGTATAATCCTAGGTAAGAAATGGTTAGATGAAAGGAATGCCGACATCGATCGAACATGTCGGACTTGCCTAGTGCATCCGCCACACCTTTCGAGAACCTTTAAATTCAACAACCTTGTATTCTCCCACCCGCGGGAATCCCGCCCTTGTTCACCACCCCGGGTGCACCATACTCCGGCCATCATCACCCCACCATCAAAGAACCTTCCCACTCCATTAGCTTTGGAAGAAGTAGTCCACCCGCTTTGCCACATGAAGACAAATACCCCTCGGGAACCTATCTCCTCCATGGAGAGCACCCATGTCCCAATTGAAGAGGAAGCCTCGCATGAGGATCTTCACCCTACACCACCCCCTTTAGATAAGGCCAAATTCATCTTAGAAGAGTCCCTTGTTAGGTGGCTAAGGGAGAGCTTGATTAGAGAAATCATGACCCATACCTATCTACCCATGAAGCAAGACCACCATCTAGTGCCCATCCACACTCCTCACACAACAATCCAATCCTACTACGAAGTAGAGGGTTTTGATGACCTCCTTAAAGGCCTATAATGGCAGCTAGAGTTGACTTGCTTGTTGACCTTAGGGACGGCCCACCCAACAAACCTTAGTCTCATCCACCCTTGTGATGGGTCTATCACCTCGGTTTGCACCATTGGTTGCTACACTAGCGACCTTCTTTTCCTTCTCCCTATGGTGGAAGAACCCATCTCGGTCCACTCCCCTACCATTGAGATCTCAAGTGCTTTGGTCGGCCAACCCACTAACGACCATGGCCCAATTATCTTGGAGGAGGATGACCCATATTTTTGGGGCTTTGAGGATGTGGAGTTCCTCTCTCTAGGTAACCATTTCCACGATCCCTTTGACCCCTTCCTATACCCATGTGGCCCAACCATCTTACCCACCACCCACCCTTTCCTACCCTCACCCACCATATTGGGCCAAACCCACCTCATCCATGACCCAGGTTACACCATGGGAGCCATGACTTTGGGCGATATACACCTAGGGATCGAGGAAGTACCCCACTTCATGATATCTACCTTCCTAGACCCCTTTGACCCATTCCAATGGAAGTCCAAAAGCCCACACATAGGAGACCTCTTTGTCACAACAATGCATAAGTCTTGGCGTACAACACAACTTGGCATGATTCATAAGTCGGGTCCACTCATTCATATCACCCACATGTCAAGTAGGATGCATGAGTGGTCCAAATTCGGATGTAATGGTCCACCTTCACTCATCATGAGTCTTAAGCATGATAGGTGTATTCTTAGATGTCCGGGTCCCCCGGCATTTGTCACCCCCATACATGACCGGATCACCTATGGATGCCCCGGCCCTCCAACCTTCGTTAGAGAGTCCATGCATGATAGGGCCACATTTGGTTGCCCCGGCCCACTAAGGCTCATCAAGGTCCATATGGCATCATGGCATGACTGGTCTACATATGGTTGTCCAGGTCCACCCATAACCACTAGAAGGTCAGCATTCACAAAATTGCATGATAACCTTGCAAGCACATCAACAAGAGCCATGAAATTTACAAAAGGCAGGCCGACTCAATGGCGTCACCAAGAAATCCAAATGGGTGATTCCGGGATGGTGAGGAATGAGAGGCTCTCACATAGAGACAACTCAAGATTGAGGTTTTGTGGGATTAGCCCCTTCCAGATTTTGAGGTGCACTAGCCCCACTACTCAGAAATTAGGCCTCCTCGAGGGATACGGAGTTAACTTCAGTTTCATTTTGGAAGGCCTTGTGCCACACAAGGGACCCACGGTGGCACCAAGTGAGGATTTCAAGCCCCCTTCCTCCCTTGAGAGAGCACCCACCCCTCCCCATGAGAGCACCGTCAGCCCAGAGAAGCCCGACGTAAGCAACTTGAGAGAATATTAGATGAACAGGAAATCATCACTCAGAGCAAGGTGTACGGGCACTACCTCGCTAGGTGGAAGAATCTATTTCTTTTGGAAGACATATGAGCGGTACCACTACTGCACCTTTCCGAAGAGGGAAGGACTCTTACTCGACGGAGTCGAGTTCTCCGCACCCCGGGAGTATGATGGGGTCATCACCATCCGTCCTGGCACTCTCGGCCCTTCTCGTCACCCCGGAGGCATACTTCATGGTCTAGCCATTTATTATGAGTCCTATGTTGTATTTCTTTATTTTTATTGAGTCATATCATTGTAATTTCCCTTTTATTAGAGTCATGTATCTAGGTCTTTGGTTTATTTCCCTAAGTTTGAGTGTCATTATGTTGTTTAGTTTGCTATTGGGCCCAATTCATTGGGATAGGCCCAAGGGCGCCCCCTACCCCCTTGGTTATTCGTCTTTGAGTCAAATGTCAGGGTCTTTTTGTAAAATGTGGGTTGCCTATATATAGGGCCCCATTCCCTTCATTTTGAACTAATGAATCAATGAATGAAAATTGCCATTTTGTGAGTTCTAACTTCAGATTTATTGTGGAGTGAATCCATTAGTGAGGTGAGAAACTTTAGGGAGAGAATCCCACCCATCCCTCTCTTAATCTCTCTCTTCCACTCCCTTTTCTCTCTCCTCCACACCCAATTTCGAAATTTTTCTCTCTCCTCCCCTCCCAACCACCTCCACCCCCACCTACCCCATTAAAGCCTCTCCCCATTCCCCACAACCCTCTTCAATACTCCACCCCTTCCCAAGACCCCTTCACCAATCCTCATCTCACCTCCCAACCCCCAACTACCCCTCCCACTTTCCCAAGCACCCTTCCCACTACCCCAAGCACCCCTCCACCTCCCTAGGCCATTTGAATTCAAATTTCCCCTTCCCTCCATAGCTTTAGACGCCCCTCTCCCCTCCCCTTTGGTTAGGGTCACCCCCCCTCTCATCCCCTCCATCTTCCCTTGTTCACCTCCATCACCCCACCCTCTACCATCTAGAGTAAGAGAACCTGCAGAAGACCTGAAGCTTGCAGCAGCGACCCCGACCTCCTCCGGACGTTCCTAGAAGCCCAAGAGCCATCGTTGGAAGCGTCTCTCCGTCCTCTTCCCAACGGCGGTGGTCCCGTCTCGTTCTGAGTTCGTGATCGCCCAAGGGAGCCATTCTTCCCCGACAGGCAGGAGTTCAGAGCCGGAGTGGAAGCTCGACTGCGATGATCCTGTTGGGAATCTGATCGAGAGTTCTTCTTCAAAAGTCTTCTACTCTGAGTTTTCTTTCATCCTCAGAAAGCAGAGCTCAGTTAGGCATCCGGATCTGGAAGTTATCAATTTTTTCCCCCGGGTGTGCGGTTCTGCCTCCACTCAGTCTGCACCGACCCCTCCTCAGTGTTCAGAGCCTACTGGTCCGCTCCCACAACATTTGGCATCCCCGTCAAGCTCGTGTCGAAGAGGACTCACAGACGGTTTCGACGACTCTAGCGGCGCCTCATTCTGAGTCCGGGAGCGCTGGTGGAAACAACTTCTTCATGCTGTTGTGATCCTGAAGCTGTCAGAACTGAAGATCTACCTCCCTGTTCGAGGCTCTGCTCCGTCCAACAGCGACCTCCCGAAATTCTGGCAAAATTTGGACAACTTCCCCATCCTCCTAGGAATAATTTCCAGGTGGTTTCGTCCCCAACAAAATTCAGGAACAGTCACAGAAACTACTTCTTCGACCTTCTGTCAGCACTCACAGAAAGCGGGCAGAGCCGACATCGATCTCCTTATTGGTTGCGAGTTCGGTTCCACCCCTCCCCGCATGGCCGGCTGAAGGCCCCTCCCTGTGTGGAGGTAGTTTTAGATGTAATATCAGTTAACCCCCACCCCAAGATCCCCCTCCTGCGAGAGGTGTAGTGTTGTAATCGTTTGAGCAGGTCAAGCTTCTCCGACGCGGCGTGTGGGGAACACTCGCCTCCCCGCTCGCCCTCGTCTCCGAGCGGGACCAGTTTCTTCAAACCGGTCGAGTAAGTGCTCCAAACCTTGCTCTCATTTATGCTTGTTCATTTAATATTCTCCAATTGCGCCGTCGGTTAGGGAGAGAGCGCCCGATTCTAAGGCTCCACCGTGTTTGTGCGACCACCATGGGTGTGAGTGAGTGACCCGCGCCCATTGGCCATTGCCTACTCATTGAGTTGGATATCCATTCCCCAAGGGCAGGTTTACCTTGGATGTTGCTGGCCCTCTACCAGTAAGGGTCTTGTCCCACTTCCTCGACTCGGCATCCCCAAGTTACCCCCGGGTTGAGTGTGTGCGCCATACGAAGGTCCGCTTACGTAGGCTTCTTAGCCTTGTGGTTGTGCTTGCATACTTAGGTCCGAGGAAGCATTGGTCTTGTGACTATCACCCCAAGGGTGTGTCACATCAACCAGGGTTGGTCCGTTACACCCTGTGACGCACCGAGTGGCACGCGTCACAGTTGTTCTCTATTGTCTTGTGACGCACCAGGGTAGGCGCATCACAGACTGTAACGCACCATGGTAGGTGCATTACGCCCTGTTTTGCACCGAGCGTGTGACACCCCTGCATTGGGCCGTCAGGTGATTGTGACGGTCCTACCTAGACCGTCAGAGCCTGTGACACGTCTAGGGTAGACTGTCAGGCTCTGGGTTGCCCCGAGTGGTTTGCAACCCCATTTATGTTCCGACTGTGGTCACCGTGCTACGGTGCTGGTACGTGGGGCGGTCCCCGTACGTTGTCGGATGCGAATGTTGTTTTCCGTTGACTTTATAGTCAACTCCGTAGTGACCGTCCACTAGTTGTAGCATGATTACACGCGTGTGATCCCACTAGGGAGTGGTGGAGAGGCTACCCTGAGGATAGTTTTAGACTGGTTTCCGTCGGGCCCCTCGTCGGTAGCCAGAGTCCGGCTCCAGGGGAAAACCAGTTAGAGACCAGACCTAGGACATACGATCTGTGTGTGCACACGTGGTTGGGGGCGGTTCGACCCACGCTGACAGGTGTGACCCTAGCTAGTCACTCGTTTGTGGTTACTTGTTCGGTGTTCGCGCCTTTGGTAGCAGCTACCACGTTAGGCAGTTCACCTGCAGTGCGGTGTAAGACATCAGGGGACACTACCGGCTGTGCTTCTAGTGGGAGGTACTCCTGTCGAGTCGGGAGTGTCAGATTATCAGTCCTTGTGACTTCAACCTTCGGGTTTTGTCGTGTCGACCGTGGTGCTTCGGTCGTTTCACCGTGGCACGTGTGTCGATTTTCGTGACATGGGAGTGGTGTTTTGTAGACTGCAGGGCTTCCTTTTCTGATGTACTCGCTTACTGCTAGTGTAGCGGTGTCTTCGTTTACGAGGTAGGGTTCGAGTGATCCCTACTGAGTTTTGTTCCGAGACTCATTCCCTGCTTGTTTTCACCGTGTTTCAGGTGAGTCGCGGCCTCAGGGGAGCGCGTCTGAGGCTCAGCGTGGTTTAGGTGCCCAGCGTTAGTGCTAGAGGTCAGAGCCGGGGTATGTCCCGTGTAGCTGTACTTTTCTTTCTTGTCTCTGTACTAGTTGTGGACTACTGCTATTGTTATTTTTATATCTCATGGACCATGTATCATGTAAACTGTTAATTTATTTCCTACTTAATAATATAACTGTTCATTTCTGTAATTATTTGTGATACTTGTGCAGTCTCCACGCCATTCCTTTAACCCTTCCGAGTCTTCGGGCTCGTGGGTGGCAGTACGAATCTCGAGTTATCGGGCCTTCCCGATAACCAGATTCTTGGGTCGTTACAAGTGCCCAGCCCCGCCTCTGATGCCACCAGTACTACCACAGGGGCACCAGGCTCCTCCAACCGGATTCTTGGGTCGTTACAGCTGGTAGCAGAGCAGCGGTTGTGGGATTATACGAGAATCATAAGTGATTGTAGTGGTCCACCACTAGTCCACAGCGATGATGTACGGTTGACGCTGGCATCGGGCATCATGCGTTTTTCTTGACCTTGCTATTTTCGTGTTTTCTGTCTTTTGCTTAAGGAGCAAGCATGGCGCCAAGGCGGAGTGCTCGCTCTCAGCAGGGGAAGTCGGCTAGAGGTCAGGAGATCCAGCAGGGGGTTCAGCAAGATCAGGAGGAGCATAGTAGAGCGCCACCGGGGGCCACCGAGGCAGTGGATACTGCGATGTTTCCGGGGGCCGAGGATTTCTTCCGTGGCATGTACCGGCTTATGTCTCAGCAGTTCGGCAGAGAGGCTGGTGAGGGCTCATCGACTAGGGGTGGGCCAGTCCGAGCAGTGAGGGATTTCATGCAGTTTCATCCCCCTTACTACGGCGGTTAGCCAGACCCTGATTTGGCTCGGAGTTGGCTCGATGAGATGGAGCGGGTGTTCAGTTCCGCGCGGAGTACTGTGAAGGATAGAGTAATGTTGGCCTCCAACCAGTTGCAGGGTACGGCTGGGGAGTGGTGGTCTTCCGAGTGGAAGATGTCTTTCCAGCTTCGTCCACTTGAGCAGATTGTGTGGGGCGACTTTGTTAGTGCTTTCGAGCGTACCTACTATCCAGAGTTTATTTCTACGCAGCGGATGGGTCAATTTCTAGAGCTGGTTCAAGGTGACATATATGTGTTGTAGTACAGGGCCCGATTTGTTAAGATGGGTTGGTATGCACCTCATATCATGAAGCATGAGAGGGTGAAGACCGCATAGTTCGTACATGGCTTGAGGCAGGAGCTGAGGCACCATTGGATCGTGAATGCGGCAACTGATCTGGAGACAGCGTCTCGTGTTGCGGCTTCTTTGGAGATGGATATGTAGAGGACTCGAGGACTGATCAGCCAGGGGCAGTCTTTGTCGGGTCGCAGCCAGCAGTCGGCTACCCAGCAGTAGGGTTCCTTTCAGTGTGCGTCGGGTGGTTCAGGAGTGCCGACACCGGCAGCTTCGGCGACATGATCTGTGTCTTTTGGCTCTAAAGTCAAGAAGTTCCTCGGGAAGAGTTTCCGGAAGAAGAAGCACAAGAATCAGGGGCAGGCATCATCGGGCAGTGTACAGCAGTCGGTCCCGTTTCAGCGTCAGGGATCAGTGGGTGGATCGCGAGGACCGTGTCCACGGTGTAGCGAGCATCACCTAGGTAGGCAGTGCACGGCGCCGATTGTTTGTTTTCGATCTGACCAGTCAGGGCACTGTTGTGCCCCTGTGGTTTTGATGATAGCAAACACTATAAGTCACCATTTGCATATGTGCATGAAAGATCTTGTTGATTCATTTAAGTGCATTCATATGTGTTCTTGTATTTGTGAATGTGTGCTTGTGAATGGCATTCCATTATATCTGTCTAACATCTGGACAGAAGTGTTGTGAATGTGTGCTTGTGAATGGCATTCCATTAGTTCTGTCTGACATCTGGAAAGAAGTGGGTCGACCCCCCTCTTAGATGGGTCGACCCCACCAAGATTTGAATGTCTATACATTGGCTACTGCATGCTCACACGATCAGTTAAGTCCATACATTGCTTCTAGCATACACACACACACCCAAGTATATACACTGCTGCATGCTCACTGCATTTGATGCCCTGTCTGCACATTGCTTAAGTCTGTACAGAGTTAACATTGTCTCGCGCACAAGTTCACTTCCAAGTCTATACATTCTTGCATTTTGTGCTTCATGATTTGTTCAAGTCTATACACTCTGTTGCATATTGAACGTGAAGTCTATACATCATCCACAGTCTCATGCTGTGTCTCATCCAAAGTCTATACATTCACATGTAGGCAAAGTCTGCACATTGGCAGCACTGTGCAAGTCTATACATTGCCTTTGGGCATCCAAGTCTATACATTGGCAGTGTGTCTGTGTTTCAAGCCATTCGTCAAGTCTACACACTGTCCTATAGCTTGCATGAGTCATCGGTGAAGTCTGTACAGTCAGTGTGTTTCACTCATCTAAATTCTATACATTCCTTCCCATCTTTACCTACGTTCTGAACTGAGCAAGTCTATGCATTCCTGTAGCATGCACGAAGTGAAGTCTATACATCGTATGCTTCGAAGCTTTCAAGTCTGTAAATGGTCTTGGCATTTGCATTGAAGTCTATACATTGGTCTTCGTTTCAAGTCTATACATTGGCCTTCAAGCAATTCCAAGTCTGTACATTGGCCAAGTGTCTTGTGCTTTGAATCTTTATCAAGTCTATACAGCCATGTCTGCATTGCCTTGCTTCTTCATGCATTTGCTAGTCTATACAGCAACTAAGTCTTTACATTGTGTTGCATTACATGCATTACCTAAAGTCTATACATCGCATGCATTGCACACTGCAAGTCTGTACAGCCCAAGTCTGTACATCCGAACGTCTCATTCAGCGTCTCACACTTGCAAGTCTACACATTGTTCTCCAAGCAAGTCTATACACTGCATTTGTACATTGTTCTGTCATGCATATAAAACTCACAAGTCTGAACATTGCTTAGTTGCATGCCACACACTTAGCAAGTCCATACACTCCTCTATGCATAGTCAAGTCTATACAGACTTAGCGAAAGCATTCAAGTCTGTACTCTGGTGTCGTCGTCTGCAAGGTCAAGTCTATACAGACTTAGCGAAAGCTTAGCTAGTCTGTGCATTGGTCTCTCAGGCATATACACATCAAGTCAATACACTCCTTGTTTCATGTCTATACATTCGGTTGTTCCATGCATTCTCATCATGTCTATACAGAGCTTGCCTCAAAGTCTGGACAGCGTTTGCCTCAAAGTCTGTACAGCATGTGTGTTGAACGAACACAAGTCTGTACATCCTCCAGCGCTTCTTGTGAAGTCTGTACAATGCCTTAGTCTTCTACACATGAAGTCTATACATTGCTTTAGCTTTGCATTCACAGAGTCTGTACACGGCAGCTCTGCAATGTCTATACATCGCTGGCAGCCAGCACTGCAATGTCTATACATTGCGTCCCACAGCCTGTACAGCCTTTCCCTTGCAAAGTCTTTACATCAGATTCGCATGTCTATATATCTCATAAGTAGTTCAGATGGCGTCAACCCATTGAGCCCACGAGGTTGACGCAGCCTTGAAATTCCTCAGATGTCTTTGAAGATAAGGCTGGAGGCGTTGACGCATGGGGTCATTGCGTCGACCCACTGAACTGACCCAGATCTAACTTCTCTTCAAGGGGTAAGTCTATACATTGGATATGGGTGTGCATCGTGAAGTCTATACACTGCTTGTGTAACTCAAGCCTTTACATCAAAGTCTATACACTCTCACCAATGTACATACTTGCCTACTTGCTGCATATAAAGTCTGTACACATTCATGCATTATTTTCATTAAGTCTATACATTGTTTGTTGATCGACTAAAGTAATTATTTCAATGTATAGGCTGATGAATGGGCACGTGATCCGAGGTTGGCACCTGGCACGTGATCGAGGTGTCCTCTGGATAAAGGGGGCACACGCCCTAGTTGCTGCATATATATATATGAAGGTTCTTCATCCACAGTAGATAGACAGATAGAAGGGGGCTGATCGAGACTGTGAGTGAAGAAGAAGAGAGGCAGAGAGCAGAAGAAGAAGAAATAGAAGAAGAGTGCAGCAGAAGAAAAAGAGAAAGAGAGAGAGCTCGTGAGGATTGAGAGAAGAAGAGTAGACAGTGAGAGAAAGAAGCAGAGAAGAAAAAGAAGAGTAAGAAGAGGAGAGATTGAGAGATAAGAAGCTTCATCAGAAGATTTGATCCTGCTGGACCGTGGATCATATCCAGGCCAGTCAGCTCCTGCGAGAGCCAAATTGTGATTTCATTTTCCAGCTTTCTGCTTGCTGTGTTTTTATCATTTCTTATTTTTCCTTTCTTTTGTTATATGTTCATCATTGTTCTTCTGACTCTCTGGATTGATGTCAAGTTCCTCCTGTGGACTCAGGAGAAGGGAGACATTGTGTCTCCGGTTGCAAGTGGCTGGGAGTCACTTGTTGGGTTCCCTCCGGGTTGGAGGAAGGGAGACTTATCTCCGATTCTGGTCTTGTGGGTTGCAAGTCCAGGTGTTCCCTCCTGGTCTGGAGGAAGAGAGACCTAGTCTCTGGTTCCAAGTGGCTGGGAGTCACTTGGAGTGTCCCTCCGGTTTGGAGAAAGAGGGGAGGCTGTTCCCCTGGTCAAGCTGTTTGGCAGCAAGTGTTTGCAGACTGAGTCTGCTGTTCTAGCATTGCTAGTGGAAGCCTCACTCCGGTTGGGAGTGAGGGGTGGATGTAGGTCTGGAGGACCGAACCACCTAAAAAATTATATGTGCAGTGGTTTGCTTTGTGCGTTAGCTCCATATCTTCTACCACCCTTCACAGGTTGTCTGAGCTTTCATATTGCTATCTGTGCTGTAGTTTGATTACCTTCTTCTGCTTCCGCTAGTTGCTTGTTTAGGAGCGCCTCATATATATTTGCTCATTGGTTTAAAAGAGAATTCAACTTGTTCTTCAGATTATCTATTTTACCTTGATAGTGTTCTAGATTTTTATTGAGCGAAAAGTTTTTAAGGGTGAGATTCATTCACCCCCCCTCTGAATCCATCACACCGATCCTATCAATTGGTATCAGAGCGGTGTTTGCTTAGTAGGTCCAGCGACCTGCAGATCCGACCCTGCTGTCTTCGGTGCATTTTTGGTTAGATTTGTTTATCTGTTTGAATCCACTGCTTTGAATTAGTTTTGATCTACTTCAATGGCTCATCCACCCGTCTTTAGTGGTTCTGATTTCAACCAGTGGCACAGTGCTTTCCGTGCTCATGTTAAATCTGTTGATCCAGACTTGTGGAAAGTGATTTCACATGGTCCACATAGACTACCAAAAGATCAGTCCAAATGGACTAACAAGCATCGATCTATGTGTGCCGAAAATTAGAAAGCACTGGAGTTAATGAAGGCCGCGACTAACAAGCTCTTCATTCATGTTTCCTTGGTTTCAGATCTGCAAGGGATATATTGAAGATGATGAAGAGAGCCGAGAAAAGAAATCAAACAAGCTGCATGATGGCTAATGGAAGTAATCAAAGTGGCAGCCAAAATGAAGCAGAGGATGATGATGAGGTAAACCCTTTTGAGAACTATACTTTAGATGATTGGGAGAATTCATATGCTGAATTATTGGAGTCTCATGAACAGTTAAGAAAACAATACAAAAAATTGAAGAAGTGTAGTAGGTCAGACAGTTTGAACTCTGATTGTAAAAATTGTGATGAACTGAAAAATGTTCATGATGCTTGTATGTCTGATATTCAAATGTTGAAAAAACAAATTTCGTTGCTGAAGATTGAGAATCAAGATCATGTAAAAGAAATCTCTGAACTTGAAAAGAAGCTTAGCCTAACTTGTCATAAGTCTGTTCAGAGTAAGGATTTGCTTAAAGATATTGAATGTGTTAAATCTGATCTAAACAAGCTGAAAAGTGAGAATGACTCCCTCAGAAAATTCTCCAAAGAAAATGAAGAAAAATTAGAGAAACTTAAACGAGAGAATGATTTGCTGATTGAGAAATTTGAAGCCATAAAATCTGTAAACATGGAGTTACAGAAAAAGGATGAAAAACAGCAAAGAGAAATGAAGGAAATTGAAAATTGAAGAAAGTATGAAGTCAATTCAGAAGATCAACTTCTAATAAATGAATTGGTTCAAAATGATAAGCTTAAAGAAGAAATTGAAAAATTGAAGCTGTTAAACAGTGCCATGTCTGGAAGACTTCTTACATTGGAGAAAGGAAAAATGATCTGTACAAACGAAACTGAAGAAGTAGATGAGCTGAGAAAGGAAATTGAAAAATACAAAACAGCTAACAAATTCTTGAATGAAGTTGTCAATTGCAGTGAACAAGAGATTGCAAGTTATGAAATAAACGTTGCATCTCTCAAAAATGAAATTCAAGATTTGAAGAGTTCTCTGTCTAAGTTTGTGAGTGGGCAAGAAAACCTAGACAAGCTACTAGGTGTAAAAGTCAATGTCAAAAAGGAAGGGTTGGGCTACAATAATCTAAATAAAAAGGCTTTTCAGAACAAAGTTATGACATTATTTGTAAATGCTTCAAATGTAGCCACAACATCAAAAGATAAACAGCCCATTACTCAGAAAATGTTGGGAACAAAGGTTAATTTTAAGAAAGAGGGACTGGGTTACAATCCAGTCATGAGGAAGGTTGATGGATCCAACCTGAAAACTGTTTTTGTTAAATCTTCAGAACAAGAAAAGCATTCTACCTCATCTCCACCTCAGTACAAGGCTAAGAAAACAGAAAAATAGGATAAAAATCAGAAAAAGACTGAAAAATAGAAAATAAATAAAAATGGTTCATCAGTGCATGTTGATCACAGTCCTCACACACACTCACATGCATCTAAAAAGAAAATGATCTGTCATTACTATCATAGATTCGGTCATTTGATGCATGAGTGTAAATTGATGGAGAAGGATGATATGAATGCTAGGAGATTTCATGATAAAAAACCTTCACCTCAGAAAAAGAAAACTGAATGTCTACACTGTGGCAAACTAGGACACATCATTACACAATGCTGGTTTACAAATGGTAAAAAAATATCTCTTTCACATCATGCTAAATTACCTGCAAACCATAATGATGTTGATAGGAATAAATTTACTGTAAATAGAAAATATTCTGCATGTTTCAACTGTGGAAAGACAGGCCACAGGGCCATTGAATGCTGGCTAAATGCTGGTAGGAGAAATTCTAATTCAGGCTTTCACTGTGGCAAGATGGGTCACATTGCAGCCCAATATTTGCATGCTCATGGAAGGAAGTCTAACTATAAATCTGGTAAATTCCCTGTCAATAGAAACACTTCTGGTTGAAATGGATTTGTTTTTGAAAGGAAAACTCTTGCATGTTTTGAATGTGGGAAGCCAGGCCATAGAGCTGCTGACTGTTGGCTGGCTTATTTTGGTAAACAGAATTTTAATTCTATTAACAAAAATTTTCATGCATATGCACATAGAATTCATGCTAATAAGAATGTGCATAAATCAAATCAGAAATCTGCTCCTTCTTGCCATCATTATGGCAAATCTGGACATTTGATGGATGGTTATCCTCTGATGAAATTTGATGATCATCAAGTTAAAAATGTGCTGAGAAAACATGCTAGGAGTGATACTGTTAATTCAGGACCCAAGACCTCTTGGGTACCTGTTTGTGCAAAATAAATTTTGTGTTGCAGGTGTGCCTTGGGACTAAGAAAATAAGAGGGGTAAATAAGCCAAGGCACTCAAAAGAAAACCCCTTTCTGAACTTTTCAGGTAAACTCTCTGCATTTCCTGTTTTGAAATTCATTGCATGTCTAGTCTGATGTGTTCTTGCATATTTGTCATCGTTTGAACACTATGAGTATTCATGTCTCTCAATGCTCATATGAATTGGATGTTTAGATATTGAAATGAGAATAAACTTACAATTTCTCAAAATCTGAACTGCATATGAATGTGGTTTGAAAACTGCTCGTTGCATAGCTCACTGAAAATCTGGATTGCTTATAGGACTGCATGTTGAATTATCATGATTGACCACTATGGTATATTAAATGGTAAGCTACTAAAAGGTAGGAAAATCTATCTGGAGGTTCTTACTATGTGTGAGATGGTCTTTTAGACTAGGTTCTCCGCCTAGCACCATGGGTCATAGTGTTTGATAGGGCAATCTGAATGAGTATGAATCATAAAACCATATGTTCAGTTTTCATGGCACACATTGCATGTTTTCAGGGGTAGTTAATTGCATGTCTTTGCATAGCATTCAATGTTGAGTCTTTACATGTCTTTGCATATATGTAGTTAATTGCATTGCATTTCATTACATTGAAAATGCCAAAATTTGACTGAATGCATATTGTCAGGGGGAGTCAATGCATTGCATGCAGGTTGTCAAATGTATACACTTGTCAGAATTCATTGCATTTGTTGACAAACCTTGATCATATTTTGAAAACACTGGGCTTCAAAATCTCTTCTATCATTTGGTATCAGAATTCTATCAGTCTTTCATGAAGATTTCAATGGGGCTATCTCGATCATAAATCTAAAAACACTTGAACTAGGAATCTTCTATTACACATTTTTATGAATGTCTGAAATAACTCAGGTGGTTTAAGTTTATTAAACATGATTCAGATATTTTTAAAGAGATTTTAAAGTCAAACTCAATGAATTTCAGATATTTTTAAGAGATTTTAAAGTCAAACTCAATGAATACATTAAACTTTAACCATCTGTTTCATGCTGTGTCTTGTAAAATCTTCTGAAATCTGTATTATTGAATACATGGCTTTATTTGGTTAAGTACATGAAATTATTATTGATTTGAAGCAAATAAGTTTTTCTGAAATGTCTAAAGGGTAAATTCTGTCAGAGCAATGACTTTGGTCACTGAGAAACACATGTCCAAAGGACTGTGTCATGAGGTGCCATAGTTAACTCTGCTTAAGAATGAGTGTTAAGGCAGAGCACTGGCATGCACACTGAGAAATACAACTCACTCATCAAGAAATGATTGGTAGTGTGTCATGATGTGTAAATGTTATCTCTGTTCATATAAAACATGACTGTTAGTTACACTAAGTGCTTAGGGATATTGGCGTCTGATCAACGTATATCCTCTAGTTATAAGGTGTACACTGAACTAGAGTGCTCGTAAAATTTGTAGCATGAAAATTTGTTGAACAAACTGTAATATTTGAATATTGATGCAAAAATCAAATTGCTACAACCCTAGATAAAATCATATGACTTCATTATTGCTTGATCTTAATACTAGTGCATGTAATTCCGAAAGAAGTCAATAAATTTGATTGTGTAAGAGAAAGGGAGGTTAATCAAGATATGTGTATGTGGGCTTGGTTCATTTTTATTAAATCATGATTTTAGATATCAATACAGAATTTTATTGATAAACTTTGCATACATCATGTTTAAACCATGCTGATCAATAAAATTCATTCATAAGCCCTTATAATGGAAGACTTTGAAAAATTATGTTTTGGATTTATGAGATTGATATCTCCTTGAAAATATTGTTGTATCTCACTGTCCCTGATTCATCATGACCTGAACTTATCCTTGATTGCCCCTGTGGTTTCCTTCTCATTCATTTCATAAGTTCCATTTATTGAGGGGGAGTTTCCTTGTCATATGAATCATGCTGCATAGAAATTCCATGATTTAGGGGGATAATTGTCTTGCATTCATACATTTAGGTGGAGTTCTTGCATTTCTTGTTGCAACTGCATCTCTGCATTCAAATACAAAGGGGGAGACATTGGTATGAGTCATATTGCTCTTTAGGGAAGAATGTGCTTTCATGTAGTTAAAGGGAGAAATGTCATATCAATTGGTATCACATCTGCTTACTTTTCCTCTCTCTAACTAATGTCTTTTTGCTAAAGTCAAAGGGGGAGAATGTTTTTGACTTGAGTCAGTGTGACTCATAGTGTTGCCATCATCAAAAAGGGGAGATTGTTGTGCCCCTGTGGTTTTGATGATAGCAAACACTATAAGTCACCATTTTCATATGTGCATGAAAGATCTTGTTGATTCATTTAAGTGCATTCATATGTGTTCTTGTATTTGTGAATGTGTGCTTGTGAATGGCATTCCATTATATCTATCTGACATCTGGACAGAAGTGTTGTGAATGTGTGCTTGTGAATGGCATTCCATTAGTTCTGTCTGACATCTGGACAGAAGTGGGTCGACCCCCCTCTTAGACGGGTCGACCCCCCCAAGATTCGAATGTCTATACATTGGCTGCTGCATGCTCACACGATCAGTTAAGTCCATACATTGCTTCTAGCATGCACACACACACCCAAGTATATACACTACTGCATGCTCACTGCATTTGATGTCCTGTCTGCACATTGCTTAAGTCTGTACAGAGTTAACATTGTCTCGCACACAAGTTCACTTCCAAGTCTATACATTCTTGCATTTTGTGCTTCACGCTTTGTTCAAGTCTATACACTATGTTGCATATTGAACATGAAGTCTATACATCATCCACCGTCTCATGCTGTGTCTCATCTAAAGTCTATACATTCACATGTAGGCAAAGTCTGCACATTGGCAGCACTGTGCAAGTCTATACATTGCCTTTGGGCATCCAAGTCTATACATTGCCTTTGGGCATCCAAGTCTATACATTGGCAATGTGTCTGTGTTTCAAGCCATTCGTCAAGTCTACACACTGTCCTGTAGCTTGCTGAGTCATCGGTGAAGTCTGTACAGTTAGTGTGTTTCACTCATCTAAATTCTATACATTCCTTCCCATCTTTACCTACGTTCTGAACTGAGCAAGTCTATACATTCCTGTAGCATGCACGAAGTGAAGTCTATACATCGTATGCTTCGAAGCTTTCAAGTCTGTACATGGTCTTGGTATTTGCATTGAAGTCTATACATTGGTCTTCGTTTCAAGTCTATACATTGGCCTTCAAGCAATTCCAAGTCTATACATTGGCGAAGTGTCTTGTGCTTTGAAGCTTTATCAAGTCTATACAGCCATGTCTGCATTGCCTTGCTTCTTCATGCATTTGCTAGTCTATACAGCAACTAAGTCTTTACATTGTGTTGCATTGCATGCATTACCTAAAGTCTATACATCGCATGCATTGCACACTGCAAGTCTGTATAGCCCAAGTCTGTACATCCGAACATCTCATTCAGCGTCTCACACTTGCAAGTCTACACATTGTTCTTCAAGCAAGTCTATACACTGCATTTGTACATTGTTATGTCATGCATATAAAACTCACAAGTCTGAACATTGCTTAGTTGCACACCACACACTTAGCAAGTCCGTACACTCCTCTATGCAAAGTAAAGTCTATACAGACTTAGCAAAAGCATTCAAGTCTGTACTCTGGTGTCGTCGTCTTCTTGGTCAAGTCCATACAGACTTAGAGAAAGCTTAGCTAGTCTGTACATTGGTCTCTCAGGAATATAAACATCAATTCTATACACTCTCTGTTTCATGTCTATACATTCGGTTGTTCCATGCATTCTCATCATGTCTATACAGAGCTTGCCTCAAAGTCTGGATAGCATTTGCCTCAAAGTCTATACAGCCTGTGTGTTGAACGAACACAAGTTTGTACATCCTCCAGTGCTTCTTGTGAAGTCTGTACAATGCCTTAGTCTTCAACACATGAAGTCTATACATTGCTTTAGCTTTGCATTCACAGAGTATGTACACGGCAGCTCTGCAATGTCTATACATCGCTGGCAGCCAGCACTACAATGTCTATACATTGCGTCCCACAGCCTGTACAGCCTTTCCCTTGCAAAGTCTTTACATCAGATTCGCATGTCTATATATATCATAAGTAGTTCAGATGGCGTCAACCCATTGAGCCCACGAGGTTGACGCAGCCTTGAAATGCCTCAGATGTCTTTGAAGATAAGGCTGGATGCGTTGACGCATGGGGTCATTGCGTCGACCCACTGAACGGACCCAGATCTAACTTCTCTTCAAGGGGTAAGTCTATACATTGGATATGGGTGTGCATCGTGAAGTCTATACACTGCTTGTGTAACTCAAGCCTTTACATCAAAGTCTATACACTCTCACCAATGTACATACTTGCCTACTTGCTGCATATAAAGTCTGTACACGCTCATGCATTATTTTCATTAAGTCTATACATTGTTTGTTGATAGACTGAAGTAATTATTTCAATGTACAGGCTGATGAATGGGCACGTGATCCGAGGTTCACACCTGGCACGTGATCGAGGTGTCCTCTGGATAAAGGGGGCACACGCCCTAGTTGCTGCATATATATATATGAAGGTTCTTCATCCGCAGCAGATAGACAGATAGAAGTGATGCGGGACGGACACGGGAGACGACACTATTAGGTGCCACCCTCGGACTCTAGATGAAGACGCGACCAGCAGCACACACCAGGGAGACACTAAGCCCGACACTACGAGCTCCTAGTGGTAAAACGTTGCTAACAGAAGTGCAAACTCACTCGTCGTCCCATGCGAGGGAAAGCGCGGACCGTGCGCGGTTAAGGAACCGGCGGAGGTCAAGGGTAGTCCGACTCAACTTCCGGACTCGGATCGAGTCACGGGACGGGTCACTCTCACTCTCACAGCGGTGACATGGACACACGAGCTAGTACCTACACTCTCGGCAGCGGCAAAAGACTGTATACTAGCTAAGCAAATGAACGCCAAGAGGTTCGGACCATTACCTCCACGCACCCGGCGTGGCGAAGACAACCTGGCCGAATTACGGATCTCCGGTTAAACAATTTTACAACAGTATAATGATTTGACCCACTCCACGTAGGGAGGTAAAAGGTTACATGTGGAGCCCGAAAATCACGTAACTCGGGTTGACGGGCAGCATCTTGATGTCGCCCGGCGGTGCCGAACTCCACGTTTTCATGTTTTCCGAACGACGGGTTCTACGGGCCCGCGGGGCCCACGGACGGGGCTGTCCTCCGGATCTGCGGGGTGGGACCCACTGTGATAGGAACCCCTGGTGGCGCGCCTCCACGGATGGCGGTCGGCCGGGAACACCGATCGGGGGTCGATCGGTCCCGATTCCCAAGCTTTGAGGTTGCTGCCCACGGATCTTTAGTTGCTGTTTTCAAGTGCGCGCTCCGGCGAAAACGGCCGCTGCGATCAATCCCGACGTCGGATCGGGACGCATAAGCTATCGTTGGAAAGCTCTCTTCAAATACTTCAATCTAGACCCAGAGAGATCTACTGGATCTGGTCGGATCAGAACTTTAATAAATTTACAACTCCCTATTGTACAGTAACCGAAACCTCAGATTTGCAGGGTACTTGTCTGAGAACCACCGTTGACTGCCTAGTAAACCTCCGATTCAGCTCTTTAGCTCTTCTTCAAAGTTGTAGGGGATCAAACCACGGAACTGGGACTATTTTTGGAATTTGATTTCGAGGTGGTGGTGATTTACTATGATGTTTGGGGTGACTGGTGGTCGGATCTGGGAACAGGGAGATAGAACTGTAGCTGGGACTGAGAACGATTTTTATAAAATATGAAATGGACGAACCAGAAATTTAGAAAAATTGTGGATGAAGGGGTGGATGGAAGGAAACTCCAATAAAATTTATGGGACTAACAGAAATCAAAAGATGGACCTAAGACATGAAACACAGGGCGGATATGAATCTGGACAGAACTCTGGCAGAACTGAAATGGAAGGGTGGACGAAAATCAAAAATTATGAAACGGGATCTGAATGACAAACCAAAATTTATGGGATATCCTTGGCACCTATGGAATCTCCAGTAAAATTCCCAGATCTATCTGAGCTCGTGGCTGAGACACAAATTTTGTGGAAGTTGCTGTGGTACTGCGCGGGCAGAACTCCGATGAAGACGATGGCGGTGCGGTGGCGGCTCGTGACGGCGGCGGCGATCGTCGGAACTGATAAATGAGGCTTCACACCTCAGAATGGAAGCCTTCACAGCATCCAAGGGGGAGAGGGAGGGGAGAGGGTGGGGGCGCACCAGCCCTTTACTCTTGAATTTGTGTGAATCAAATGGCATTAATTCAAGTAAAATGGAAAATACAAGTTTAAATACCTTACATCTCACATCCATCCACAACCATTGGATCTAGGGGATACGAATGAAGGGCTGGGATGGCATGTGACACACACACACAAAAAACAATAAAAAAAACAAAGGGGGGGGCGGCCCTTGGACCAAGGAGAGAGGGTGGACTAGGTGGTGGGGGTAGGTGGCCTCCCATGTGGACTTTTCTAGTCCATTGTCTCCCATGTGTCCATTTAGCATTCAAACTTCTAGATGCCCCCATGTGGCATGTTGACTGACCCCACGTGGGACCCTAGGCTGAGGTGGCCCAATGGGGTGGGGCCTGGGGGCCCGTAGGGCCCACGGGGTCCGAATTACACATAAGCCCCTATTACAATCAAAATGGCAAACCGAATGCAACGAAATAAATACAAATTAAACACACATAAAGTCTAACTAAATATAATAAATGGGGAGGCTCAAGGCATTGTCTCCAGGCTGTCTCCGAGCCAGATGGATGCTGAGGTGGCTCGTGTCGTGCTCCGTGTGCGGTACCGGTGGCTCGGCGTATCGTGCCGATCAACTGCTCGGGTGTCCGCACCAAGAAGGGGGCTGATCGAGACTGTGAGTGAAGAAGAAGAGAGGCAGAGAGCAGAAGAAGAAGAAATAGAAGAAGAGTGTAGCAGAAGAAAAAGAGAAAGAGAGAGAGCTTGTGAGGATTGAGAGAAGAAGAGTAGACAGTGAGAGAAAGAAGCAGAGAAGAAAAAGAAGAGTAAGAAGAGGAGAGATCGAGAGATCGAGAGATAAGAAGCTTCATCAGAAGATTTGATCCTGCTGGACCGTGGATCATATCCAGGCCAGTCAACTCCTGCGAGAGCCAAATTGTGATTTCGTTTTCCAGCTTCCTGCTTGCTGTGTCTTTATCATTTCTTATTTTTCCTTTCTTTTGTTATCTGTTCATCATTGTTCTTCCGACTCTCTGGATTGAGGTCGGGTTCCTTCTGTGGACTCAAGAGAAGGGAGACATTGTGTCTCCGATTACAAGTGGCTGGGAGTCACTTGTTGGTTTCCCTCCGGGTTGGAGGAAGGGAGACTTGTCTCCGGTTCTGATATTGTGGGTTACAAGTCCAAGTGTTCCCTCCTGGTCTGGAGGAAGAGAGACCAAGTCTCTGGTTCCAAGTGGCTAGGAGTCACTTGGGGTGTCCCTCCGGTTTGGAGGAAGAGGGGAGGCTATTCCCCTGGTCAAGCTGTTTGGCAGCAAGTGTTTGCAGACTGAGTCTGCTGTTCTAGCGTTGCTAGTGGAAGCCTCACTCCGGTTGGGAGTGAGGGGTGGATGTAGGTCTGGAGGACCGAACCACCTAAAAAATTATATGTGCAGTGGTTTGCCTTGTGCGTTAGCTCCATATCTTCTACCACCCTTCACAGGTTGTCTGAGCTTTCATATTGCTATCTGTGCAGTAGGTTGATTACCTTCTTCTGCTTCCGCTAGTTGCTTGTTTAGGAGCGCCTCATATATATTTGCTCATTGGTTTAAAAGAGAATTCAACTTGTTCTTCAGATTATCTATTTTACCTTGATAGTGTTCTAGATTTTTATTGAGCAAAAAGTTTTTAAAGGTATGATTCATTCACCCCCTCTCTGAATCCATTGCACTGATCCTATCAGGCACATGGCGCGTGACTGTCCTCAGAGGCAGCAGCAGCAGCAGTTTCCTCAGCAGCAGCAGGTTCCCCAGTAGCAGAGGCAGCAACAGCAGCAGCAGGGACAGTATCCGCCACTACCCAGGTCAACTTGTGTGGGGGGCAGGTAGAGAGCTCGAGGCCAGATCACGCACATGACCGTGGCAGAGGCAGTGGCATCGCAGCTTGTGGAAGGTATCGTTCGGATTTTGGGTTGTGCGGCTCGGATTTTGTTCGATTCTGGCGCGTCTCACTCGTTTGTTTCGGAGGATTTCACGCTGAGTATTGAGGAGCCGGTGACCCAGTTGTCTTGTGATATGGCAGTAGAGTTACCTTCGGGTGATTTTATGATCACTCCGTATTGCTTTGATGAGGTTCCTGTGTGGGTGGAAGAGCGGAGTTTGCCGGCTAGGCTCTATGCTTTGCCGCTTCGGGACTTTGATGTGATTTTGGGCATGGATTGGCTCGAGGCACATCATGCGTTAGTGGATTGCAGTTCGAAGGGGTTTATTTTCAACGATTTCACGGACCCACCTTCTCTTTCCAAGGTATCAGGTCTTCCTCTTCCTGCTTTCTTATTTGTGCGATTCGAGCTCGTCGGTTGCTTGATGCGGGTTGTCAGGGTTTTCTCGCCTCCGTGGTTATGACTGACCGGATGGAGCCGGATGTCGAGGACATCCTGGTGGTGTGTGAGTTCCCTGGTATTTTTTCGGAGGACTTACCTGGATTGCCTCCCCAGCGGGAGATTGATTTCATGATCGAGATTGTGCCTGGTATGGGACCTTTGGTGAAGGCTCCCTACCGTATGGCCCCCGCTGAGTTGAGGGAGTTGAGGGCGCAGTTGCAGGAGCTACTGGCCAAGGGGTATATTCACCCTAGCTTTTCCCCCTGGGGTGCGCCCGTGTTGTTTGTGGAGAAGAAGGACGGTAGCTTACGGTTGTGCATTGACTACCGGCAGCTGAATGAGGTAACCATTAAGAACAAGTATCCATTGCCGTAAATTGATGATTTGTTCGACGAACTTTAGTCTATGCGAGTGTTCTCGCGGATTGATTTGCAGTCCGATTACTATCAGCTGAGCATTCGTGAGTCCGACGTGGAGAAGACTGCGTTCAGTATGAGGTACGGGCATTATGAGTTCTTGGTGATGCCGTTCGGGCTCACCAATGCCCCCGCAGCCTTCATGGACTTGATGCAGAGGGTATTTCATCCGTATTTGGACCAGTTTGTGGTCATATTTGTGGATGACATCCTTGTTTATTCGCGGTCTGCCGAGGAGCATGCGTACCATTTGGGTATGGTGCTGTAGACGTTGCGAGATCACCAGTTGTATGCGAAGCTCAGTAAGTGCGAATTCTGGCTTTGTGAGGTGCACTTTTTGAGGCACGTGATTTTTGGTGATAGCATTTCCGTGGACCCTGCCAAGGTCGAGGCAATAATGTAGTGGCCGAGGCTGAGGTCTATGACGGAGATCCAGAGTTTCTTGGGGCTTGCGGGCTATTATCGGTGGTTTATCCAGGATTTTTCTCGCATTGCTGCCCCGATGACTAGACTCACGCGGAAGGACGTGCCTTTCGTCTTGTCTGAGGAGTGTGAGCAGAGTTTCAGGGAACTGAAGAGGTTGCTCACCTCGGCTCCGGTGTTGGTTTTGCCTTCTGGGTCGGGAGGCTTTGTGGTGTGTATAGATGCTTCCGGGGTCGGATTGGGTGTTGTGTTGATGTAGCATGGTAGAGTGGTGGCTTATGCCTCTCGGCAGCTAAAGCCCCACGAGGAGAACTACCCTACCCATGACCTGGAGTTGGCGGCTGTGATCTTCGCGCTGAAGATCTGGAGGCATTATCCGTACGATGAGAGGTTCGAGGTGTTCACTGACCATCAGAGTTTGAGGTATGTGTTCTCGCAGAGGGACCTTAACCTCAGGCAGAGGCGATGGATGGAGTTTATGAAGGATTATGAGTTCACCCTTTCTTATCAACCGGGCAGGATGAATCTCGTCACCGATGCTTTGAGTCGGAAGGTCACGGTCAGTGCCTTGATGTTGAGAAAGTGGAGGCTCTGGGAACAAGTGCCTGAAGTTTCGTTCAGGCTCAGAATTTCCCAGGAGCCAGAGTTGACAGTGCTTGCAAGTCTGACTGTCATGCCTGCTATCCGCCATCGGGTGACAGAGGCTCAGCATGCGGACCCTGAGTTGCCCCGGATATTGGCTTTGGTTGATGTGGAGCTCGGCGAGGACGGTGCCGTGAGGTTCCGTGGTAGGCTGTACATCCCAATCGAGGAGCGGGTTCGTCGTGCGGTGTTGCGTGAGGCTCATGGGAGCAGGTACATCGTACACCCGGGTGCGACGAAGATGTATCGGAACTTACGGAGGCAGTTCTGGTGGCCTGGCATGAAGAGAGATGTCGCCGCGTTTGTGGCCAGGTGCCTGACCTGTCAGCAGGTGAAGGCGGAGCATCAGCGACCGAAAGGTACTCTCCAGCCCTTAGATGTTCTTGCGTGGAAGTGGGACCACGTGACCACAGATTTCATGGTGGGATTGCCGAGGACTCCGAGTGGTCAGGACAGTATTTGGTTGCTGGCGGATAGCCTGACGAAGGTGACTCGGTTGTTACCGATCAAAGTCAGCTGGAGCGTGTCTAGGTTGGCTCGTCTTTATGTGGAGCGGATCGTCCCGTTGCATAGGATTCTCATTTCCATCATGTCGGATCGGGATCTGCGCTTCACTTCTGGATTCTGGGGGAGTTTCCAGCGAGCACTTGACACGGATTTGGCTTTTAGCTCGGCGTATCATCCTCAGTCAGATGGTCAGTCAGAGAGGACCATTCATACTTTGGAGGATATGCTGAGATCCTGCTGCCTGGAGTGGCAGGGGAGTTGGATTCACCTTCTACCGTTGGTGGAGTTTGCCTATAACAACAGCTATCATTTGAGCATTGGCATGGCTCCTTATGAGGCTTTGTATGGGCGTCCGTGTCGTACTCCACTTGATTGATTTGAGGTTGGTGAGCGTGTTTTGATGGGACCGGAGCTGGTGCCACAGTGTGTGGATGTTGTACACCTGGTCCGTCGGAACATGTTGGCGGCCCAGAGTCGGCAGAAAAGGTATGCTGACCGTAGGCGACAGCCCCTCGAGTTCACCGTGGGCGATCGCGTGTTCTTGAGAGTTTCTCCGATGAAGGGGGTGATGCGCTTTGGACGGCGTGGGAAGCAAAGTCCCCGCTATATTGGTCCTTTTGTGATTGTGGAGCGCATCGGTGAGGTTACTTATCGGTTGCAGTTACCCCCTGAGTTGGCGTCGGTGCATGACGTGTTCCACGTCTCGATGTTGCAGAAGTATATGCCCGATGACTCTCATGTGCTCGAGGATTCTGTTTGGCCCGAGGTGACTCCAGACCTTTCTCTCCCAGAGTTTCCGATCCGCGTAGAGGATAGGCGAGAGCAGCACCTGTGGAACAAGGTCATCCCCTTGGTTAAGGTGGTGTGGCAGCGGCACTTTGGTGGTGAGGCTTCTTGGGAGCGTGAGGATGAGATGCGTCAGCAGTTCCCTTACCTATTTGAGTGAGTCTTCCTCTTCTTTCCCCTTAGGTTGTCCTCAATTTCGAGGATGAAATTCCTTAAGGGGAGAGGGTTGTAATATCTCGGACCTTTCGGATCCCTTTTCGTGGGTCCGAGATCTGGTTTCTCAGAGTGTCCGGCTCCGTTGTGTCTGAAATTTCGTTTCGGACATCTTTCGTGTTCGGATCGGCGCGATCCGGAGTTGTTTCTGAGGCCCGGAAGCGTTCCGCGGCTTTTCTGCGCATATTTTCTGATTACCGGTGTGTGTTTCAGTAATTCCTTCGGAACCTCGTTGCGGGTGAACCGGGCCGTTCACCTAGGCGAGAGTGGTACCATTACGATCGGTGCATTCCGAGGATCGCGGAAATGTAATTTTCTATTTTTTGGTATTTTCCTGAATTTTTAGATTTTCCTATAAATACCCCGCTTTTTCTCTCTCTTCCCCACCTCCTTCTTCTTCTTCTTCTTCTTCCTCCTTTCTCCCCCACCGTGCGACGCCATCTCTCCCTCTCTTCTTCATTCGGCGAGATCGCGGTGAGCCCCTCCTGCTGCAGACGGCTGTGAGCGACGGCGTGGTGACGACGACGACGGTGAGGTGATCGTGGAGGCGTACGTGAACCGTGGGAGCTCAAGGAAGAACGAGGGTTTTCAAGCAGTCTTTGTGATTCGTGGTTGATCCGGCGTGTCTCGGGACGCAATTGAGGTAGGGTGACGTTCCCTAGCCTCTAGCCTTCCTTTCCCCGTGATTTGTAGGCCGAGGGTAGGCCGAGAGATGGGATTCCTTACAGGTTTGGGGTTTTCCATGATTTGGGGAGAGCTCGTCCGATCTATGGATTTGATGCATGATTTCATGTTTTGATGGCCTAGAATCATGCTAGGGGTCCCCAGGGGTCTTCCCCTTTGATTTCCCCCTCTCTGGGTGGAGGCATGGGGGCGTGGCCAATTTTTTGGGCGTTTCCCGCCGTTTCACCCTCGGGCGGGTGTGACGGTCCTTCCAGTGACCGTCACACTATGTAACACGCCCAGATGGGTGCGTTACAGCCCTGAGTGCAGCCAAGTGGGGTCTATGGGCTGTGACGGTCCCACAATAGACCGCCACGGTGCTGTGATTCACCTAGGTTGGACCATCAGGGGCGTTCGACCGTTGGCTGCTGACCGTTGGTTTTTGACCGTTGGGGGTCAAGGCATGTGACGCACCTGGCTTGACGCGTCACAGCCATGTGACGCCCCTATGTGGGTGCGTTAGAGCAGACACATTCCCACGTTGTGATGCACCAGGGTTGGTCCGTTACACGCTGTGACGCACCGAGTGGCACGCGTCACAGCTGTTCTCTGTTGTCTTGTGACGCACCAGGGTAGGCGCGTCATAGACTATAACGCACCATGGTAGGTGTGTTACGCCCTGTTTTGCACCGAGCGTGTGACGCCCCTGCGTTGGGCCGTCAGGTGATTGTGACGGTCCTACCTAGACCGTCAGAGCCTGTGACGCGTCTAGGGTAGACCGTCAGGCTCTGGGTTGCCCTGGGTGGTTTGCAACCCCGTTTCTGTTCCGACCGTGGTCACCGTGTGATGGTGCTGGTATGTGGGGCGGTCCCCGTACATTGTCGGATGTGGACGATGTTTACTGTTGACTTGATAGTCTACTCCGTAGTGACCCTCCACTAGTAGTAGCCTGCTTACACGCGTGTGGTCCCACCAGGGAGTGGTGGAGAGGCTACCGTGAGGACGGTTTTAGACTGGTTTCCGTTGGGCCCCTCGTCGGTAGCCAGAGTCCGGCTCTAGGGGAAAACCAGTTAAGGCCAGACCTAGGACGTACGGTCTGTGTGTGCACACGTGGTTGGGGGCGGTTGGACCCACGCTGATGGGTGTGACCCCAGCTAGTCACTCATTTGTGGTTACTTGTTCGGTGTTCGTGCCTTTGGTAGCAGCTACCACGTCAGGCAGTTCACCTGCGGTGCGGTGTAAGACGTCAGGGGATGCTACTGGCTGTGCTTCTAGTGGGAGGTACTCCTGTCGAGTCAGGAGTGTCAGACTGTCAGTCCTTGCGACTTCGACCTTCAGGTTTTGTCGTGTTGACCGTGGTGCTCTGGTCATTTCACCGTGGCACGTGTGTCGGTTTTCGTGCCATGAGAGCGGTGTTTTGTAGACTGTAGGGCTTCCTTTTCTGAGGTACTCGCTTACTGCTAGCGTAGCGGTGTCTCCGTTTGTGAGGTAGGGTTCGAGTGATCCCTACTGAGTTTTGTTCCGAGACTCATTCCATGCTTGTTTTCACCGTGTTTCAGGTGAGTCGCGGCCTCAAGGGAGCGCGTCTAAGGCTCAGCGTGGTTCAGGTGCCTAGCGTTAGTGCCAGAGGTTAGAGCCGGGGTATGCCCCGTGTAGCTGTACTTTTCTTTCTTGTCTCTGTACTAGTTGTGGACTACTGCTGTTGTTATTTTTATATCTCATGGACCATGAATCATGTAAACTGTTAATTTATTTCCTACTTAATAATATAACTATTCATTTCTGCAATTATTTGTGATACTTGTGCAGTCTCCACACCATTCCTTTAACCCTTCCGAGTCTTCGGGCTCGTGGGTGGCGGTACGAATCTCGAGTTATCGGGCCTTCTCGATAACCAGATTCTTGGGTCGTTACAAGCGCCCAGCACCGCCTCTGATGCCACCAGTACTACCACAGGGGCACCAGGCTCCTCCACTACTGCGTCCTCCTCCGCAGGCGACCGCCTTGGTCTCCCCTTATTGGCAGCCGGTGCACTTCTACTCAGAACCGGTCGATCCGACCGCCGTGAACAAGCTGATGGTGGAAAGAATGATTGAGGTAAAGCTTGCTAAGTGAAGTGAAGGCAACTATGTCGCATTTAATGCATACCGGGTGCCATACTCGTCACATCATGCTGCTAAGCGACTCTATCCCGGGGTCAACAAGCCACCCAAGTTCGACAAGTTCAACGGGAAGGGATCCCCAAAGGAGCATGTCGCTTACTATATGACCGTCATGGGCGATCTGGCCACCGATGAGTCATATCTGCTGAAGTTTTTCGGGTCCTCACTGACAGGCTCGCATTTTAATGGTATTCCAGGCTCCCGGTCGGGTCGATCAGCGACTGGCCGGATTTACAAAAGAAATTCAGAGAAAGATTCCATGTCACAGAGAGGGAGGTCACAGTGACCAAGCTCTACTCAACAAGACAAAGGGCAGATGAAACAACCCTTGAATATATCAAGTGGTAGAGGAACTTCGGAATGAGATGCAAGCGGCCCCCGCATCAGGAGGACGCCGTGCAAATATGTAAACAGAACCTCAGGAGAGAGGTACTGGAAAAGATGATTGGAATAGAAATCCGGTCGTTCGACCGTCTGAATAATGTCGTGGCTGAGGTGGAAGCTTTCCTGGCAAGACCTGCCCTTGCATCAACTGCTGCCACTGCATAAAAGGCGATAACAGCAGAGCGGCGTTCAACGCCTAAAGAAGCAAACACCCTTGACATTAAGTCATTTGAACAACAAAAGGACAAAGGCAAGAAGGCAGTTGCCATTCAACCTGCTAAAATTGGAGACGACCGAGAGGGTCCCTCACTCTGGGATAAAATGAAGAAGGCATGCTCCTTCCCAAAAGAAAAGACCAAAGTCCTGTTCGACTGGGTGACCCAGTATGGTAAGGTTACCTTGCCCGAACCAAAAATGCCAGAAGACCTGAAATGAAAAGACAGTCCAAGGTTCTGCCCCTATCACCAGATGTTGAGGCACCCGATTGAAGATTGCTATGTTTTCAAGGATATCATTAAAGGCATGGATAAGAAATAAGATATAGACTTGGGGGAGTACAAGGTTGACCCTCCACAACCTCATGAGGCACCTCTGAGAAGAGCCACGGTCAATATGATCTCTGATGGGAATCAACTCCGAGCATGTACATTTTATTTTTGTATTTGTGTCATTTTATTTATTTTTATATCCTGGGGAAAGTAGATACACAATTGTATGGCTTTATAAGCCAAGTTGTTATTCCCTTAGGATGTTTGGGTTTTTATGCAAATTGGTAGTAGGTCCAGCTAGGGGCCCCCCAGCCCTTCCCCATTGGTCCACCTAAGCCATGTGGGGCTGGTCAAAGTCCTAGGTGGCCTTCTAGATGGATTGACTAGTCAATTAGACACATGGGGGGACAAATGGGTTGAAATGTCAAAGGTAGGCCACCTACCTTGTCCATGGTCAAGGGGGCGCCCCCCTCTTTATGGGTATTTTTTATTTTTGTTAAAAAACCTATTAGAACTAATTAGTTCTATACCTTGTATACCCCTCCCAATTCTAGATCTGAGGGTATTTTGAGTCATTTTCCATTTATTATATAAGGCATGTATTTCTATTTTGTTGGAAATAATGAGAAGGAAAAAATCAGTTTGCATGGAGCAGATTTGTGCCCCCCCTCTCTCCTCTGGTTCCTTCCTCCTCCTTCAATATTTCAGGGTGTAAACCCCTTCTATCTTTGCCCCTCTATCTCTGATTTCTATCTCTGCCGCCGCCGCTGCCGTTCGTGCCGCCATCGAGCTGCCGCGAAGCTGCTTCTGAAGTGCTATCCAAGGTCTTGTTTTGCTGGATAGGGGTTCACTCCGAGAAGTTTAGCTCCCAACTCCGACATCATCTAGAGCTGAGATTTTCAGGGTTGGTTCCCCTCTTGAAACCCTACCTCCACAAAAAAAATCACGTCATTTAGAGTTCATTTTATACTTTTCCATTTTCGTGATTTCCAGTCCAACGATCTGCCAGATATCAGTCCTGTGTCACAGCCACTCTGAGTTTCACCCTTTTCACCCATTTCTTGATTTTTTTTTGAATCCCCAAATTTATTGGATGTTCTTTTCACCATCCCCATCCTCCACAAATTTTCGTCGAATTTCAAAAGGCCTCTACCTATTTTTAGAAATTGTGTATTTTCCCTAAATTCAGTTCTATCTCTACTGTACAGATCCGACTTAGGGTCAGTATAAAATCCACAAAAAATCGAAACTTCCACTAAACCTTTCATAAAGTATATCCCCATTTTTATCTCTTCGGCCTCTACAACTTTAATGAAGAGCTCATCTTCTGATTCAGAGGTCTAAATCACGATCAACGCCAACTCTCAGGAAAACTTAGTTCTGTCCTGAGTTTTCGGGTCCTGTCAACCAGCAGCTTGAAAATTCGACAAAGGCCATCAACAAGAAATTCAAATTTCTTTCTCCTACCCTAGATCGAAGTACTCTGAAAGAGCTTTCCAGCGGTACCTCTTCTGCATCGATCCGACGTCGGTGCTGATCGCAGCATCCATTCTCGCCGGGTCGCTGTGGACACCAAAAAAATTGCAAACCCAAATATCATGCCCGGCCTCGCATCAACAAGGGTGCCGAGTGAAAAAGCCCCGGAGAGACTAATCGTCCGGACTCCCCAATATGCACACTGTTGTGAAGCCATCTCCGGAGTCACGACGTTGAAGAGAAATCAACCAACAAGAGCCCCATAACCCATGGGCCTCGAAGAAAATTAAACAGGCCACAACTCGTGCTCACAACGGACTCCAAACTGCCCATTTAGCCCCTCAGTGGCACACCCAGGCTGCTCAGCGGCACGCCCTGGCCGCCCCCTTCAACGGCACACCCCTTGGGCTCCTTCAGCGGCGCGTCCTCAGCCCCTTCGCCGGCACGCCCCAGGGCAGCCCTTCAGCGGCACACCCTCGTGCCCTTTCAACGGCACGCCCTCACATGCCTTCCACGGCACACCTCCCAGGCCGCTCAGCGGCACGCTCTCCATGGCCCTTCAACGGCACACCCCAGGGGGGAGTCTTCAGCGGCACAGCCCCCAGGCCGCTCAGCGGCACACCCTCAACGCTCTCAGCGGCACGGCCATTTGGCCCTTCAGCGGCACGGCCATTTGGCCCCTTAGCGGCACAGCCTTTTGGCCCCTCAGCGGCACGCCTTTTTGGCCCTCCTACGGCACGCTTGTGTAGCCCGCCAACGGCACAGCGTGAAGGCTTTTCAACTGCGGAACTACGTGAAGCCCATGCCCTACGTATCCTTGGTGCGCAGCGAGCCGTCCGAGGTGTCAGCCGATCGTTGGGCCACGCAGCCTACTCCTCCTGCCACCCAGGACGAGGGAGTCAACTCCCATTAAATGTCCCCCGGGACGCTTCCCGCCTTCGGACGCTTCCGCCGTGTGGGGTATAAAAACCCCTCTCCTTCCTTGGCGAAAGAGAGAGGCGAGCCAGGGAGGGACACGCAGAAGAGAAGAAAGGAAAAGAAGAAGAGAAGAAGAAGGGGGAAGAAGGGGGAAGAGAAGAGGAGAAAGGGGGGGGAAGCCTCCGCCTCCTCCCGACTACTCCGTTCGCCGCCGCCCGAGCAAAGAGAAGAGAAGAAGAGAAGGAGGGGGAGGAGCTCACGCTCTGTCCCTCTTCCCTATTGTATCCCGTTCCCCCTCCCCCGTGCAATATTTGCTTTTCGCTTTTCTCCTCTCTCTTTCCCTTTGCAATGTAGGTGGCCATTTGTGGCCCCTTTTCCTTTTGAATAAAAACCCCTTTTGGGATCTTCCGTTGTCTTCGTTTGTTCGGGTATTTTTGCTTGCGTCTGATCATGCTCTTCCTCCGCCTCGTCTTCCCCATCGGTTTGGCCTCCGGCGGCGATCTTTCCTCCTTGGCCTTCCCGCTTCCTGAACACCCCACATCCAGCAGCCCACCCTTGGCCTTTAACCCTCTTTCCCCTCCTGAACACCCAACGTCCAATAGCCCTCCTGTGGCTCTTCCCCGATACGCCCTGGGCGACCTTCACCGGCACGGCCCCAATGGCCTTCACCGGTACACCCTTTTCAGCCCTCAGCGGCACACCCGTCCGGCTCCTTGGCCGGCACACCCCATGGTGGCCCTTAGCGGCACACTTTCCCCCCTTGGTGCTTCCCCGGTACGCCCCGGGGGGCCTTCGCCGGCACGGCCCACTTGGCCTTCCCCGATACACCCTTTTTAGCCCTTAGCGGCGCACTCCTTCGGCCCTTGGCCGGTACACCCAGTGGCCCTCAGCGGCACACCTCCCCCTTGTGGGGCTCCAGCGGTACACCCCGAGCTCATCCTTGGCCGATATGCTTTGGTTAGCCCCAGCCCACCCCGTCTAGTATTGGAAGCCTTCCGTTCTTTGTTTGCTTCACATTTTCCGAGGTTCTATAAAGGTGTTGCTGCTCTCGGGTGCCCACCTCCAGTTGTCGGGTTCCGCCACTCCGTGTGGGCGCGTTCCCTTTATCTCCCTTACGCTCGGGTTAAGGGGAGATGCTGTCGAATTTTCGTTAGAAACTATAATACATTAAAAGATAAAAGACAGCAACAAACAAACGAAAAGAACAACGGTAAAATACTTTAACCGACGCAACGGAACCGCAATCAACGTAAAGAGAACCAAATCGAACGACAACTAAACAACTTGAACATCCGCCCTCACAAAAGAAAGAATGAAGATTAATCAAGAGAAGAAAAGAAGAAACCCATGCAAAACTTAATAAAATCAAGAGAGAAAAGAAAAGAAGAAAAGAAAAGCCTTAAAAGAAATGGAAAAGAAGCGGACTCCCATGCCCCTCGCCGGTACACCCTCCAGCCACCCTTGGCCGGCAGGCCCTTCACCGGCACAGCCCCCAGGCCCTTCACCGGTACGCCCACTCGCGCCCTTCGCCGGCACACCCCCTAGCCCTCCAGCGGCACATGCCCCAGGCCCTTCAGCGGCACACTCCCTTAGCCCTCCAGCGGCACACCCCCAGGCCCTTCAGCGGTACACCCTCTTAGCCCTTCAGCGGCACGCCCTCAGCCCTTCGGCGGTACACCCCTTTTAGCCCTCTAATGGCCCATTCTCTCTCCAGAAAATATGAGTAATAATAATAATAATAATAATAATCATCATCATCATAAATCATAAATAATAACAAATTCAAAAATGTATAAATAAATAAGAATAATAAATGAACAAACAATAATAATAATAAGCTTCAAATAAATAATAACAATAATAATAATTAGACCAATAAATGATAACAGAGATGAATGAATAATGATAACAAACTTAATAAAAAAAATGACACGCAAATGAATGATAATAAAACGAACAAAAATAATAACAAACCTAATAATAACAATAGTAAATGAATAAATCACAGAAAAAATGAATAAATAGTAATAAAGAATTCACTCAAAGATATATATAAATTAACAAATGATAATGATGACATTCCTCAAATAATAATAAAATAATGCAACCCGCTTTGCAGCCTCGTCTCTCCCGTGATCCGGCGCTGAAGGAACAACAATGCCGCCCTTGCAGGCTGGGTCTGAGTCTTGGGAATTTATCCCGAAATGGCCATGACCCGACCTCGTCTCAGGCCGACATTCTGATTAAACCGGACTCGTTTCTCAGGCTGGATCCCTTCTGAGCCACTACTAAAATTGCCGCACAATCGGCAGACATTTGAACGGATTCACTTTAATTCCCGCCGTATTCTTATTACGGACCTACGTCCGAACATGAAAAGACCCGTGAGCAACCAATATGGCCGACGGCTCCCTCCGACGTGGTCGTGAGCCGGCGTTGTTCAGGGCCGATAGCTTGTTAAATTAGATTCGTTTTAACGGGATTCGCTCCCGCTCTTTCATTGAAATTGCCGTAAACTCGGCATACATTTGCACGGGGTCGTTTCCACCTAAGTCGTACTTTCAATATGGGCCCTTGCCCGAACATGAAAAGGTCCGCGAGTGACCGATAGAATCGGAATAGAACGAGACGGCTCTCGCCACCCCTGGACTCCTTCCATAGGAACATCAATAAGACCTTCGCGGGTCATACTTAGACTTCGAGCCTGTCCCGATCATGGTCATCATCTGGCTCGTATCCTCAGTCCACAGCCCGCTCCTTTCGAAAATGTTTTCGGTTCTGGAGTCTAGTCCCGGGACCCTTCCCCGTTGCCCTCCGGCACCGGAAATATTAACGCTGCCCACGCGAGCCCCGTTTGGATCACGGGAGGAGCCCCCGGCATGGTCCTGACTCGATCTCGCACCGGGCCAATAGATTCACGGATTTTCGGGTACAATAACCGAGATTCAACCGAACGTTTTCAGTGTCTCGGAATAATAAAATTTGCCGCGCCCCGGCACACATACATTCTCGGTCTTTCCTCGACGATTACGATATTCCCAATACCGGACGCCCGTCCGAACATTAAACGGTCTCCTGAATGACCGACACATTTTGAACGTCCGCTTCCCTAGACACAGGGCTTCTCAACCGATTCAAGGGATATTCCCCCGTTGCCCCCCGGGCACCGAAAATATTAATGACGCTCACGCAAGTCCTGTTTCGACCGCGGGGGGGCCCACCGCAGTATGGTCGCAGCTTGCTCTTACACTGGGCCAACAGATTTACCGGTTTCCGACCGCTCTAACCGAGGTTTAGCCGAACGTTTTCCGTTCTTCTGAACAATAAATTGCCATATCCTGGCATATATGTGCTCCGATCTTCCCGCGGCAATCGCGCTTTTCCCGAGACGGACACTCGTCCGAATATTAAATGGTCAGTATACGACCGACATGACCTCGAATGCTTTTCTCTCGCCCTCGTACGGGGGTTTCAATACATCCTAATAGACCTTTCATGTAATTAATTTCCTGGCCATGAGGCCCTGAATCTCGGCGATTAATCAAGGGTGTTCCCTCATATGGGGGATGTAAATGACGTCGTGACCTTTATGGCGCGGCGGGTTTTGGTCCCGACACGAACCACACAATCGTCTGACGAAGTCAGATCGAGCGCACCATGGGCTCTTCGGAGTCCGAATAAATTGTCACTTCGGTGACTGGCACGCCCACGCACTCAATAGACGAAACCACCTGAATAAACGAATCAACGCCATAAGCGTGTCAAAAAGTGCGTCCACAGTCGCGCGCTACAAAAAAGTAGTTCAGATCCGTGAGTAGCAACTCTGACAAGTGAAGATCGGAGCCGCCCAGCCTCCGACCGGTGAACCAACGTACCGCCGTCCCAGGGAGCATCCCTCCGGGCATCCCCACCATAGTGGTGCCACCCCGGTCCCACGCGGCCCCACTGACCAACACGTGGGTCCCACGATCGTGAGTACGTGTGCCGTCGAAGCTCCACAAGAAGCTACCCGTCAACCCGAACCTGCTACTCCCGGGACCCATTGTGTCGCCCTTTACCTCCCTGTGTGGAGTGGGCATTCATATTCATTACTGTAATATTTGTGTAATAATTGTTCCGGGAGTATCAGTTAGGCCAGGGTCATCTTCCCCACGCCGAGAGCGTGGAGGTATCGTGTTCGCTCCTTACTCAGCACTTTGCTTAGTTCGTATGTGCTTTATATGCCGCTGCTAGAGAGCATGATAGGGTAACTTAGCTCGCTATTTATTATTATTCACTACTGCGAGCGAGAGAGAGATACCGTCCCGTGACCCGACCCGGGCACGAATTTATGAGTTGACCACCCTAGCTCTCTGCCGGTTTCTCAACCGTGCACGTCCAACGCTTCCCTCATTAGGGATGATCATGAGCTTGCTTAGAGTTCAAGGGTCGCAAATCCATTGGTCTCGAGTCCGTGGTTCATCCCGCATCAGTTTGGTATCAGAGCGAGCTTGAGTCTAGGGTGTCCAAAATTAAAAAAAAGTGTCATTTACGTCTAGTCATTGTCTAAGTCGGTCTAGGTTGCACTTGCATCCCATTAATCGGTATATCAAAAGGTGTTGTCCAAAGGTTAGGCTACGCCTATCGGGAAGGCCGCACACTTGCGCGAGTGATCTTCGGATCGATTAACTCCGCCACGTACCGAGTCTTGGTTTACGTCTAGGGTCCTTAGTGTGCATTAGTTAGTGCATTCCAACCTTGCATAGTTGGTTTAGTGTCTTGTCACCGTGTGTCTGTATGTCCATTATCCGCCACCCCCATGGCCGTTCCCCAAGACCATGCGTCTGAGTGGTCATCCCTTGTGGCCGGATTCAATGCCTTCATGGCCCGACCCTTGGATTTCACCCATCTCATTACTAAAGCCACTCTACCCAATAGGTCCACAACAGAACTCCATTTCACCGATAGGGAGTCGGATAATTAGGTTTCTCTTGACATCGTGGAGTCCCTCTCCAAGACGGGTGAGATTATCCGCGATGGTGATTTTGCTTTTGTCGAGTTCGAAAGGATGATCGACTCTGATTTTTACTGCGATGGCGCATGGTGCAATATTGGTACGCTAGCAGGACCATGCATTATATTAGGGCGACCTTGGTTGGAAGAGAGGAGAGCGATCTTTGACCGGGATAGGAGGACCTGCACCTTTTATCCACCTCACCTACCCGGCAAGTTCATCTTCCACGACGGCATTCAGCCACCCACCTCTTTGTCACCAACCTCCCACCCCTATCAGTCTGCTCCGCCTACGGACTCATGCTCACCACCTCTCTCGGAGCCCAACCCTATGGGTCCTAGTCATTTCTCCGATCTGTGTCCTTCACATTCCCCTACCATAGAGGACACACATACCGAGGATGTCCCACCTGGGCTCATTCTAGTGAGTTATGAGGCTGACCAGGAGTTGGTCGAGGAGTACCTTGCTAATGTTTCGGGGTTAGAGAGTGAGCCAATAGAGGGCCAGGGACTGTTAGTCACCCCACTCACACCGGTTATCCCGGACCCATCTATTTCGCCCACTTTATCCTCGGTGGATCCCGCCATCCCACTTTTACCCATCTCTCCTACGGTAGTGCAACCACTGGAGGCTACCGTACCACTGTCGACACGCTATGGTGACATGGTATGGTTTGATTTCTGCCATGCATGCGAGAGACAGTGTCTGGACTTCATTTTTGTGGTGCTTCACACTAGCCGTCCGGATTATATTCCCGTCACCCATCCCCTGATCCTCCCACATTTCTATACCCAAGGACGAGTCTTCTCGAACCGGAGACGGTTGACGAGGGATGGAACTCATGGCATTAAGTTGTGGGTTATTCTTTCTTTACACTTAGTGTATGTAGACGGTGACCGTCCTCCTTATCGAGTCTTCCTTCGTATGTCCCTTGTGTTTGGGTCTCTTGTCGTCCGTCGTAGTAGTACTAAGAGTGTCTAATTTTTCCTAGGGTCATGAGTGTGCGTCTGTGTTTTGTTGTTTGTGTGGTTTGTGGTATGTTAGGAGTCTGTATACGTCTTGTGCAAGCTCGTTGATGTCACTCGTTCGAGGAGTATGGGATCAGTTCTACATCTATGCCCGGATCTAGTCACCTACAGGGACCCAGTGGTGATTCCTAGTGAGTCTTCGAGCCGCCTCCTCACCTTGAGAGTGACCATACCCCGAAGTGTTCACCTCTAACCTCGTTCCCACAGCAGCTTGTGCATATCGAGTATATACGGAATGAGCTGGTAACGATCACTTGGATTGGAGCACACCGGCGCTACTTGGCACGGTGACAGATCCGCTAGTGTACTCGAGCCATCACACCCCTTACTCGACGAGGTCGAGTTCTTCCCCACCTGGGGAGAATTGATGGGAATCAACTCCGAGCATGTACATTTTATTTTTGTATTTGTGTCATTTTATTTATTTTTATATCCTGGGGAAAGTAGATACACAATTGTATGGCTTTATGAGCCAAGTTGTTATTCCCTTAGGATGTTTAGGTTTTATGCAAATTGGTAGTAGGTCCAGCTAGGGGCCCCCCAGTCCCGTAGATACCCATTGGTCCACCTAAGCCATGTGGGGCTGGTCAATGTCCTAGGTGGCCTTCTAGATGGATTGACTAGTCAATTAGACACATGGGGGGACAAATGGGTTGAAATGTCAAAGGTAGGCCACCTACCTTGTCCATGGTCAAGGGGGCGCCCCCCTCTTTATGGGTATTTTTTATTTTTGATAAAAAACCTATTAGAACTAATTAGTTCTATACCTTGTATACCCCTCCCAATTCTAGATCTGAGGGTATTTTGAGTCATTTTCTATTTATTATATAAGGCATGTATTTCTATTTTGTTGGAAATAATGAGAAGAAAAAAATCAGTTTGCATGGAGCAGATTTGTGCCACCCTCTCTCCTCTGGTTCCTTCCTCCTCCTTCAGTATTTTAGGGTGTAAACCCCTTCTATCTTTGCCCCTCTATCTCTGATTTCTATCTCTATCGCCGCCGCCACCGTTCGTGCCGCCATCGAGCTGCCGCGAAGCCGCTTCTGAAGTGCTATCCAAGGTCTTGTTTTGCTGGATAGGGGTTCACTCCGAGAATTTTAGCTCCCACCTCCGACATCATCTGGAGCTGAGATTTTCAGGGTTGGTTCCCCTCTTAAAACCCCACCTCCACAAAAAAAATCACGTCATTTAGAATTCATTTTATACTTTTCCATTTTCGTGATTTCCAGTCCACCAGATCTGCCAGATCTTAGTCCTGTGTCACAGCCACTCTGAGTTTCACCCTTTTGACCCCCTTCTTGATTTTTTTTGAATCCCCAAATTTATTGGAGGTTCTGTCCACCATCCCCATCCTCCACAAATTTTCGTCAAATTTCAAAAGCCCTCTACCTATTTTTAGAAATTATGTATTTTCCCTGAATTCAGTTCTATCTCTGCTATCTAGATCTGACCTAGGGTCAGTATAAAATACACAAAAAAGTGAAACTTCCACTAAACATTTCATAAAGTATATCCCCATTTTTATATCTTCATCCTCTACAACTTTAATGAAGAGCTCATCTTCTGATTCAGAGGTCTACATCACGATGAATGCCAACTCTCAGGAAAACTTAGTTCTGTCCTGAGTTTTCGGGTCCTGTTAACCAGCAGCTTGAAAATTCAACAAAGGCCATCAACAAGAAATTCAAATTTCTTTCCCCAGTCCTAGATCGAAGTACTCTGAAAGAGCTTTCCAGTAGTACCTCTTGTGCATCGATCCGACGTCGGTGCTGATCGCAGCATCCATTCTCGCCGGGTCGCGCGCTACAAAATAGCAGTTCAGATCCGTGGGTAGCAACTCTGACAAGTGAAGATCGGAGCCGCCCGGCCTCCGACCGGCGAACCAACGTACCGCCGTCCCAGGGAGCATCCCTCCGGGCATCCCCACCATAGTGGTGCCACCCCGGTCCCACGCGGCCCCACTGACCAACACGTGGGTCCCACGATCGTGAGTACGTGTGCCACCGAAGCTCCACAAGAAGCTGCCCGTCAACCCGAATCCGCTACTCTCGGGTCCCATTGTGTCGCCCTTTACCTCCCTGCGTGGAGTGGGCATTCATATTCATTACTGTAATATTTGTGTAATAATTGTTCCGGGAGTATCAGTTAGGCCGGGGTCGTCTTCCCCATGCCGAGAGCGTGGAGGTATCGTGTTCGCTCCTTACTCGGCACTTTGCTTAGTTCGTATATGCTTTATATGCCGCTGCTAGAGAGCATGATAGGGTAACTTAGCTCGCTATTTATTTTTATTCACTGCTGCGAGCGAGAGAGAGATACCGTCCCGTGACCCGACCCGGGCGGAAATTTATGAGTTGACCACCCTAGCTCTCTGCCGGTTTCTCAACCGTGCACGTCCGACGCTTCCCTCGTTAGGGATGATCATGAGCTTGCTTAGAGTTCAAGGGTCGCATATCCATTGGTCTCGAGTCCGTGGTCCATCCCGCATCAGTTTGGTATCAGAGCGAGCTTGAGTCTAGGGTGTCCAAAATTTAAAAAAAAGTGTCATTTACGTCTAGTCATTGTCTAAGTCGGTCTAGGTTGCACTTGCATCCCATTAATCGGTATATCAAAAGGTGTTGTCCAAAGCTTAGGCTACGCCTATCGGGAAGGCCGCACACTTGCGCGAGTGATCTTCGGATCGATTAACTCCGCCACGTACCGAGTCTTGGTTTACATCTAGGGTCCTTAGTGTGCATTAGTTAGTGCATTCCAACCTTGCATAGGCGGTCTAGTGTCTTGTCACCGTGTGTCTGCATGTCCACTATCCGCCACCCCCATGGCCGTTCCCCAAGACCATGCGTCTGAGTGGTCATCCCTGGTGGCTGGATTCAATGCCTTCATATCCCGACCCTTGGATTTCACCCATCTCATTACTAAAGCCACTCTAACCAATAGGTCCACAACAGAACTCCATTTCACCGATAGGGAGTCGGATAATTGGGTTTTTCTTGATATCATGGAGTCCCTCTCCAAGACGGGTGAGATTATCCGCGATGGTGATTTTGCTTTTGTCGAGTTCTAAAGGATGATCGACTCTGATTTTTACTGCGATGGCGCATGGTGCAATATTGGTACGCTAGCAGGACCATGCATTATATTAGGGCGACCTTGGTTGGAAGAGAGGAGAGCGATCTTTGACCGGGATAGGAGGACCTGCACCTTTTATCCACCTCACCTACCAGGCAAGTTCATCTTCCACGACGGCATTCAGCCGCCCACCTCTTTGTCACCAACCTCCCACCCCTATCAGTCCGCTCCGCCTACGGACTCATGCTCACCACCTCTCCCGGAGCCCAACCATGTGGGTCCTAGTCATTTCTCCGATCTGTGTCCTTCACATTCCCCTACCATAGAGGACACACATACCGAGGATGTCCCACCTGGGCTCATTCAAGTGAGTTATGAGGCTGACCAAGAGTTGGTCGAGGAGTACCTTGCTAATGTTTCAGGGTTAGAGAGTGAGCCAATAGAGGGCATGGGACTATTAGTCACCCCACTCACACCGGTCATCCCGGACCTGTCTATTTCGCCCACTTTATCCTCGGTGGATCCCGCCATCCCACTTTTACCCGTCTCTCATACGGTAGTGCAACCACTGGAGGCTACCGTACCACTGTCGACACGCTATGGTGACATGGTATGGTTTGATTTCTACCATGCGTACGAGAGACAGTGTCTGGACTTCATTTTTATGGTGCTTCACACTAGCCGTCCGGATTATATTCCCGTCACCCATCCCCTGATCCTCCCACATTTCTATACCCGAGGACGAGTCTTCTCGAACCGGAGACCGTTGACGAGGGATGGAACTCATGGCATTAAGTTGTGGGTTATTCTTTCTTTACACTTAGTGTATGTAGATGGTGACCGTCTTCCTTATCGAGTCTTCCTTCGTATGTCCCTTGTGTTTGTGTCTCTTGTCGTCCGTCGTAGTAGTACTAAGAGTGTCTAAGTTTGCCTAGGGTCATGAGTGTGCGTCTGTGTTTTGTTGTTTGTGTGGTTTGTGGTATGTTAGGAGTCTGTATACGTCTTGTGCAAGCTCGTTGATGTCACTCGTTCGAGGAGTATGGGATCAGTTCTACATCTATGCCCGGATCTAGTCACCTACAGGGACCCATCGGTGATTCCTAGTGAGTCTTCGAGCCGCCTCCTCCCCTTGAGAGTGACCCCACCCCGGAGTGTTCACCTCTAGCCTCGTTCCACAGCAGCTTGTGCATATCGAGTATATACGGAATGAGCAGGTGACGATCACTTGGAGTGGAGCACACCGGCGCTACTTGGCACGGTGACAGATCCGCCAGTGTACTCGAGCCATCACACCCCTTACTCGACGGGGTCGAGTTCTTCCCACCTGGGTAGAATTGATGGGAATCAACTCTGAGCATGTATATTTTATTTTTGTATTTGTGTCCTTTTATTTATTTTTATATCCTGGGGAAAGTAGATACGCAATTGTATGGCTTTATGAGCCAAGTTGTTATTCCCTTAGGATGTTTGGGTTTTTATGCAAATTGGTAGTAGGTCCAGCTAGGGGCCCCCCAGCCCTTCCCCATTGGTCCACCTAAGCCATGTGGGGCTAGTCAAAGTCCTAGGTGGCCTTCTAGATGGATTGACTAGTCAATTAGACACATGGGGGGACAAATGGGTTGAAATGTCAAAGGTAGGCCACCTACCTTGTCCATGGTCAAGGGGGCGCCCCCCTCTTTATGGGTATTTTTTATTTTTGTTAAAAAACCTATTAGAACTAATTAGTTCTATACCTTGTATTCCCCTCCCAATTCTAGATCTGAGGGTATTTTGAGTCATTTTCCATTTATTATATAAGGCATGTATTTCCATTTTGTTGGAAATAATGAGAAGAAAAAAATCAGTTTGCTTGGAGCAGATTTGCACCCCCCTCTCTCCTATGGTTCCTTCCTCCTCCATTAGTATTTCAGGGTGTAAACCCCCTCTATCTTAGCCCCACTATCTCTGATTTCTATCTCTGTCACCGTCGCCACCGTTCATGCCGCCATCGAGCCGCCGCGAAGCCGCTTCTGAAGTGCTGTCCAAGGTTCTATTTTGCTGGATAGGGGTTCACTCCGAGAATTTTAGTTCCCAACTCCGACATCATCTGGAGCTGATATTTTCAGAGTTGGTTCCCCTCTTGAAACCCCACCTCCACAAAATAAATCACATCATTTAGAGTTCATTTTATACTTTTCCATTTTCTTGATTTCCAGTCCACCAGATCTGCCAGATCTCAGTCCTGTGTCACAGCCACTCTGAGTTTCACCCTTTTGACCCCCTTCTAGATTTTTTTTGAATCCCCAAATTTATTGGAGGTTCTGTCCACCATCCCCATCCTCCACAAAGTTTCGTCGAATTTCAAAAGCCCTCTACCTATTTTTAGAAATTGTGTATTTTCCCCAAATTCAGTTCTATCTCTGCTGTCCAGATCCGACCTAGGGTCAGTATAAAATCCAAAAAAAGCGAAACTTCCACTAAACCTTTCATAAAGTATATCCCCATTTTTATCTCTTCGGCCTCTACAACTTTAATGAAGAGCTCATCTTCTGATTCAGAGGTCTACATCACGATTAATGCCAACTCTTAGGAAAACTTAGTTATGTCCTGAGTTTTCAGGTCCTGTCAACCAGCAGCTTGAAAATTCGACAAAGGCCATCAACAAGTAATTCAAATTTCTTTTTCCAGCCCTAGATCGAAGTACTCTGAAGGAGCTTTCCAGCAGTACCTCTTGTGCATCGATCCGACATCGGTGCTGATTGCAGCATCCATTCTTGTCGGGTCGCGCGCTATAAAATAGCAGTTCAGATCCGTGGGTAGCAACTCTGACAAGTGAAGATCGGAGCCGCCCGGCCTCCGACCGGTGAACCAACGTACCACCGTCGCAGGGAGCGTCCCTCCGGGCGTCCCCACCATAGTGGTGCCACCCCGGTCCCACGCGGCCCCACTGACCAACACGTGGGTCCGACGATCGTGAGTACGTGTGCCGCCGAAGCTCCACAAGAAGCTGCTCGTCAACCCGAACCCGCTACTCCCGGGTCCCATTGTGTCACCCTTTACCTCCCTGCGTGGAGTGGGCATTCATATTCATTACTGTAATATTTGTGTAATAATTGTTCCGGGAGTATCAGTTCGGCCGGGGTCGTCTTCCCCACGCCGACAGCGTGGAGGTATCGTGTTCGCTCCTTACTCGGCACTTTGCTTAGTTCGTATATGCTTTATATGCCGCTGCTAGAAAGCATGATAGGGTAACTTAGCTCGCTATTTATTGTTATTCACTACTGCGAGCGAGAGAGAGATACCGTCCCGTGACCCGACCCGGGCAGAAATTTATGAGTTGACCACCCTAGCTCTCTGCTGGTTTCTCAACCGTGCACGTCCAACGCTTCCCTCGTTAGGGATGATCACAAGCTTGCTTAGAGTTCAAGGGTCGCATATCCATTGGCCTCGAGTCCGTGGTCCGTCCCGCATCAGTTTGGTATCAGAGCGAGCTTGAGTCTAGGGTGTCCAAAATTAAAAAAAAAACGTCATTTACATCTAGTCATTGTCTAAGTCGGTCTAGGTTGCACTTGCATCCCATTAATCAGTATATCAAAAGGTGTTGTCCAAACGTTAGGCTATGCCTATCGGGAAGGCCGTACACTTGTGCGAGTGATCTTCGGATCGATTAACTCCACCACGTACCGAGTCTTGGTTTACGTCTAGGGTCCTTAGTGTGCATTAGTTAGTGCATTCCAACCTTGCATAGTCGGTCTAGTGTCTTTTCACCGTGTGTCTGCATGTCCACTATCCGCCACACCCATGGCCGTTCCCCAAGAGCATGCGTCTGAGTGGTCATCCCTGGTGGCCGGATTCAATGCCTTCATGGCACAACCGTTGGATTTCACCCATCTCATTACTAAAGCCACTCTACCCAATAGGTTCACAACGGAACTCCATTTCACCGATAGGGAGTCGTATAATTGGGTTTCTCTTGATATCGTGGAGTCCCTCTCCAAGACGGGTGAGATTATCCGCGATGGTGATTTTGCTTTTGTCGAGTTCGAAAGGATGATCGACTCTGATTTTTACTGTGATGGCGCATGGTGCAATATTGGTACGCTAGCAGGACCATGCATTATATTAGGGCGACCTTGGTTGGAAGAGAGGAGAGCGATCTTTGACCGGGATAGGAGGACCTGCACCTTTTATCCACCTCACCTACCCGGCGAGTTCGTCTTCCACGATGGCATTCAGACGCCCACCTCTTTGTCCCCAACCTCCCACCCCTATCAGTCCGCTCCGCCTACGGACTCATGCTCACCACCTCTCCCGGAGCCCAACCATGTGGGTCCTAGCCATTTCTCCGATCCGTGTCCTTCACATTCCCCTACCGTAGAGGACACACATACCGAGGATGTCCCACCTGGGCTCATTCTAGTGAGTTATGAGGCTGACCAAGAGTTGGTTGAGGAGTACCTTGCTAATGTTTCGGGGTTAGAGAGTGAGCCAATAGAGGGCCAAGGACTGTTAGTCACCCCAGTCACACCGGTCATCCCGGACCCATCTATTTCGCCCACTTTATCCTCGGTGGATCCCGCCATCCCACTTTTACCAGTCTCTCCTACGGCAGTGCAACCACTGGAGGCTACCGTACCACTGTCGACACGCTATGCTGACATGGTATGGTTTCATTTCTGCCATGCGTGCGAGAGACAGTGTCTGGACTTCATTTTTGTGGTGCTTCACACTAGCTGTCCGGATTATATTCCCGTCACCCATCCCCTGATCCTCCCACATTTCTATACCCGAGGACGAGTCTTCTCGAACCGGAGACGGTTGACGAGGGATGGAACTCATGGCATTAAGTTGTGGGTTATTCTTTCTTTACACTTAGTGTATGTAGACAGTGACCGTCCTCCTTATCGAGTCTTCCTTCGTATGTCGCTTTTGTTTGTGTCTCTTGTCGTCCGTCGTAGTAGTACTAAGAGTGTCTAATTTTGCCTAGGGTCATGAGTGTGCGTCTGTGTTTTGTTGTTTGTGTGGTTTGTGGTATGTTAGGAGTCTGTATACGTCTTATGCAAGCTCGTTGATGTCACTCGTTCGAGGAGTATGGGATCAATTCTACATCTATGCCCGGATCTAGTCACCTACAGGGACCCAGCGGTGATTCCTAGTGAGTCTTCGAGCCGCCTCCTCCCCTTGAGAGTGACCCCACCCCGGAGTGCTCACCTCTAGCCTCGTTCTCACAGTAGCTTGTGCATATCGAGTATATACGGAATGAGCAGGTGACGATCACTTGGAGTGGAGCACACCGGCGCTACTTGGCATGGTGACAGATCCGCCAGTGTACTCGAGCCATCACACCCCTTACTCGACGGGGTCGAGTTCTTCCCTCCTGGGGAGAATTGATGGGAATCAACTCCGAGCATGTACATTTTATTTTTGTATTTGTGTCCTTTTATTTATTTTTATATCCTGGGGAAAGTAGATACGCAATTGTATGGCTTTATGAGCCATGTTGTTATTCCCTTAGGATGTTTGGGTTTGTATGGAAATTGGTAGTAGGTCCAGCTAGGGGCCCCCCAGCCCTTCCCCATTGGTCCACCTAAGCCATGTGGGGCTAGTCAAAGTCCTAGGTGGCCTTCTAGATGGATTGACTAGTCAATTAGACACATGGGGGGACAAATGAGTTGAAATGTCAAAGGTAGGCCACCTACCTTGTCCATGGTCAAGGGGGCGCCCCCCTCTTTATGGGTATTTTTTATTTTTGTTAAAAAACCTATTAGAACTAATTAGTTCTATACCTTGTATACCTTTCCCAATTCTAGATCTGAGGGTATTTTGAGTCATTTTTCATTTATTATATAAGGCATGTATTTCCATTTTGTTGGAAATAATGAGAAGAAAAAAATCAGTTTGCTTGGAGCAGATTTGCACCCCCCCTCTCTCCTCTGGTTCCTTCCTCCTCCTTCAGTATTTCAGGGTGTAAACCCCCTCTATCTTAGCCCCTCTATCTATGATTTCTATCTCTGCATCACGATCAACGCCAACTCTCAGAAAATAATGAAGAGCTGATCTTCTGATTCAGAGGTCTACATCACGATCAATGCCAACTCTTAGAAAAACTTAGTTCTGTCCTGAGTTTTCGGGTCCTGTCAACCAGCAGCTTGAAAATTCGACAAAGGCCATCAACAAGAAATTCAAATTTTTTTCTCTGGCCCTAGATCTAAGTACTTTGAAAGGGCTTTCCAGTGGTACCTTTTGTGCATCGATCCGACGTCGGTGCTGATCGCAGCATCCATTCTCGCCGGGTCGCGTGCAGTAAAACAGCAGTTCAGATCCGCGGGCAGCAACTCCGACAAGTGAAGATCGAGCCGTCCGGCCTCCAACCATTGAACCAGCGTACCGCCGTCCCAGGGAGCGTCCCTCCGGGTGTCCCCACCACAATGGTCCCACCCCGGTCCCACGCGGCCCCACTGACCAGCACGTGGGTACCACGATCGTGAGTACGTGTGCTGCCGAAGCTCCACAATAAGCTGCTCGTGAACCCGAACCCGCTACTCCCGGGTCCCATTGTGTAACCCTTTTCCTCCCTGCGTGGAGTGGGTATTCATATTCATTGCTGTAATATTTGTGTAATAATTGTTCCGTGAGTATCAGTTCGGCCGGTGTCGTCTTCCCCTTGCCGAGAGCGTGGAGGTATCGTGTTCGCTCCTTACTCGGCACTTTGCTTAGTTCGTATATGCTTTATATGCCGCTGCTAGAGAGCATGATAGGGTAACTTAGCTCGCTATTTATTGTTATTCACTGTTGCGAGCGAGAGAGAGATACCGTCCCATGACCCGACCCGGGCATGAATTTGTGAGTTGACCACCCTAGCTTCTACCGATTTCTCAACCGTGCATGTCCGACGCTTCCCTCGTTAGGGACGATCGCGAGCTTACTTAGAGTTCAAGGGTCGCATATCTATTGGTCTCGAGTCTGTGGTCTGTCCCGCATCAATCTCCTTATATCATGCGTTGCTTGAAGAGATCACGGAATCTAGCACTCAACATGCTTATAAGGCTTACTTCCTGACACCAATAAAAGAGCAAGAGGGATGGCAGCAAGTCCCTGCAAAAACCAAGAAGAAAGGCACACCTCGCCCGAAAGTGGGAGTGCAGATTCGTGGCATCACACCACGACCCACTCTACCAGAGGCGGCACCTTGTTGGCACCCAAAATATGATCGTCGGCGACCAAGCCACAACGACAAAGGACCCGGCCCGCTGAAGCATGGAAGCTGATAAAGATCAACATATTGAAGACTTCTCAAGCTGCTAGAGCCTCGAGTCACCCCGTATGGACACGGGGACTTCACCTCAGGAGAGCCGAGACGAACTCACAACCAACCGGTAGTGCGATCAAGCCTACCCAATGAACCGGCATCAACTCCGTCGTGCCGCATACACTACACCCGTTGTCTGATGAAGGACGACGGTCTACCCAGTGGCTACCCACCTCATGAAAGGCTCTCCTGAAGATGAAAGAGTCCCCCTGGCTCTCCGGGACGGAGGACCGAAAGCTCTGTCGGCAGAAGATCCCGATCACCCGGCACGGGTACGGCTTCCCACCAAGATGGGCCAGTTAGTGGCTGAATGATCGCCCAGCTCAGGCGGAACTATCCCTGGTGTTATCCCACCCTCTAAGGAGCTTTGAGCACAAGCCAGACCGAGCCGACAGCACGAATCATAGAGCCGAAGGCCGTGTCATCGGAAAACCGCATGATCAAACCAAAGTTATCGGAAGTTCCGAGAATGGTCGTACATCGACCTGGGGGCTTCGACAAGACATCTTGTCGAGGTTTCAAGGAGCATTGGCAAGATAAATGTTCACGGTGACCCCCGAATAATCCCCGGACTCATCGACTGGCTCGAAGCGTGCGAGGAGCATTAGTACGGCGCGCCCTAAACCGGCGCCCCCCCCCCACCTGATGCCCCTTATCCCGGCGCGCAAAGAACCCCACCCGGGGCCTGGCTATTCCGGCACGCAAAAGGCCATGAAGCCTTTCCCGGCGCGCAGTTCTTCACGCCGATGAGGTTTGGGGTTCGATCATATATATAGACATATGGCTGTTCAACAGAAGAAGAAAAAAGATAGAGAAGAGATAAGAGACAACAGAAGAGAAAAAAAAGGAAGCGAGAGAAAGAAAACTCAACACAGAGAAGAAGAAGAAAAAGGAGGAGGGTCGGAGAGCGAACAATATTCCGAGGGAGAGAGAGCTCTTGGGGAAAAGGGGTCTCGTCTGAGCGTCCTCCGCCGGCCATCTTCCTCTGCTTTCGCTGAAGATACGATACTCTGTTCTGAGAACAGGTGGGCGCCGGTGCCTATCTTCCTCTGCTTTCGTGGATTCTTTTCTTTTGGGGTTTCCATCTATCAGATGTAAGTGAGAGGGGGAGGGATGGCAATGATATGAGCCGACCCTCCTCCCCTTTCTCTGTGATTCTCTCTTCCCCTTTTCTTTATTGTTGTGTCTCTGCACATCCCTCTGCCTCTGCAACTGATGAACGGCGACCGAGCGATGATGCCGGCACCGGATTTGTAATGTAAATGTTAGTCCATTCCCATTTACTGGCTGGCGATATGTACATGGATGTGTGGACCAATAGGTCGAATGAATGCTTGAAGCTTATTTCCCTGTCTCTATCTATGTCAATGTATATGTTTGAGTTCTTCCGTGCGTGGTTCCCGGCTCCGGTTTCCTCGAAGTCCCGATCATGCCCCGAAGCATCGTGGGCTACAGAAACGACCCCTCCCCGGGTCTTTCCCATCGACTGCTTTCATATTTGATTTAAGGATCTTTGTATCCCCTCCGTGGACAGAGCTGTGCTCATGCGCATGCTTCTTCCCGCCGTGGTATCGAGGGTCTAATTCCCATTAACTCCTCCCTTCGTACTGCTCTGATTGTTCACAAGGTGGGAGTTGCCTTTGGGACGGTCGGATCCATCGCCCTGAATGCTGTGTCCTAGCTATTCGAGCATATGCTTCTATGATTGGCTCGTCTCATCTGTGCATCTACTACCCCTCTGCATCATGGTCATTTGAACCGTTCCGAGATTCTTTCATCCCGTCTTAATCGCCCGAGGAGGGGGACATTCCCCATTGCTTCACGGAACTGCTGGGTGATCGAGGGCTCTACCTCTCGATGGTAGATGCTTTCTCAAGGCCATGGCAGACAGTAACAGGGGTCCTAGCCTAACAAGCTTAGCCCCAACAATCTGGAGACCCGATAGAGGCCAAGGGATGTATGCTCCTGGTAGGCTAGCCCTCGGAGCTTCACTCTCTTAATGGTCGGTTCCTTCAAGGGATGTGTCGCAAGCAGTGGGTTGTCCACCCCTCGTAGGCTAGCCCTCGGGGTGCTGCTCCCATTATCAGTGGCCTCATCCCTCTATCCTCACCCACGGAGCCTTGGTTCCCCTCGCAGGCTAGTCCTCGGGGTATCCTATCCGATGGGAATTTGCTGGTTGTCACTGTGCAGACCGGCGGTTTAGGGGCTTACTCCATAAGTGAGTATGACCCCGTTCTTCCCCTGCAACTCTTCATGTTCAGGGTTTGATGGGAATCGATGCCGAGCATTAACTTTTATTTTTACATTTGAGTCCTTTTATTTACTTTTATATCCTTGGGAAAGTATATGTACAATTGTAAGGCTTTGTAAGCCAATGTGTCATTCCCTAGGATTGTGTGGGTTTTTATGCAAATGTGTAGTAGGTCCAGTTAGGGGGCCCCCTCCCCTTCCCCATTGGTCCACCTCATCCATGTGGGACTGGTCAACCATCCTAGGTGGCCATCTAGAAGGTTTGAATGTTAATTGACCACATGGGAGACAAAGGGGTTAAAACTTCAAAGGTTGGCCACCTACCTTACCTACCTAGTCAAAGGAGTGCTCCATTCATATGTAATTTATTTTTTTTGAGTTTTGACCACATGGGGGAAGAAAATGACTTATATCCCATGAAATTCCCAGCCCCCCACCCCTTGCCATTTTCTATATAAGCCTATGTATAGTGTCATTAGAGATTAATGAAGAAATTATGTGAAAATTGCTTGAAGCAAGAAGGGTGTGCCCTCTCTCCCTCTCTCCCCTGATGTTCTTCCTTCTCCAACCCCAAATTCTAGAGTGGTTCTATCTTCAATCCCCTCCCCTATATCTCCGGTGATCATCGGTGCCGCCGCCGGCGCCGTTCGTGCCGCCATCACGCCGCCGCGGAGCCGCCTTCGATGTTCTGTCCATCTTGGATAGAGGCTTCTTGTCCGAATATCTTCTCTCCTCCACGTGAAGATCTCAAGCTGCAATTTTTATGGTGTGTTCTACCCTTGCATCCCAAGTGCCACCTAAATTTTCACGCACAAAATCCACCGTTTAGTATTTTTACATTTTCGTCCAACCTGTCATCCCAGATCTGCCAGGTTTCTATCTACAGTGACAGAACCTCTGAGTTCTCCTCCTCCAACCATCTTTTCGATTTATCCAAACTCTCCAAATTTTACTGGGCGTTCTATCCATCACTCCCTACCTCCACAAATTTTCTTAATTTTGTATCAGCCATCTATCTATTTTTAGAAATTCATGTTCTTCCTCTGCTACAGTGTTTTCAGTCAGATCCCAGATCCAACCACCCTCCACTTCCAAAATCAGAACAAATCATCACTACCTCCAAATCCAGATCCAAAAATAGTTCTGGTTTCCTTACTTAATTTTCCACAACTTTTATGAAGAGGTCAGGGGCTGAATCCAAGGTCTTCATAGCGGTCAAAAGTAGTTCTTAGGAAAGTTCTCTGCAGATCTGAGTCTTCGGTTACTGTACAACGGCATCATATAAAATTCGCCAACACAGAGTACAAATCTGGTGAATTTTTCTGAATGCCACTAGATTGCAGTACTTCGAAGCAGCTTTCCAACGGCTCTGATCTCGTTGCATTCTGACACCGGTGCTGATCGCAGCGTCCGTTCTCGCCGGAGCGCGCGCTGAAATACAGAACCGGCAGATTTTTGATCAGTTTTTCCGACCGGTGCCGAACGGAGCCGCCCGGCCTCCGGCCGGTGAACCAGCGTGCCGCCAGCCCAGGGAGCACTTCTCCAAGTGTCTCCACTACAGCGGTGTCACCGGGTCCCACTCGACCCCTCCGGACAGCACGTGGGCCCCACCGTCACTAGTTCGGGTGCTGCCGAAGAGACGCGAGAAGCCGCCCGTCAACCCGAATTCGGTCCTCCCGGGCCCATTTGTATAGCCCTTTACCTCCCTGCGTGGAGTGGGCATGTTCCCATTGCTGTAATCATTGTGTGTTAAGTTTCTCGGGAGTACGAGTTTTCGGCCGGGTCCGTCTTCCCCACGCCGAGCGCGTGGAGGTATCGTTCTCGCTCCCTACACTCGGCATTTGCTTATTTTCATATATACTTGTTTATGCCGCTGCTAGAGAGCATGATTTAGGTCCGTTAGCTCGCTATATTATCATTCACCACTGCTACGAGAGAGAGCGTGACCGTCCCGTGACCCGATCCGGGCACGAAAGTGCGAGCCGACCACCCTAGCTCTTGCCGGTTTCTCAACCGCGCACGTCCGACGCTTCCCTCATTAAGGGACGATCGCGAGCTTGTCGTGTCCGTGTCTTGTCCCGCATCAATTTGGTATCAGAGCGAGTTGAGTCTAGGGTGTCAAAAAAAAAGTGTCCTTTTGTATTTACATCCCTTTACTCGGTATATCAAAAGGTGTTGTCCGAACGTTAGGCTACGCCTATCGGGAAGGCCGCACACTTGCGCGAGTGACCTTCGGGTCAATTATCTCCGCCACGTACCGAGTCTTGGTTTACGTCTAGGGTCCTTAGTGTGCATGCATTCCAACTTTGCATTACTTAGGGTCGTGTCTAGTGTCTTGCCCAAATGGCCTTGCATATCCATTCCCGTATTTTGACAACTATGGCCAACCCATGTCGACCCGTCCAAGGTGATAGGTCCGAGTCCGAGTACATTCGGGCATATCATAAGTATTGGTTGGAACATGGCTTGGGAGAGGAGAGCAACACGGCCGCATTTCAGTTCTGGAGAGGTTTGCGCCTTTTACTTCCAATTGGAATGTCTTATCCGCAATGCATTCTCTCTAGCGGAATCCTATTCGGTCGCTCTAGTGGTCGAACCATTTGAGTCACACTTTTCTCGGTATGGTGGCTTTCGACAAGCATCCACCTCCCAGTTGCCTACACCATGGCCTTCACCACTCGAGAGAGTTCCAATGTCATCCATCTCTATTTCCGAATTTGATTCGGAATCCTCTCATTTGGAACCACCAAGGCCCGAGCCACCCGTATTTCTAACGGGTATGCTTTTCATAGCCGAGCCGCTTCTTAGTTGGCTCAAGGATGGCTTGGTCCCACCACCCTTCCCATCAATGGACCCCACACTACCACTAGTGTCAAGCAACTCATTTCATACCACCTTCCGGTCTCGTCACTATGTGGACACATTGGACAACCTTCTTAAAGGGTTAGACCGGCAGTTGACCTTTACACATTTATTGGCCCGAGGTTTCGACCAACCCGCTAGTCTTAGCTTCACCCATCGGGCCTATGGGTCCATTACCTCCGAGTGCACCGTGGGTTGTGTCACCACGGATATCCTCTTACTCCTTCCCTTACCAGCCGAGCCCGAATCCATACCCTTTTGTCCGAGGGAGGAATCATACTTCTTGCTTACGGTCCCCGTCCCACCCATCATAATGCAAGAACGTGACTATCCACACCTTCCAAACTTCTACACGTGGGACCGTGACTTTGGGGAGCCCACCACAAGGGGTCATACCTTCTTCGATCCCTTTGACCCATTCCTTAGTGGACCCCATGACCCACCTTATATAGTTCATTTCTTCAAGGGAGTCCACTATCACACTCCTACCCCACGGGCCGGGTCATTTACACCCACCAAGCCCATCCACGATACAACAACATTCGGCCCTCCTAGCCCTCTCAAGTCCCCCAAATCCAAAGGGCCGTCCATGCATGACTGGGTCATACTTGGATGTTTAGGTGTTCCCCATACCACCCATCTCCGGTTACATAACATGCATGCATGGCACACTGATGTGACACAACCTCGGACCTAATGCAAGCAAGCACAATCGCAATCTAAATGGGCCAATTTGGGCCGTCGCTCTCTCGTCGCTCACCCAAGCCCGGGGTAACTTGGCAATGCCAAGGTGAGGTTGAGGGGTTGGGCCCTTGCTGGTAGAGGGCCAGCAAGGCCAAGATTTGATTCCCAATGGATTTGGAAGCCCAATTCAACGGGGCCGACGAAGTGCCGAAGGCACCGGTTGCACTCTTCCCACGGTGATCACTCAAGGCAATGGGGCTTGAGGATCGGGCTCTCACTCGCATAACCAGCGGAATTAGAACTAATATTGAAAGACAAGCACTAAGTGGAGTGAAGGTTTGAGCACTTACTCGACCGGTTTGAAGAAACCGGTCCCGGTCGGAGACGAGGGCGAGCGGGGAGGCGAGTGGATCCCCACACGCCGCGGCGGTGTCGCTTGACCTGCCCAAACAAATTACACCACTACACCTCTCGTAGAAGGGGGAACTTGGGGTGGGGGTTAATGATATTATATCAATACTACCTCCACGCAGGGAGGGGCCTTCAGCCGGCCAAGCGGGGTGGGGAAACCAAAGCAAAGAACGAGGAACAAGGGTGGACGCCGAATCTGCCTGCTGTCTGCGAATCAGGATAGAGGGTCGGTGTTGCTATTGTATATCTTGCTCAGGAATTTCTATGATGGCAAGACCGGCGGCAAAATCTTCGTAACAGGAAGGGGAATGCCTCAGAATTTTTGTAAATTCTTCTGGAGTCACTGCAGGTCGGGGCAGGAGCTTGAACAGGGCCTCTGTTTCTCGGACTAGCAGGGGAAGGTCACCAATAGTAGGATGCAGAGGCTGTCCTGGCCGTTCCCGAACTCCAAATTTGATGCTGTCAGCGCCGTTAGAACCGTGGGTGAGTCCTCTTTGCAGAAAAAGAAACGGGAATGCTAGAAGAGAACAGAGACGATCTGTGGAGCCAGAAGAGTGAGGAGCTGTCGATGCAGACTGGGGAAGGCAGAGCCGCGCGACCGTGGAAGAAAATTGGTAACTTCTATTCCCGGATGCTGAATGGGCTTCCGCTTCTTGATTCTGAAAGTAGACAGGCCGATGAAGAACTTTGAAGAAGAACTTGAGGACTGATTTCTTCGGGATTCATCGTGGCAGAGCTTCTAATCTGGCTCAGGTCCTCAGCCGAGGTAGAACCATGCAGCTGTGGGAGAATGGACCTCCTGAACGACTCGGAGATCGGAAGAAGACGAAACCACTTCGGTTGCGAAGGCGACTGGCAGACGCTTCCGACAATGGCTCTTGGGTCTTCAAACTCGTCCGGAGGAGGTCGTGGTGGCCGCTGCAAGTTGCTGGTCTGCTGTAGATCTTTAGTTGAGAGCTGTAGGTTGATGATGATGGGGGGGAATGGGGTATATGGGAGGGGAAATGGGGGTGGATGAGTGTGGGGAAAGCCCGGGCTGTGAGGGGGTCTGGGAGGGGGTGTTCTAAGGTGGGGGAAGTGAAGAATGGGGTCTGGAAGGGGGTCTAACAGGTGGTGAGAGGAGGAGGTACGAATTTGGGAAGGTGGGTGAGAGGAGAAAGTGAGGGGGGGCCACAAGTGAGTGGAGGGAAGGGTGGATTTCAAATTTGAAATGGCCTTGGAAGTTGTGGGGTTGTGTGGGGAAGGGGTTGATTGTGTTGGAATGGGGAAAGTGGTGTTGGAATATGGAAGATGGTGTTGGAATGGTGAGGGATCTTCTTGGGACTAGGGGGGTGGAGTAATGGAGGCCATGGGGAAGTGGAGGGCTTTAATGATGGTAGGTGGGGGTTGAAGTGGTTGGGAAGGGAGGAGAGAGAAGAAAATTCGAAATTGGGTGTTGAGGAGAGAGAAAGTGGAGTAAAAAAAGAGGGATTAAGAGAGGGATGGGTGGGGAATCTCTCCCCTAGGGTTTCTCACCCAAAGAATGTTGGAATCACTCCACTAAACTAAGCTTTGGACTCTCAAATGACATTTTTTTCATTGATTGATTCATTACCTCCAAATGAAGGAAATGGGGCCCTATATATAGGAAACCCACATTTTACAATAAGACCCTGACAAAAGACTCATTCACAAATAACCGAAGGGGTAGGGGAGCTCATTGGGCCAAGCCCGAAGAAATGGGCCCAATTAGCACATTACACATTCTAATGACACTCAAACATAGGAAAATAAATGCAAGACCTAGGGACATGACTCAAATAAAATGTAAATTACATCAAATGACTCAAGTAAAATTACATAGGACTCAAAATTAAATGACTAAACCATACCAGATGCAATCGGGGCGAGGAGACGAGCTATGAATGTGGGCATGGAAGGTGATGTCCACATCACACACATTCGGGTGTCCTGGTCCGCCGTCACCTATGTACAGGTCGGACTAACAATAGGTGTGTCTAGAGTCATGTATGAGTCGGTTTCTTATTTGTGTGGTTTGCATATGTGTGTTAGTGCATGGTGAGTCTGCATATGTCATGTGCAAGCTCGTCGATGTCAGTCCCTTATCAGTGTGAAAGCAAGTAGACTCACTCGATGAGTATGGGATCGGTTCTACATCTATACCCGGATCAGTCACCTATAGGGACTCAGCGGTGATTCCTAGTGAGTCTTCAAGCTGCTTCCTTCCCTTTTGAGAGTGCCCCACCTGGAGTGTCCACCTCTAGCCCGTAGCAGCTTGTGCATATCGAGTATATATAGATTGAGCAGGTGACGGTCACTTGGCGTGGAGCATACCCGCGCTACTCGGCACGGTGACGGATCCGCCGGAGTACTCGAGCATCCATACCCCTACTCGACGGGGTCAAGTTCCTCCCACCCGGGGAGAGTTGATGGGAATCGACGCCGAGCATTAACTTTTATTTTTACATTTGAGTCCTTTTATTTACTTTTATATCCTTGGGAAAGTATATGTACAATTGTAAGGCTTTGTAAGCCAATGTGTCATTCCCTAGGATTGTGTGGGTTTTTGTACAAATGTGTAGTAGGTCCAGTTAAGGGGCCCCCTCCCCTTCCCCATTGGTCCACCTCATCCATGTGGGACTGGTCAACCATCCTAGGTGGCCATCTAGAAGGTTTGAATGCTAATTGACCACATGGGAGACAAAGGGGTTAAAATTTCAAAGGTTGGCCACCTACCTTACCTACCTAGTCAAAGGAGTGCTCCATTCATATGTAATTTATTTTTTTTGAGTTTTGACCACATGGGGGAAGAAAATGACTTATTTCCCACGAAATTCCCAGCCCCCCACCCCTTGCCATTTTCTATATAAGCCTATGTATAGTGTCATTAGAGATTAATGAAGAAATTATGTGAAAATTGCTTGAAGCAAGAAGGGTGTGCCCTCTCTCCCCTGGTGTTCTTCCTTCTCCAACCCCAAATTCTAGAGTGGTTCTATCTTCAATCCCCTCCCCTCTATCTTCGGTGATCATCGGTGCCGCCGCCGCCGCCGTTCGTGCCACCATCACGCCACCGCGAAGCCGCCTTCAGTGTTCAGTCCATCCTAGATAGAGGCTTCTTGTCCGAATATCTTCTCTCCTCCACATGAAGATCTCAAGCTGCCATTTTTATGGTGTGTTCTACCCTTGCATCCCAAGTGCCACCTAAATTTTCACGCCGAAAATCCACCGTTTATTATTTTTACATTTTCGTCCAACCTGTCATCCCAGATCTGCCAGGTTTCTATCTACAGTGACAGAACCTCTGAGTTCTCCCCCTCCGACCATCTTTTTGATTTATCCAAACTCTCCCAATTTTACTGGGAGTTTTGTCCAGCACTCCCTACCTCCACAAATATTTTTAATTTTTTATCAGCCTTCTATCTATTTTTAGAAATTCTTGTTCTTCCTCTGCTACAGTGTTTTCAGCCAGATCCTAGATCCGACCACCCTCCACTTCCAAAATCAAAACAAATCATCACCACCTCTAAATCAAGATCCAAAAATAGTCCTGGTTTCCTTACATAATTTCCTACAACTTTTATGAAGAGGTCAAGGGCTGAATCCAAGGTCTTCATAGCGGTCAAAGGCAGTTCTCAGGAAAGTTCTCTGCAGATCTGAGTCTTCGATTACTGTACAACAGCAGCATATAAAATTCGTCAACACAAAGTACAAATCTGGTGAATTTTTCTGAAGGCCACTAGATTGTAGTACTTTGAAGCAGCTTTCCAACGGCTCTGATCTCGTTGCATTCCGACACCAGTGCTGATCGCAGCGTCCGTTCTCGCTGGAGCGCGCGCTGAAATATATAACCGGCAGATTTCTGATCGGTTTTTCCGATCGGTGCCGAACGGAGCCGCCCGGCCTCCGGCCGGCGAACCAGCATGCCGCCAGCCCGGGGAGCGCTTCTCCAAGTGTCTCCACTACAGCGGTGTCACCGGGTCCCACTCGACCCCTCTGGACAGCACGTGGGCCCCACCGTCACTAGTTCGGGTGCTACCGAAGAGACGCGAGAAGCCGCCCGTCAACCCGAATTCGGTCCTCCCGGGCCCATTTGTATAGCCCTTTACCTCCCTGCGTGGAGTGGGCATGTTCTCATTGTTGTAATCATTGTGTGTTAAGTTTCTTGGGAGTACGAGTTTTCGGCCGGGTCCGTCTTCCCCACGCCGAGCGCGTGGAGGTATCGTTCTCGCTCCCTACACTCGACATTTACTTATTTTCATATATACTTGTTTATGCCGCTGCTAGAGAGCATGCTTTAGGTCCGTTAGCTCGCTATATTATCATTCACCGCTGCTACGAGAGAGAGCGTGACCGTCCCGTGACCCGATCCGGGCACGAAAGTGCGAGCCGACCACCCTAGCTCTTGCCGGTTTCTCAACCGCGCACGTCCGACGCTTCCCTCGTTAAGGGACGATCGCGAACTTGTCGTGTCCGTGTCTCGTCCCGCATCAGGGTTGATGATGTTGCCCAATTTTGGACAGACTCAGAATAATTAAGCTATAATCAGATGCTCGTTCTGAACTCAATCAACTCAGTGCTCGAGTGTGAACCTCGCACTGACTCACTGCATCATTTCCGAAGGATCTTGGACTTCAATCAAACAAGCAGTTGGCCCAAATAATTCCAAAACTCTCAATATAAGCTTAATAAACTTAAATGGTTTCGAAATGCATCAAAAACAAGCTGAAACGGCGCGGCCCTAATCCGACACGCCCTAATACGGCGCGGTCCCCCCCCCCGCGCCGGATTAGTAATAGACTCATAACTTCTATTTTTTGGCCTGGCCAGTTCCCGGCACGCCCTAAACCGGCGCGCCCCGTGCCCTTCGCACCGGGCTAACGTCTGCCCATGGCCACGCCGGTTTAGCTTATTTACCTACGTTTTGGCCGCGCCGGTTTAGTCCTTTTACTCATATTGTGGCCACGTCGGATTAGTTCGGTCTGCCCACGTTTGGCCGCGCCGGGGAACTCTACCCCCACGCGTGGCTGCATCGATTTTAAGCCCTGATGTTGTTTTAATCATCCACCTACCCTCGGGGTGACCTTCATCTCCCGTGGCCGGAATTAATGAATCCTAATAAACTGAATAAGAGGAGTGATGTTTGGATCCAAATCGCTTTACTATCCGATTTGTGCTACTATTCTTGCCTCACTTGGCGGAGATTAACAAATGTGATTGAGCACTGCTTGCTTTCATAACTCTACTGCCATGCTTAGCATAGTCGTGAACATCATGCCTGGATGCTTGCATAGACCCTCGGGTATATCAAATGGCATTGACAGAAGGTCGTGTTGCGCCCGATCGGAAGTCTCCGCTATGCGCGATGGTGGTCTTCGGACCTCCGCCCTCCGCCACGTATCAAGGGTCTCCAACTCAATGAACCATGCCTCTCCTGCATGATAGATAGACGCATCTCGCATGATTCAGTCATGTTCATAACGTCGCATCTTGTATTCCAGCCTCGACAGCCCACTATCTCGGCAATTAATCAAAGGTGTTCCCTCCTCGCGGGGGATGTAATTAACGCCATAGCCTTTATGGTATGGCAGACTGCTGGTCCCGACCGAACCTCACTTTCACCCGACACGGGTCAGAATGAGCGCATAATAAACTTGTCACGTACGTGACTGGCACGCCCGCGTCGTCAATCAGTCAGTTAATTATCAATTAGTTAATTGGTTGATCGACACGTGAAATAAGATATATATATATATAATAAAACAATAAGATGGTCGAATAAAAACCATCGCCAACAAGTCTGGCATGCCCAGTTGGACCAGTGTCACCTTTCATCTCTTTGCTGAGATACTTGGGCTTCGAGGCCCTCTCAAAGGCTACTGATTGTTGGCTTGTTTGTCTTTGTAGGCGAACAATGACAACAACTCGATTGACTGGCGTCGACTTCGATCCTTCGATCGTTGTCGATCATGCACAAGGGTACCTGGCAGTGCCCATGGAGTTTGGCAGCTTCCCTGCCGCCGTCGGCTTCCCCAACTTCTTGGGGTTGGCCTTCGTGGACATGCTGGAAATCGAAGCCCCGGAACCTTTCGAGGAAGCCGTGGGGAAGGTGGAGCCTCTGAAGGCTCCTTGCTGCAACGACTCATCCAAGAGTCCGGCTCCGTCCGCTAGCTGTCTGGTGCACCACGCCATACGTGGGGCCCTCCCCAATATTGTGAACAAGCACCCTGGAGGACGTCAACGCCGGCAAGTCCAAAGGAGTGCTGCTGTGATTACCGGGACTCTATCTCAATCCGGGAAGTCTATGATGGTGGGCGGTATGCGCGTCTTCCTCAATGGACGCAACGCACGGGTGGTTCCAGACCGAGTCATCCCCGCCATCCCTGTCCACAATACATACCAGGCCCTTGCTGGAAGGAGGGCAGAAAGAGAAGAAATCGGCCACTGTGGCCAAGGAAGGTCGGCCCCCAGGCCAAGAAGGTTCAAACAGGTGTGGGTTCCCAAGCGGGCCCAACCAGCCCATCAGCTGACACCCATCTGCCGCCGTCCTGTGTATGACAGGGCAGAAGAGAGAAGAGAAAGGGGCTTGCCCCCGAAGAAAGAAGAAGAAGTGGTTGCGGATCCTCAGCGCCGCAAAAGTTTCTGGGCTGCTGCCCGTCAAGCCAATGTCCCAGCTGCGGGACGAAGATTCCAACAACCTGCCGACAGAGCTCGGCTAGCTTATATCCCTCCTACCGGAGGTCGACAATCATCCCCCGTGTTACATCAGGAGCGGGGTCAAGAAGAGATGACCTGTCTGGTCAGAAACTATTTTTGAGGGTTAGGCAACCCCTCGCTTGGGCAACAACGACTGATGCAAGCAGCCGCCGCCGATGAAGACTACTGCCTATCAATGGCAGATGAAGAAGATATAGGAGAAAGAATGATGGTGTCATCAGTCGATGACAATGGATATGACAACGGCTTCAAGCTCGAAGCCGATGGAGCCGTCCCCGAGCGGAAGGAAACAAGAAGAACTTCTGTGTTCGAGAGGTTGACCTTCCCGCAGCAAGCTAAAAGGAGGGTCCATCGACAAAGGAGAAGGATGCAGGTCTTCACTTGCAACATGGCTGGTGTATCCAACCGATATGGGGGGCTCCCCGAAGATCCCCGAGAATTGGCTCAGTTGGCCGCACGGCCAGGGCCGATCACTCGTAGAACAGAAGCAGCAAGGGAGCTCCTGATAATGACTAAAGGAAAACAACCCCAGGTCTACCACCAGTGAGATGATAAGGCCCCCGTCTTGACCGCTAATGTGGTGACGGCAGAGGAAGAAGACGACATTCCCCTCGACATCCTACCCGAGGGTACGTCCGGGGACACAGCAGAAGTTATCCCCACTACAGCCACTATAGACCCATCGGTCTTGATATTACTTCAGAAATACCGGCAAGAGATAGACTTGCTGAAGAAGCAGCTGATGGAGAAGATTGAACGGTCCTCAGCTTCCAAACCACCTGAAGTCCAGGGTGAATCATCTCGGGAAGCAGTCCATCATGATGGCCCTCCACCACTCTACACACTGCCTCAGTCGTCAGAACCACGCATGGCGACAGTGCAACAGCGCCCACCACAGCTCCAGCCGCTGCTACCACCGGTGCTGCCTCAAGTGCACCAGACACCCCCGCTGCCGCGTCCTCCACAGGCGACCACCCTAGTCACCCCGTACCTGCAGCCGGCACACTTTTATCCAGAGCCGGTTGACCCTACAGTCGTGAACCGGATGATGGTGGAAAGAATGATCGTGCTGAAGCTCGTAGAAAGAGGTGAAGGCGACTACGTCACGTTCGATGCATACCGAGTGCCCTACCCGCAACACCATGCTGCTAAGCGGCTTCCCCCGAGAATCAGTAAGCCGCCCAAGTTCGATAAATTCAATGGGAAGGGATCCCTGAGAGAACACATAGCCTATTATATGACTGTCATGGGCGACTTGGCCACCGACGAGTCATATCTGCTGAAGTTTTTTGGGTCCTCACTGACGGGGCTCGCATTTGAATGGTACTCTAGTCTCTTGGCCGGGTCAATCAGCGACTGGCCAGATATGAAGAAGTTCAGAGAAAGATTCCATGTCACAGAGAGGGAGGTCATAGTGGCCGAACTCTACTCAACAAAGCAGAGGGCAGATGAGACAGCCCTCGATTATATTAAGAGGTGGAGGAACCTCAGAATGAGGTGCAAGCGGCCCCCGCATCAGGAGGACGATGTGTAGATATGCAAACATAATCTCAGAAGGGAAGTTCTGGAAAAGATGATCGGAATGGAAATACGATCGTTTGATCGATTAAACAATGTCGTGGCTGAGTTGGAAGCTTTCCTGGCCAGGCCTGCCCCTACATCTGCTGCCAACACGACCCAGAAGGGCAAGGCGGTGGAGCGGCGCTCCTCGCCTAAAGAAGCGAATGCTCTGGACATAAAGGCGTTCGAACAACAGAAAAGTGAGGGCAAGAAGGGAGTCACCCCACAGCCTGCAGAAGCCCCAGACGGCAAAGAAGGTCCTTCGCTGAGGGACAAGATGAAGAAGACCTATTCCTTTCCAAAAGACAAGACCCGAGTTCTGTTCGACTGGGTAACGAAATACAACATGGTCACCCTGCCAGAGCCAAGGAGGCCAGAGGACTTAAAGAGAAAAGACAGTCCAAGATTCTACCCCTATCACCAGATGTTGGGGCATCCGATCGAAGACTGCTATGTGTTCAAGGACATCGATGGTGAAGAAGAATGAAATTGAGCTGGGAGAGTACAAAGTGGACCCTCCTCAGCCACATGAAGCCCCTCGGAGGAGGGCAGGAGTCAACATGGTCTCCCTATACCAGGCACTGCCTGAGGAGATCTCTGAAACAAGCACGCGGAGTACCTATGAAGCTCATTTCTTGGAGCCCGTGAAAGAACAGCAGGGATGGCAGCAGGTCCCTGTGAAACAAAAGAAAAAGAGGGCACCTCACCCGAAAGAGGGAGCACATATCCGTGGTGTCACATCCCTACCTGCTCCGCCAGTGGTAGCACCCGTGTGGGTCACTCCACCTACAACTGTCAGGATACCTACACATAATCGGAGGAGACAAACTCCGCTGCCAGTGGTTAAAGAGACCAATCCTGGGGTCCTTCGACTGTAAAACCTCATTGAGGGGCTAGACGAGTATGTGCAGCTTGAATTGAAGCCCTTGCTGGTGCGGGACCACGTCCCATGGCAAGAACTAGCGTAGCTCTCACTTGAACAAAAGGAGGAAGCTGAAGAGGCACCCAACAGAGAGGGCAGTCTATTCTGGGGGCACCCGCCTGCAGAAGCAAAAAAGAAGAAGAAACAAAGGAAGAAGAAAAAGAAGGCCGCTGAGGCCGATAAAGTGCAAGTTGTCTTCTGTAATACCCTATCAGCACTCTTCAACCTGTTCGGAGAGGAGGAAGAAGAGGGAATTTGTTTCACACCCCATGCTGGGGGAGACAAGGCCGAGGTTGCAACCGCTGCGCATGCCACTCTATCAGGCCGAAAATGGGGGCGCCAGCTGCAACCCAACCACAACATCATGTTCAGAGGGGAGCAACCCTACAAGGCACCTCCGCCGGAGGTCAAGGGAGTCCAAATCCCCCCTCCGTCAGGCCTATATAACAAGAGTGGGGGCAAGGGGGTCCCTTCGTTTCTTGAATTCATGAAGATGTCCAAGTGGAAGCAGCCTTGCCAGGAGGCTAACCCTACACCCGGGGACGTTCACCCGCAGCTGGCACAATCTGCCAAAGAGCCAAATGCAGATGGAGCTTGCCCCGCAGCAACTAACAAAGAAAATCCAGAAGCCGGTACCAGCCAGAAGGGCGCCGAATCTGAGGAAGATGAAGTAGGTCCGTCAGGGCCCGCAAATCAAAACCTCCCAAAGCCCAGATGGGCTGAAGAGATGAGGCTCTCCAATGTCCGAGCTGGGAGCCGAATAATGAAGCTACTCAAGATGCTCCCTGCTCGATTTATAATCTAGGAGATCCTTTCTTTGAGTGAAGAGACCCGGCAGGCGATTATTACTGCTCTCCAGATGCCTGCTCATTTTGAGACATGTCTGGCCGAAGCGATGCCAGAGGCTAGCATGACCTTCACTCCAGACGATATGCTGCTGCCCACCATCAGCCACAACATGCTGCTGTATATGAAGGGGCACCTGAATGGAAGGGACCTGAACAGGATTCTGGTTGACCCCGGTGCAGCGGTCAACATCCTGCCATATAGAATATATGAGAGGCACGACTTTAATGTGCATCTCGAGAAAGTTGGGGATATGCATATCGCCGGCTTCAATCAAAAATGTGAAGTGTCAATGGGAGTGGCAGAGTTCACCCTCACCCCAGTAGATTTCACTATGACGGTGCAGTTCCATGTCATTGACTCCCGCACCTCGTACAAGGCACTGCTCGGCCGCCCATGGCTGCATGAAAATATGGTGGTTCCCTCCACGCTCCACCAATGCATCAAATACAGTCTCCAAGGGAAGGAGGAGAGGATATTTGTAGACCCCCACCCGTTCGAGGTGTTTGAATGTCATTTGGCAGATGCCAACCTATATACAGGGCCTTCCCAGAAGACCTCTGAAGCTAAGACCCCTGCGGGGGCATCGAGAAGCACATCCGATGGCAGTTGGTATCCACCACTGCCGCGCGGATATGTCAAGCCCAAGGTGGTCTCCCATATCACAGCATCCGGGCAAGTGGGCAGAACAGCACCCCCAACATTATACCCTGAAGCTAATGAAGTGCGGGTCGCTCAGCGGCACAATCATATTGGAATTCCGGATGGCCTCATCAAGCCAACTCCCGGCCTTGACAACCCTACTGTCGAGCCTTTCAAAACTTGGGAGGTGACACATGAAGATGGACCTAACAGCTTGTTCTATACAGCTGAGGAGCATCCTACTCGGGAAGATGCAGACTGCAGCCTCCCCGAAGATATAAGCAACCCACCGGTTCCCATCTAGGGTCTGGCATTTACAACTGATCGGATGGCCAGGATGTTTCAGAAGCAACACATCCCCCCCGATCAGTCTCAAAAATGCAAGGAAGCTTTCCAGAAAATGTGGTATCCCACAAATCTGGATAAAGAAATGAGACGCGTCTCTCAACATCCGGGGTTGGGCTTCACCCTGGAAGAATATTATTACAGTGGGCGATACGAGGTGGGCACCATCTCCGCCTTCTATCCTGCTGAAGATAGCCCGCTGGGGGCAACTTTTGATGAATACCTGGTGGAAGCTAAGCATGTTGAACTGGCTCAACCCGAAAATCAAGAAGCAGAGACCATGGTCCCCTGCCGATGCTGGGAGTAGGTCTATCTTGAAGAGGCGGCCCTTCAAGCCAAATTTGATACGGCTAGCAGCAGTGAAGCCGAAGATACTGAAGAAGCAGGAATTTCTCCCTCCAGTGGAGTCCTACTGATGATAACTTCAACACCCCTTCTACCAATCAGGGAAGCCTCGGTCGACTCCGATCAGGGGGAACAAGCTACCAAGAAAGAAAAAGCCAATTCTACGGAAGATACAAGTGCCCCATAAGGCGAGACCTCCTCAACTTCTGCTACAAAACCAGGATCATGTCTGAGCCCGGCAGTAAACAACTATCAGCCCGTCGCGGCTGTAGCCTTATCTACAAACACTGAAGCTGCACTCTCACCCTAGGGAGCTGTAGCGGCGGCAGATTTGCTAATAGAATAATTCGCGCAGCCGCTAGCACGAGAAACAGAGAATCCTCAAGAAGCTCTGGTGGTGTGTGACGAGGAAGTCGAAGTACTCGACCCTCAAGATGGTATTCCAGATTTCGTTGACCTCCAGCCAGCACCTCCGGAGATAGAAGACGGAGGCCAGGCCACAGTCGATGAACTGATAGAAGTCAACTTGGGAAATGAGGAGGACCCTAGGCCCACCTTCCTCAGTGCCCAGGTGTCCCCAGAAGAATGGGAGTTGTACGTCTAGCTGCTGCTAGAGTACAGGGATTGCTTCACCTGGACTTACAAAGAAATGCCGGGTCTAAGCCCCGCTGTCTCACAACATGAGCTGGCAATCAGCCCTGAGGCCGAGCCGGTGAAGCAACCACTGCGGCGCATGAGGCCAGAACTCATTACCCAAATATGTACTAAAGTCGACAAGCTCATTGACGTGGGATTTGTTGAAGAAAACCAGTACACCACATGGCTGGCGAATATCGTCCCCGTGAAGAAGAAGAATGGACAGATCCTGATATGTGTCGACTTCCGAGATCTAAATAAAGCCTGCCCCAAAGATGACTTTCTGGTGCCAATAACGGAAGTCATGATCGATGCTACAACCGGCCATGAGGCCCTGTCATTCATGGACGGGTCATCCGGCTACAACCAGATTTGGATCATGGAGCATGACCGGGTCTATACTGCTTTCCGAACCCCTAAGGGCATTTATCATTATAAGAGGATGCCGTTCGGACTAAAGAATGCTGGCGCAACTTATCAGCACGCAATGACCAAAATCTTTGATGAGTTGCTCTACCACAAGGTCGAGTGCTACATAGATGATCTGGTAGTCAAAACCAGAAGAAAAGAAGATCATCTGCAAGACCTCCAGATTATTTTTCAGAGGCTGAGGCAGCATGAGCTGAAGATGAACCCCATGAAATATACGTTCAGAGTGTCGAGCGGAAAATTCTTGGGCTTCGTCGTCTGATATCGGGGGATCGAGATAGACCCTGCAAAAATCAAAGCAATTCAGGAGTTACCTCCACCAAGGAATATCTCCGAGCTGAGATCACTATAGGGCCACCTGGCTTATATCCGGCGGTTCATTTCCAATTTGTCAGGGCGATGCCAGCCTTTCCACAAGTTGATGATGAAAGATGTTCCCTTTTATTGGGATGAAGATTGCCGGACAGCCTTTGACAAGTTGAAAGACTATCTGAAGACTCCCCCAGTGCTGGGCGCACCGGTGAAAGGACGGCCATCAATACTATATATAGCAGCTACACAGAACTCCCTGGGGGCAATGCTGGCCCAGAATAATGAAGAAGGGAAAGAGCAAGCCCTCTATTACCTCAGTCGGAGACTGGTCAGAACTGAGGAGAAATATACTTATATTGAGAAGGTCTGTCTGGCACTAGTCTTCGCAGTTAAGAAGCTTCGACACTACATGTTGTCGCATGAAATCAGCTTGATATCCAAAGAGGATCCCCTGAAATATATTATGTCCTAGCCGGCACTCAAAGGTCGCCTGGGCAAATGGGCGGTAATCCTTATGAAGTTTGACATCTCCTATGTACCGCGCAAGGCCGTCAAGGGCCAAGCCATTGCAGACTTCTTCGTTGAGCACCCGGTACCCGGGGACTGCCCGTTGGAACCGGAATTTCCTGAAGATGAAACCCTGGAAGCCGTTCAGGTGCAACCCTCCTTATGGCAGCTGTATTTTGATGGCGCTTCCAGAATTGACACCTCTGCCTCTGGATCGGCCAGGGTCAGGGCAGGGGCAGGCATAGTCCTGAAATCCCCAGAAGGAGAAGTGGTGCACACATCCTGCTCCATAAACAAGCATTGCACAAATAATGAAGTGGAATATGAAGCCCTGATAATCGAGTTGCAGATCGCTCTGTCCATGGGAATTCAGATGCTGGAGGCATTCGGAGATTCCATGCTAGTTATAAAACAACTGGAAGGAGAGTTCGATGTGCGAAAGCAAGAGCTTCTCCCCTATCACCAACTGGCAACCCGCCTGATATCAAGATTCTACTTCATCTGCATCAAGCACATCAACCGGGGTCGGAATGCTCAAGCAGACGCCCTCGCTAAGCTGGCCAGTTCATTGGCGGTCCCGCCAGATGCAAGCCTGAATATAACAGTGATCAACCGCCGACAGGTCCCCAGTGTAACGGAGGTCTTGGCTGATGAACAAGAGATTGAGGTGGTAGCCGTCGAGGAGATTCAGCAGCCCGATTGGTGAGAACATCTCCTGCGGCGGTTCCAACACCAATAGCTCCCGAGGGAAAAAGAACATAGAATGAAGCTCCTAAGGGTCAAGGACTCTTACGAGATGAGAAGAGGAACCCTGTTCCGAATAATGGCAGATGCCCAAAGGAAAGTCCTACTTCGCTGCTTGTCTTCAACAGAGGCAGGACAGGTGATGCAAGAAGTCCATGCGGGATCAGCTAGAGCACACCAGGCTGGCCCAAAGATGAAAATTGAGATAAAGAAATTGGGCTACTATTGGCCCACTATATTTGATGATTGCTGCAAGTTCGCCAAAGCTTGTCAGAAGTGTCAAGAACACGCTAATGTGACAAGGAGACCTCCAGTGCAGCTGCATCCCACCTTGCCAAGCTGGTCGTTCGCCCAGTGGGGCACGCACGTGGTAGGGCAACTACCAGCATCTTCATCAGGGTGCAAATATATCTTAGCAGCTACTGACTACTTCTCCAGATGGGCAGAGGCGGTAGCACTAAGAGATGTGACGGGAGAGCCAGTTGCGAGATTCTTCCGGTAGAATATAATATTCTGGTTCGGGATCCCCAGCCGAATCATCTCTGATAATGGCAGCCATTTTAGGAACCAGAAGGTTTAACGGCTAGCCGACAAGTACAAGATTGACTGGAGGACATCATCTCTCTACAACCCTCAAGCCAATGGACTCGCAGAAGCCTTCAACAAGACACTATGCACGTTGCTAGCAAAGACTGTCAGGTCTAATAAAAAAGATTGGGAAGAAAGGATGTACGAAGCACTATGGGCCTATCGTACTGTCTACAAAACCCCAACCGGCTGTTCACCTTTCTCCCTCGTTTATGGGTCAGAGGCTATGGTGCCGATTGAACTAGAAGTTCCTTCGCTGCAAGTTGCCATCCAGCATGGACTAGCCAGCGGTGAACAAACCAATGCAGAAAGAAGATTGGAAGAGCTCGCTGAGCTTAAAGGAAAACGCCTCCGGGTGCAACAAAGCATCCAACTCTACCAAGCTCGCATGGCCTGTGCTTTTGACAAGCTGGTCAAAGGTCAAGAATTCAAGAAAGGAGACCTGGTGATGGTCAAAAGAAGAGAAGTTGGTGCGGACACCCGAGCAGTTGAGCGGTGCGACACGCCGAGCCACCGATACCGCACACGGAGCACGACTCGAGCCACCTCAGCGTCCTTCTGGCTCGGAGACAGCCTGGAGACTCCGCCTTGAGCCTCCCCATTTTTCATATTTAATTAGACTTTATTTGTGTGTAAGGTGTGTTTATTTCATTTTATACGGTTTGCAATTATGAGTGTACGAGGGGCTTATTTGTAAAATGGGACCCCTGGGCCCCATGGGACCCCCAGGCCCCCTCCCATTGGTTCATATCAGCCTTGTGGGTTTGGTCAACATCCAAGGTGGACATCTAGAAGCCTTGACTAGTCAATTGTCTACATGGGGGACAAGGGACCAAAAAGGTCAACATTTCCAACCAAACCCACCTACCATGTTCCCCCCTTGGTCAAGGTGCGCCCCCCTCCCCATTTGTTTAATATTTTTGTTGTGTTTTGGTCACACTCCATCCCAACCCTTCATTCCCATCCCCTAGATCCAATGGTTGTGGATGGATGTGAGATGTAACCTATTTAAGCTTGTATTTTCCATTTTAGTAGAATTAATGCATTTGAATTGGAAGAAAATCCCTTGAGCAAGGCTTAGGCCGCCCCTCCCTCTCCCCTTGATGCTGTGAAGGCTTTCTTCTGGTGGTGAGACTCCACCCTATCAGTTCCGGTCGCCGCCGCCGCCGCCACGAGCCGCCACCGCACCGCCATCGTCTTCATCGAGTTCTGCCCGCGCAGTACCACAGCAACTTCCACAAAATTTCCAACTCATCCAAGAGCTCTGATCGACCTGGGGATTTTACTGGAGGTTCCATAGGTGTCAAGGATATCCCATAAATTTTGTTTGTCATTCAGATCCCGTTCATAATTTTTGATTTTCGTCCACCCTTCCATTTCAGTTCTGCCAAGTTCTGTCCAGATTCATCTCCGCCCTGAGTTTTAGGTCTTAGGTCCTCTTTTGATTTTTTTTGGTTCGCCCAATTTTACTGGAGTTCCTTCCATCCATCCCTTCATCCACAATTTTTCTAAATTTCTGGTTCGTCCATTTCATATTTTCTAAAATTCGTTCTCAGTCCACCTACAGTTCTATCCACCAGTTCCCAGATCCGACCACCAGTCACTCCAAAAATCATATCAAATCGCCACCACCTCCAAATCCAATTCAAAAAATTGTCCCAGTTCGTGGTTTGATATCCTACAACTTTGAAGAAGAGCTCAAGAGCTGAATCGGCGGTTACTAGGCGGTCAACGGTGGTTCTCAGACAAGTACCCTGTAAATCTGAGTTTCGGTTACTGTACAACAGGGACTTGTAAATTCATTAAAGTTCTGATCCGACCAGATCCAGCAGATCTCTCTGGGTCTAGATTGAAGCATTTGAAGAGAGCTTTCCAACGATAGCTCATGCGTCCCGATCCGACGTCGGGATTGATCGCAGCGGCCGTTTTCGCCGGAGCGCGCGCCGGAAAACAGCAACTAAAATCCGTGGACAGCAACTTCAAAGCTTGGGAATCGGGACCGATCGACCCCCGATCGGTGTTCCCGGCGGACCGCCTTCCGTGGAGGTACGCCACCAGGGGTCCCTACCACAATGGGACCCACTCCTGCAGATCCGGAGGCCAGCGCCACCCGTGGGCCCCACAGGCCCGCAGAACCCGCCGTTCGGAAAGCACGAAAACGCGGAGTTCGGCACCGTCGGGCCACATCAAGATGCTGCCCGTCAACCCAATTTGCGTGATTCCCGGGCCCCGCATGTGACCTTTTACCTCCCTGCGTGGAGTGGGTCAAATTATTGCATTTCTGTAAAATTGTGTTAACCGGGAGTCCGCGATTAGCCGGGGTTGTCTTCGCCACGCCGGGTGCGTGGAGGTAAAGTCTTAACTTCTTGGCGTTCATTTGCTTAGCTAGTATACGGTCTTTTGCCGCTGCCGAGAGTGTAGGTACTAGCCCGTGTGTCCATGTCACTGCTGTGAGAGTGAGAGTGACCCGTCCCGCGACTCGATCCGAGTCCGGAAGTTGAGTCGGACTACCCTTGACCTCCGCCGGTTCCTTAACCGCGCACGGTCCACGCTTTCCCTCGCTTGGGATGTCGAGTGAGCTTCCACTTCTGTTAGCGATGTTTTGCCACTAGGAGCTCGTAGTGTCGGGCTTAGTGTCTCCCTGGTGTGTGCTGCTGGTCGCGTCTTCATCTAGAGTCCGAGGGTGGCACCTAATAGTGTCGTCTCCCGTGTCCGTCCCGCATCAGTTTGGTATCAGAGCAAGTCGAGTCTAGGGTAGTCATTGCATAAGTCTTGCATAGTCTAAGGTTACCCCACACACACCTTCACTCGGTATATCCAAAGGTGTTGTCTGACCGTTAGGTTACGCCTACCGGGAAGACCGCACACTTGCGCGAGTGACCTTCGGGTCGATTACCTCCGCCGCGTACCGAGTCTTGGCCGTGTCTAGGGTGTAGTCGAGTCTCATTCTTTTCAAAACAAAAAAAAGAGTGTTTTCAAATTGCAATTAGGTCTAAGTGCATCATTTAGTGTGTTTGCATTAGTCGGTCGTTGTCACCTAGTCCGTACGTCTTTGCATGCCCACCCGTCGAGGCACCCAATACTCGCCACCACCACCTATGGCGGACTCCCGAGCCCGTAGTTCCGATGAGTCTTCCACGGCCGAGATGTTCCGGGCCATCATGGATCGTTTAGACACGCGTATGGATGGTCTTAGTACGCGTATGGATGGCATAGGGACGCGTCTAGAAGGGCGGATGAAGGTCCTCGAGGATCGGGCCGGGGTTTCGGAGCAGTCCATTCAAGGCCTTGTTGGGAGGATTGCCGTCCTAGAGAGGGGCCCAGTAGCGGCGCAACCCGCGCCGACGAACGGCCAACAAGAGCCGGTGCAGCAACCCGCTGTGCCAAGGGCTCAGGTGGAGGATGTCGGGAGGCAACAGGCGCCTATAGTGGATGATTATGCCTCCGACAATGATCACGGGGGTAACGGTCGTCGTCATCAACGACGAAATCGTGATGACGAGGATGACGACCGCATTCTTAGGGGTGTGCGTGCGGACCCTCCCACTTTTAGCGGGTCCTTGGACCCTAGGGTGTATTTAGATTGGGAGGCCGGCATGGACCGGTACTTCGAGTGGTTTGAGATGACGGACCACCGAAGAGTCCGATACGCAAAGATGAAGCTGCAAGGGCAGGCACAAACTTATTGGATCAATGTGGAGAGCCTGCTCAACCAGCGACGTCAACCCCAGATCGGTACTTGGGATGATATGAAACCAAGTTGAGGGAGAAGTACCTTCCCGCCTCATATCGCCAACGTCTCATAGACAAGTGGCAAAGCATCTCCCAAGGGAACCGATCCGTGACCGAGTACACCGCCGAGTTCGATGAGTATTATTTGCGGTGCGGGGTCACGGAAGAGAGCACCATGACGATATCCCGCTTTCGGAGAGGTTTGCGGCCCAATTATCAATATGAACTCTTTCGCCGCAATGCCACCACTTTGGAGCAGGCATATCAGATTGCTCTCGAATTGGAGCAGTTCGAGGCCGAGTTTGAGTCACCCCATCGGTTGGGCTCCTTTCCCCTTCGTAGTGTCGAGTCCCGTGGCTCATCTGGCACGTATCCGAGGGCCCCCATGACTCGACCTCAGGAGCCCGCTCGCCCCGAGCCCTTTGCTCCTAGGCCTCGTCCTCCACCCCCGAGGGACCTTCCTCGTCCCCAGCATCTTACGGCCCCACCCACAGTCCGTCCACCGGCACCCGCACCTCCTGCACGTCCTTTGTTGCCTACGCCTCCTATCCGTCGGGAGGATAAAGGTAAAGGACCTATGATTGGGGAGCCTAGTGGATCACGGCAGCAGTGTTATCGCTGCAATGGGTTTGGCCATTTCGCCAACCAGTGTCCCACCCGCCCATCTCTTCACATTGGGGACACACAGGCCGAGGATACCACCCCTACGGGCCTCGAGTTAGTCAGCTATGAGGCAGATGAAGAGTTAGCTGACGAGTACTATGAGATGGGAGGTGAGGCCCAGGATGTCCAGCAGTCGGACGATACCCACGTGGGGGTCGTCAGATGTATCCTCACCCAGCCACAGGTCAGTGATGACTGGCGTCGGACCACTATCCTTCATGTATTCTGTAGGCTGGGAAAGCAAATTTGCAAGGTGGTCATCGATAGCGGGAGTTGTATCAATGCAATCTCCACGAACGCTGTCACTCGTCTTGGTCTCACACCCGTAGACCACCCTTGCCCCTACCAGGTATCATGGGTGGATACCACTTCCATTTCGGTCAGGCTGCGGTGCTTGGTCCCGCTGCAGCTCCACTCCTACCGTGACGAGATCTGGTGTGATGTTCTTCCCATGGAAGTGGGAAGTATCATTCTTGGTAGGCCGTGGTTATTCGACCGAGATGCCACACTCCATGGTCGGTCGAACACCTGTACCTTCGACCACGATGGCCAGCGGGTCACCCTCCAACCCGTTCGGCCCAGGAGCCCATCTGTTAGGGGTCCTACTGGCCCTAGTACTCCGAAGCCTTCCGTTCCCTGGGCCCAGTACCCCATCCCCAGCTCGGGCTATGACCGTTGCCTCTGGCCCAGGAGAGCCCTCGACGAGGAGATTGATGATGATTAGCTCCCGGGAAATGGAGCAGGAGCTTAGTCAGGGCTGTCCAGTGTTTGCCATTACGGTCCGAGAGGTGGAGCGGGACTCCGAGGGTGAGCTCCCACCCGAGGTTGTTCCCATTCTGCAGGAGTATGCTGATGTATTCCCCGATGAGCTTCCCGAGGGACTCCCACCTATGCGGGATATTCAGCATGCCATCGACCTTGTTCCGGGCTCTTCTTTGCCCAACCTTCCTCATTATCGAATGAGCCCCACGGAGCATGCCGAGCTTAAACGGCAGGTCGATGAGTTAGTGCAGAGAGGATCTGTCCGGGACAGCATGAGTCCATGTGCTGTACCCGCATTACTCGCCCCGAAGAAGGATGGCACGTGGAGAATGTGCATTGATAGTCGTGCCATCAACAAGATCACCGTGAAGTACAGGTTCCCTATTCCCCGCCTGGATGACATGCTAGACATGATGGCAGGTGCCACTATCTTTTCGAAGATCGATCTTAAGAGTGGCTACCATCAGGTGAGGATTAGGCCAGGTGATGAGTGGAAGACCGCATTTAAGACCAAGGACGGTCTATATGAGTGGTTGGTCATGCCTTTTGGGTTGACCAATGCCCCTAGCACTTTCATGCGGCTCATGACTCAGGTCCTTCGACCTTTCATTGGAGTCTTTGTAGTGGTGTATTTTGATGATATCCTTATCTATAGCCGCACCACAGGGGACCACTTAGACCACCTTCGGCAGGTCTGTCTACTTCTTCGGCGAGAGCAGTTGTTCGCGAACCCACAGAAGTGTGCCTTCATGACACCTCAGCTTACCTTCTTGGGTTTCATTGTGTCTAGTACTGGGGTCTCCGCCGATCCGGAGAAGGTCCGGGCCATTGTTGAGTGGCCGGAACCCCGTACGGTTCATGATGTCCGCAGCTTTCATGGCCTTGCGACGTTCTACCGTCGCTTCATCCGCGGATTTAGCTCCGTCACCGCCCCGATCACGGATTGCATCCGTAAGGGCACATTTGTATGGACGAAGGCCGCATCTGCCGCCTTCAAGGATATCAAGGAGCGCATGACCCAGACACCTATCCTTCGATTGCCTGATTTCTCGAAGTTGTTCGAGGTCTGTTGTGATGCATCGGGTGTTGGGATTGGAGGAGTTTTGAGTCAGGAGTCCCACCCGATCGCATATTTTAGCGAGAAGCTGAACGACGCGAAACTGCGATATTCCACATATGATAAAGAATTCTACGCAGTTGTTCAGGCTCTTAGGCATTGGAGGCACTATCTTTTACATCAGGAGTTTGTCCTATACTCCGATCACGAGGCATTGAGGTACCTCCATTCCAAAAGAAGCTTAACTCGCGTCATAGTCGTTGGGTCGAGTATCTCCAGCAGTTCACCTTTGTGCTTAAACATAAGGCTGGAGTGGAGAACAAGGTGGCTGATGCCTTGAGTCGGCGAGCATGCTTGCTTACCACCATGAGTGCCGAGGTCATAGGGTTAGAGAAGATGAAGGAGGCCTATGTTGATTGTCCTGACTTCGGTCAGATTTTTACCACCCTCCAGGCCGGACCCTCGAGAGACCTTGATGAGTATATGCTTCAGGAGGGTTACCTCTTTCGAGGTAGCAGGCTATGTGTTCCCCGAACTTCGGTTCGAGATTTCTTAGTGTGGGAACTACATGCGGGAGGTCTAGCCGGCCACTTTGGTCGGAACAAGACTATTGAGGCAGTGGAGCATCGATTTTATTGGCCGAGCTTGAAGCGCGATGTTGCTAACATCGTGGCTCAGTGCCGTACATGTGCTACGGCCAAGATGAAGAAGCAAAGCTCGGGCCTTTATACGCCTCTTCCCGTGCCTGATGCCCCGTGGCAGGATGTTAGTATGGACTTTGTTTTGGGATTGCCACGTACCTCTAGGAAGCATGATTCGGTCTATGTGGTGGTTGACCGTTTCTCGAAGATGGCCCTCTTTATCCCTTGCTCGAAGACTTCGGATGCTTCTAGGGTAGCCCGCCTATTCCTTACTCATGTGGTGTGCAAGTTCGGGTTGCCTCGCACTATAGTGTCTGACCGTGATGTTAGATTCACTTCCTATTTTTGGAAGACACTATGGCATATGATGGGTACTCACCTCAAGTTTTCCACTGCATATCACCCCCAGACAGATGGTCAGACCGAGGTGGTCAATAGGAGTCTGGGAGATCTTTTGAGGTGTCTAGTTAAGGACCGCATTGGGGATTGGGATCTCATTTACCTATGGCTGAGTTTGCATACAATGATTCGGTGAATAGGTCTACCGGCATGAGTCCATTTGAGATTGTCACAGGTCATAGGCCTAGGAAACCCGTTGACCTTGTCCCCATGCCTATCCATGCTAGAGTGTCAGAGTCGGCCGAGTCGTTTGCTAGGCATGTTAGGAGTTTGCATGACGACATCCGTCGTCACATTGAGGCCAGCAATGCACGGTACAAGGAGTTAGCCAATGCCCACCGACACCACCGAGAGTTCCATGAGGGCGAGTACGTCATGATCAGGGTAAGACCTGAACGGTTTCCCTCTGGAACCGTTAAGAAGTTGCACGCTCGCGGAGCCGGTCCCTTTAGAGTGTTGAAACGCGTTGGATCCAATGCGTACGTTGTGGACTTGCCCGAGGAATATGGTATAAGCTCCACTTTTAATGTTTCGGATCTAGTTGCATATAGGGACCTAGCGGTGATCCCTAGTGAGCCTTTCGAGCCATCTCCTCCCCTTGAGAGTGATCCCACACCGGAGTGTCCACCTCCAGCCCCGTTGTTACGGCAGCGTGAGCATATAGATCATATACTGGATGAGCAGGTGATAGTTACCAGGAGTGGATCCTACCCGCGCTACCTAGTGCGATGGAGAGGACGGCCCGCTACTGAGGACACATGGATCATACATGGCGAGTTGCAACAGATCGATCCGGACCTTCTGGAGCGATATAGGAGCGATGCCGACCCTTACCCGATAGGGTCGAGTTTCTCCCACCCGGGGAGAATTGGTGCGGACACCCGAGCAGTTGAGCGGCGCGACACGCCGAGCCACCGGTACTGCACACGGAGCACGACTCGAGCCACCTCAGCGTCCATCTGGCTCGGAGACAGCCTGGAGACTCTTCCTTGAGCCTCCCCATTTTTCATATTTAATTAGACTTTATTTGTGTGTAAGGTGTGTTTATTTCATTTTATACGGTTTACAATTATGAGTGTACGAGGGGCTTATTTGTAAAATGGGACCCCTGGGCCCCATGGGACCCCCAGGCCCCCTCCCATTGGTCCATATCAGCCTTGTGGGGTTGGTCAACATCCAAGGTGGACATCTAGAAGCCTTGACTAGTCAATTGTCCACATGGGGGACAAGGGACCAAAAAGGCCAACATTTCCAACCAAACCCACCTACCATGTTCCCCCCTTGGTCAAGGTGCGCCCCCCTCCCCATTTGTTTAATATTTTTGTTGTGTTTTGGTCACACTCCATCCCAACCCTCCATTCCCATCCCCTAGATCCAATGGTTGTGGATGGATGTGAGATGTAACCTATTTAAGCTTGTATTTTCCATTTTAGTAGAATTAATACATTTGAATTGGAAGAAAATCCCTTGAGCAAGGCTTAGGCCGCCCCTCCCTCTCCCCTTGAAGCTGTGAAGGCTTCCTTCTGGTGGTGAGACTCCACCCTATCAGTTCCGGTCGCCGCTGCCGCCGCCACGAGCCGCCACCGCACCGCCATCGTCTTCATCGGAGTTCTGCCCGCGCAGTACCACAGCAACTTCCATGAAATTTCCAACTCAGCCAAGAGCTCTGATCGACCTGGGGGTTTTACTGGAGGTTCCATAGGTGTCAAGGATATCCCATAAATTTTTGTTTGTCATTCAGATCCCGTTCCATATTTTTAGATTTTCGTCCACCCTTCCATTTCAGTTCTGCCAGCAGCCTGTCCAGATTCATCTCCACCCTGAGTTTTAGGTCTTAAGTCCACTTTTTGATTTTTTTTGGTTCGTCCAATTTTACTGGATCTTCCTTCCACCAACCCCTTCATCCAAAATTTTTCTAAATTTCTAGTTCGTCCATTTCATATTTTTCACAAATCATTCTCAGATCCACCTGAAGTTCTGTCCACCCGTTCCCAGATCCGTCCACTAGTCACTCCAAAAATCATATCAAATCGCCACCACCTCCAAATCCAATTCCAAAAATTTTCCCAGTTTCGTAGTTTGATACCCTACAACTTTGAAGAAGAGCTCAAGAGCTGAATCGGAGGTTTACTAGGCAGTCAATGGTGATTCTCTGACAAGTACCCTGTAAATCTGAGATTTCAGTTACTGTACAACAGGGGCTTGTAAATTCATTAAAGTTCTGATCCAACCAGATCCAGAAGATCTCTCTAGGTCTAGATTAAAGCATTTAAAGAGAGCTTTCCAACGATAGCTCATGCGTCCCGATCCGACGTCGGGATTGATCGCAGCGGCCGTTTTCGCCAGAGCGCACGCGCAATTAAAAATCCGTGGGCAGCAACTTCAAAGCTTGGGAATCGGGACCCATCGACCCCCGATCGGTGTTCCCGGCCCACCGCCTTCCGTGGAGGCACGCCACCAGGGGTCCCCACCACAGTGGGACCCACTCCTGCAAATCCGGAGGCCAGCGCCACCCGTGGGCCCCACGGGCCCGCAGAACCCGCCGTTCGGAAAGCACGAAAATGCGGAGTTCGGCACCATCGGGCGACATCAAGATGCTGCCCGTCAACCCAATTTGCGTGATTCCCGGGCCCCGCATGTGACCTTTTACCTCCCTGCGTGGAGTGGGTCAAATTATTATATTTCTGTAAAATTGTGTTAACCGGGACTCCGCGATTGGCCGGGGTTGTCTTCGCCACGCCGGGTGCGTGGAGGTAAAGTCCTAACTTCTTGGCATTCATTTGCTTAGCCAGTATACGGTCTTTTGCCGCTGCCGAGAGTGTAGGTACTAGCCCGTGTGTCCATGTCACCGCTGTGAGAGTGAGTGTGACCCGTCCCGTGACTCGATCCGAGTCCGAAAGTTGAGTCGGACTACCCTTGACCTCCGCCGGTTCCTTAACCGCGCACGGTCCGCGCTTTACCTCGCTTGGGACGACGAGTGAGCTTCCACTTCTGTTAGCGACGTTTTGCCACTAGGAGCTCATAGTGTCGGGCTTAGTGTCTCCCTGGTGTGTGCTGCTGGTCGCGTCTTCATCTAGAGTCCGAGGGTGGCACCTAATAGTGTCGTCTCCCGTGTCCATCCCGCATCAGAAGTAACGGCCTCTAACCCCAATGGGAAGTTGGTCGAAAACTGGATCGGACCATATATCGTCCGTCGAGTATATGAAGGGGGTGCCTACGTCCTGGTGGATCACAAAGGAGTCATCCAATTCTCTCCCCTCAACGGAAAGCATATAAAGCTGTATCATGCAGTACAACCAACATTCCCCGAGTGATCGGTTGGAATACCCTTATCTTGGTCTAGTGGCACTCCGCCCTGATCGAGCTACCCTTATCTCGGTCTAGTGGCATTTCGCCCTGATCGAGCTACCCTCACCTTGGTCCAGTGGCGCTCCGCCCTGATCAAGCTACCTTTCCTTGGTTTAGTGGCACTCCGCCCTAGCCGAGCTACCCTTATTATGGTCTAGTGGCACTCCGCCCTGACGAGCTACCTTTCCTTGGTTTAGTGGCACTCCGCCCTAGCCGAGCTACCCTTATCTTGGTCTAGTGGCACTCCGCCCTAGCCGAACTACCTTTCCTTGGTTTAGTGGCACTCCGCCCTAGCCGATCTACCCTTATCTTGGTCTAGTGGCACTCCGCCCTGATCGAGCTACCTTTCCTTGGTCTAGTGGCACTCCACCCTGATCGAGCTACCTTTCCTTGGTTTAGTGGCACTCCGCCCTAGCCGAGCTACCCTTGTCTTGGTCTAGTGGCATTCCACCCTGATCGAGCTTCCTTTCCTTGGTCCAGTGGCACTCCGCCCTGATCGAGCTACCTTTCCTCGGTCTAGTGGCACTCCGCCCTGATCGAGCTACCTTTCCTCGGTCTAGTGGCATTCCGCCCTGATCGAGCTACCCTTATCTTGGTCCAGTGGCACTCCGCCCTGATCGAGCTACCTTTCCTCGGTCTAGTGGCATTCTGCCCTGATCGAGCTACCCTTATCTTGGTCTAGTGACACTCTGCCCTAGCTGAACTACCCTCACCTTGGTCCAGTGGCGCTCCGCCCTGATCGAGCTACCTTTCCTTGGTCCAGTGGCACTCCGCCCTGATCGAGCTACCTTTCCTCAGTCTAGTGGCATTCCGCCCTGATCGAGCTACCCTTATCTTGGTCCAGTGGCACTCCACCCTGATCGAGCTACCTTTCCTCGGTCTAGTGGCATTCCGCCCTGATCGAGCTACCCTTATCTTGGTCTATTGGCACTCCGCCCTAGCCGAGCTACCCTAACCTTGGTCCAGTGGCGCTCCGTCCTGATCACGCTACCTTTCCTTGGTCTAGTGGCACTCCTCCTTGGCCGAGCTCTCAAAAGAATACACCATATTACCGTTACAGGCCTTACGTCCGAATCGGCGAAAGATCGTTCCTTTGCGTTAGCATTCAGCCCCTGCTAACGAATAAACCGCTCTGCTCGGCACAAGGCCCGGTGATCCGGCCAACAGCCGTCTCCCACCAACCAAGGGTCAGACATCACACTTCGACCTTCCACCTTTTATATCCTTAAAAAATATATATATAGAAAAGAAAAGAAAAATGAGGTTAAAAATAGAGATATCCCGCCAGACTTACGCCTATATTCGGACAAGTGCAAAAATGGCCATAACCCAGCTGTGGCGAAAACCTGAAAGGGCGCTACAGGCAAAATCGGGTACCCCGCCACGTGAAAATCCATTAGGGCGCGTGGGTAAAAGCAAGAGGGGGCTGGCTTTGACGAAAACCCGAAAGGACGCTTAAGTCAGTAAAGTGGTAATTTACAAATTCCTCTTTTGTTCTCCATCCGATGAAACTCCAAAAGGGACAATCATCAAAAGCCCCACCGGAGATCCTTTAAAGAACCCATGTTCAACCCTTGTCATCATCGGCAAGACCGTCTACCCTTTTTGACCCTTGTCACCATCGGCAAGATCGGTCGCTACCCCTTTTCAACCCTTGTCACCATCGGCAAGATCGGTCGCTACCCCTTTCCGGTTCTTGTCATTATCGGCAAGACCGTCTACCCTTTTCGACCCTTGTCACCATCGGGAAGATCGGTCGCTACTCTTTCCGGTTCTTGTCATCATCGGTAAGACCGTCTACCCTTTTCGACCCTTGTCACCATCGGCAAGATCGGTCGCTACTCTTTCTGGTTCTTGACGTCATCGGTAAGACCGTCTACCCTTTTCGACCATTGTCACCATCGGTAAGATCGGTCGCTACCTCTTTCCGGTTCTTATCATCATCGGCAAGACCGTCTACCCTTTTCGACCTTTGTCACCATCAGTAAGATCGGTCGCTACCTTTTTCCAGTTCTTGTCATCATCAGCAAGACCGTCTACCCTTTTCGACCATTGTCACCATCGGCAAGATCGGTCGCTCCCTCTTTCCGATCCTTGTCATCATCGGCAAGACCGTCTACCCTTCTCGACCCTTATCACCATCAGCAAGATCGGTCGCTACCCCTTCTCGGTTCTTGTCATCATCAGCAAGACCATCTATGATGCGGGACGAGACCACGGACACGACAAGCTCGCGGTTGTCCCTTAACGAGGGAAGCGTCGGACGTGCGCGGTTGAGAAACCGGCAATGAGCTAGGGTGATCGGCTCTCCCGTATGCCCGGATCGGGTCACGGGACGATCTCGCACTCTCTCGCAGCAGCGGTGAATGATAATATAGCGAGCTAACGGACCTAAAGCATGCTCTCTAGCAGTGGCATAAACAAGTATATATGAAAATAAGCAAATGCCGAGTGTAGGGAGCGAGAGCGATACCTCCACGCGCTCGGCGTGGGGAAGACGGACCCGACCGAAAACTCGTACTCCCGGGAAACTTAACACACAATAATTACAGCAATGGGAACATGCCCACTCCACGCAGGGAGGTAAAGGGCTATACAAATGGGCTCGGGAGGACCAAATTCGGGTTGACGGGCAGCTTCATGTGTTGATTCGGCTACACGCGTGTTCACGACCGTGGGGCCCACGTGCTGTCCGGAGGGGCCGTGTGGGACCCGATGGTACCGCTGTAGTGGAGACACTTGGAGAAGCGCTCCCCGGGTTGGCGGCACGCTGGTTCACCGGCCGGAGGCCGGGCGGCTCCGTTCGGCACCGGTCAGAAAAATCGATCGGAAATCTGCCGGTTCTGTATTTCAGCGTGCGCTCCGACGAGAACGGACGCTGCGATCAGCACCGGTGTCGGAATGTGACGATATCAGAGCTGTTGGAAAGCTGCTTCGAAGTACTGCAATCTTGTGGCCTTCAAAAAAATTCACCAGATTTGTACTTTGTGTTGGCGAATTTTATATGCTACTGTTGTACAGTAACCGAAGACTCAGATCTGTAAAAAACTTTCCTGTTGATTGCCTTTGACCGTGAAGTAGATGTCTGAATTTGAAGATGTGTTTTTCATCAAGGTTGAAGGAAATCGAACAAGGAAACCAGGACTATTTTTGGATCTGGAGTTGGAGGTGGTGATGATTTGTTCTGATTTTGGAAGTGGAGGGTGGTCGGATCTGGGATCTGACTAAAAACACTGTATCAGAGGAAGAACACGAATTTCTTAAAATAGATATAAGGCTGATAAAAAATTAAGAAACTTTTTGGATGTAGGGGGTGATGGACAGAACTCCCAGCAAAATTGGGAGGGTTTGGACAAATCAAAAAGATGGTCGGAGGTGGGAAACACAGGGCTGCTGTCACTGTAGACAGAGACAGAACAGATCTGGGAATGATTAAAGACCGAAAATGTAAAAATAACAAACGATAGATTTTGGACCTGTATTTTTTTGTGAAAGAGGGGATAGAAGGTAGGAACACACCATAAAAATTTTAATCCACGAAGAGGCTGTGGCTGATAGCAGGTTTTTCGTGAAGACACCTCTGTCCAGCAGGACAGAAAACCGAAGACGATTCCGTGGCGGCTCGAAGGCAGCACGAACGGCGGCGGCGGCTGCACAGATGATCACCGGAGATAGAGGGGAGGGGATAGAAGATAGAAATCACTCTAGAACTGGAGGTTGGAGGAGAGAAACCAGAGGGAGAGAGGAGGGGCTCAAGAACACTCTTGATTTTCTAACAATTTTCTCTTCATTTCTTCATTGATCTCTAATGACACTATACATAGGCTTATATAGAAAATGGCAAGGGGTGGGGGGCTGGGAATTTCGTGGGAAATAAGTCATTTTCTTCCCCCATGTGGTCAAAACTCAAAAAAAATAAATTACATACGAATGGAGCACTCCTTTGACTAGGTAGGTAAGGTAGGTGGCCAACCTTTGAAATTTTAACCCCTTTGTCTCCCATGTGGTCAATTAGCATTCAAACCTTCTAGATGGCCACCTAGGATGGTTGACCAGCCCCACATGGATGAGGTGGACCAATGGGGAAGGGGAGGGGGCCCCCTAACTGGACCTACTACACATTTGCACAAAAACCCACACAATCCTAGGGAATGACACATTGGCTTACAAAGTCTTAGAATTGTACATATACTTTCCCAAGGATATAAAAGTAAATAAAAGGACTCAAATGTAAAAATAAAAGTTAATGCTCGGCGTCGATTCCCATCAACTCTCCCCGGGTGGGAGGAACTCGACCCCGTCGAGTAGGGGTATGGATGCTCGAGTACTCCGGCGGATCCGTCACCGTGCCGAGTAGCGCGGGTATGCTCCACTCCAAGTGACCGTCACCTGCTCAATCCATATATACTCGATATGCACAAGCCGCTACGGGCTAGAGGTGGACACTCCGAGTGGGGCACTCTCAAAAGGGAAGGAAGCAGCTCGAAGACTCACTAGGAATCACCGCTGAGTCTATGTAGGTGACTGATTCGGGTATAGATGTAGAACCGATCCCATACTCATCGAGTGAGTCTACTCGCTTTCACACTCATAAGGGACTGACATCGACGAGCTTGCACACGACATATGCAGACTCACCATGCACTAACACACATATGCAAACCACACAAATAAGAAACCGACTCATACATGACTCTAGACACACCTATTGTTAGTCTGACCCGTACATAGGTGACGGCGGACCAGGACACCCGAATGTGTGCCATGCATGCATGTTATGTAACCAGAGATGGGTGGTATGGGGAACACCTAAACATCCAAGTATGACCCAGTCATGCATGGACGACCCTTTAGATTTGGGGGACTTGAGAGGGCTAGGAGGGCCGAATGTTGTTGTATCGTGGACGGGCTTGGTGGGTGTAAATGACCCGGCCCGTGGGGTAGGAGTGTGATAGTGGACTCCCTTGAAGAAATGAACTATTGAAGGTGGGTCATGGGGTCCACTAAGGAATGGGTCAAAGGGATCAAAGAAGGTATGACCCCTTGTGGTGGGCTCCCCCAAGTCACGGTCCCACGTGTAGAAGTTTTGAAGGTGTGGATAGTCACCTTCTTACATTGTGATGGGTGGGACGGGGACCGTAAGCAAGAAGTATGATTCCTCCCTCGGACAAAAGGGTATGGATTCGGGCTCGACCGGTAAGAGAAGGAGTAAGAGGATCTCCGTGGTGACACAACCCACGGTGCACTCGGAGGTAATGGACCCATAAGCCGGATGGGTGAAGCTAAGACTAGCGGGTTGGTCGAAGCCTCGGGCCAATAAATGTGTAAAGGTCAACTGCCGGTCTAACCCTTTAAGAAGGTCGTCCAATGTGTCCACATAGTGACGAGACCGGAAGGTGGTATGAAATGAGTTACTTGACACTAGTGGTAGTGTGGGGTCCATTGATGGGAAGGGAGGTGGGACCAAGCCATCCTTGAGCCAACTAAGAAGCGGCTCGGCTATGAAAAGCGTACCCGTTAGAAATACGGGTGGCTCGAGCCTTGGTGGTTCCAAATGAGAGGATTTCGAATCAAATTCGAAAATAGAGATGGATGACATTGGAACTCTCTCGAGTGGTGAAGGCCATGGTGTAGGCGGCTGGGAGGTGGATGCTTATCGAAAGCCACCATACCGAGAAAAGTGTGACTCAAATGGTTCAACCACTAGAGCGACCGAATAGGATTCCGCTAGAGAGAATGCATTGCGGATAAGACATTCCAATTGGAAGTGAAGGCGCAAACCTCTCCGGAACTGAAATGCGGCCGTGTTGCTCTCCTCTCCCAAGCCAGTTTCCAACCAATACTTATGATATGCCCGAATGTACTCAGACACAGACCTATCACCTTGGACGGGTCGGCATGGGTTGGCCATAGTTGCCAGAATACGGGAATGGATCCCTATGAATGGATATGCAAGGCCATTTGGGCAAGACACTAGACACGACCCTAAGTAATGCAAAGTTGGAATGCATGCACACTAAGGACCCTAGACGTAAACCAAGACTCGGTACGTGGCAGAGATAATTGACCCGAAGGTCACTCGCGCAAGTGTGCGGCCTTCCCGATAGGCGTAGCCTAACGTTCGGACAACACCTTTTGATATACCGAGTAAAGGGATGTAAATACAAAAAGACACTTTTTTTTATTTTGAAACAATGATGACCCTAAACACGACTTAGACAATGACTAATGACTAGACGTAAATGACACTTTTTTTTTGTGAATGCAAACACCCTAGACTCAAACTCGCTCTGATACCAAATTGATGCGGGATGAGACCACGGACACGACAAGCTCGCGGTTGTCCCTTAATGAGGGAAGCGTCGGACGTGCGCGGTTGAGAAACCGGCAATGAGCTAGGGTGATCGGCTCTCTCGTGTGCCCGGATCGGGTCACGGGACGATCTCGCACTCTCTCGCAGCAGCGGTGAATGATAATATAGCGAGCTAATGGACCTAAAGCATGCTCTCTAGCAGTGGCATAAACAAGTATATATGAAAATAAGCAAATGCCGAGTGTAGGGAGCGAGAACGATACCTCCACGCGCTCGGCGTGGGGAAGACGGACCCGGCCGAAAACTCGTACTCCCGGGAAACTTAACACACAATAATTACAGCAATGGGAACATGCCCACTCCACGCAGGGAGGTAAAGGGCTATACAAATGGGCCCGGGAGGACCGAATTCGGGTTGACGGGCAGCTTCGTGTGTTGATTCGGCTACACGCGTGTTCACGACCGTGGGGCCCACGTGCTATCCGGAGGGGCCGTGTGGGACCCGGTGGTACCGCTGTAGTGGAGACACTTGGAGAAGCACTCCCCGGGCTGGCGGCATGCTGGTTCGCCGGCCGGAGGCCGGGCGGCTCCGTTCGGCACCAGTCGGAAAAACCGATCGGAAATCTGCCGGTTCTGTATTTCGCGCGCGCTCCGGCGAGAACGGACGCTGCGATCAGCACCGGTGTCGGAATGCGACGAGATCAGAGCTATTGGAAAGCTGCTTCGAAGTACTGCAATCTAGTGGCCTTCCGAAAAATTCACCAGATTTGTACTTTGTGTTGGCGAATTTTATATGCTGCTGTTGTACAGTAACCGAAGACTCAGATTTGTAGAGTACTTTCCTGTTGATTGCCTTTGACCGTGAAGTAGATGTCCGAATTTGAAGATGTGTCTTTCATCAAGGTTGAAGGAAATCGAACAAGGAAACCAGGACTATTTTTGGATCTGGATTTGGAGGTGGTGATGATTTGTTCTGATTTTGGAAGTGGAGGGTGGTCGGATCTGGGATCTGACTAAAAACACTGTATCATAGGAAGGACACGAATTTCTAAAAATAGATATAAGGCTGATAAAAAATTAAGAAACTTTTTAGATGTAGGGGGTGATGGATAGAACTCCCAGTAAAATTGGGAGGGTTTGGACAAATCAAAAAGATGGTCGGAGGTGGGAAACACAGGGCTACTGTCACTGTAGACAGAGACAGGACAGATCTGGGAATGATTAAAGACCGAAAATGTAAAAATAACAAACGATGGATTTTGGATCTGTAATGTTTTGTGGAAGAGGGGCTAGAAGGTAGGAACACACCATAAAAATTTTAATCCACGAAGAGGCCGTGGCTGATAGCAAGATTTTCGTGAAGACACCTCTGTCCAGCAGGACAGAAAACCGAAGACGATTCCATGGCGGCTCGAAGGCGGCACGAACGGCGGCGGCGGCGGCACAGATGATCACCGGAGATAGAGGGGAGGGGATAGAAGATAGAAATCACTCTAGAACTGGAGGTTGGAGGAGAGAAAACAGAGGGAGAGAGGAGGGGCTCAAGAACGCTCTTGATTTTCTAACAATTTTCTCTTCATTTCTTCATTAATCTCTAATGACACTATACATAGGCTTATATAGAAAATGGCAAGGGGTGGGGGGTTGGGAATTTCATGGGAAATAAGTCATTTTCTTCCCCCATGTGGTCAAAACTCAAAAAAAATAAATTACATATGAATGGAGCACTCCTTTGACTAGGTAGGTAAGGTAGGTGGCCAACCTTTGAAATTTTAACCCCTTTGTCTCCCATGTGGTCAATTAGCATTCAAACCTTCTAGATGGCCACCTAGGATGGTTGACCAGCCCCACATGGATGAGGTGGACCAATGGGGAAGGGGAGGGGGCCCCCTAACTGGACCTACTACATATTTGCACAAAAACCCACACAATCCTAGGGAATGACACATTGGCTTACAAAACCTTACAATTGTACATATACTTTCCCAAGGATATAAAATTAAATAAAAGGACTCAAATGTAAAAAATAAAAGTTAATGCTCGGCGTCGATTCCCATCAATCTACCATTTTTGACTCTTGTCATCATCGGCAAGATCAGTCGTTGCCCCTTCTCGGTTCTTGTCATCATCGGCAAGACCGTCTACCCTTCTCGATCCTTGCCACCGTCGGCAAGGTCGCTCGCTATCTGTTTCGGTTTTTGTCTCCCATATACCCTCTTGGGTTCTCCGGACTCTCAACTCACACAGGCCATTGTTTAGTCTTGAGAATAGTCACGATGCGGTGGAGCGAACACCTCACCCCTTTGCTGAAGGCGTGAGCGCTCTCCTGCCCTTGTGACCCACACACTCAGGCTAGAATCAACTGGCGAATGGAAAGAAAAAAAGAAGAAGAATGATGATAAGGATGGAGTCGTCATTTGACAGTAAAATGAAGATTTTCATTCTACGGAATAAAGTGTACATGTTACGCGGGGCATTCCCCGGAATACATGAAGTCCATCACAAAGAGGCAAATAGAAAAGAACTATGGCAGAGGGCCTCGGAAGATGTCCTCCAGCGCCGGAATGCCCAGGAAAGGATGGCGGGCCAGCTCCTGCAGTCTGAACTCAGTGGCCTCCAGCTCGGATAATCTCTCCCCGAGGGAAGCAACTTGCCCTTCGGCCATTTCTGCCTCCTCCACTCTCTGGACTTCCAGGCGTTCTACCTCTTGAAGTTCAGCCTCTGCCCTCGAGAGTTTGGCATGTAATTCCGCTATGCGGGCCGTAAGAAAGCTTCGGCGCTGTAAAGAGGCATTGACATCGTCCCTCATCCTCGCCGTAGTCCCTTTCAGAGAAATGAGAGCGGTTCAGCATTCGGCCCGCTCCAGTGTTACGGTCGCCAGCTGGTCGGCTGCCTCCCGGCCCAAGAATTCCCTCATGTTCACATATTTCAGGAGCAGGATCACCCGTGGGGTCCAGTCGTCCATGGGGAAACCAAAGGCCAACAGCGAGCGGGATAAATGCTCTATCAAACCCCTCAGCTGAACATAAGTTAAATCTCTGCTGGCCGTTATGGTCTGCTGAAGGGTCCCTAGGAACTGCCATACAAGGTCACTTGAAGACTGGAGACCAAGCGATGATGTCTCGGGTAGTTCAAATTCCACTATGCTATCCACAGTGTCCCAGATATCGTCGCCTGTCCCAGAAGATGACGATGGCATGAGCTACAGTCCACTGCTATGGGGAACAACCGCGCTGGCCGATACGGTGGCTGGAGCCTCAATGACAACAATTTCCTTGCCTGCCCCCTGGGATGGAGGTGCGACATGAATATCAAGAGCCAAGGACGTCTGTTCTTCGATGATCTCTCCGGCTTCTATTTCGGAGGGGCCACCCTTCTCCGGAGCTGACCGTTGTGTGACTTCTAATGGCTGAAAGTCCGCAACTGCTGCCAAACTATCAACCCTCACAAGTGCTCCGGGTCCAGCTGGAGCCATTGCCGCTACATAGTCCTTGGGGTATCGCAGCGCGATAGGCCGCTGGACGGACGGGAGAGTTGCATGGCCCGTGCCTAGAGCCGGGAGGGGTATCTGCACCGTCATGGTTGGCAGCACCACCTCAGTCTGCACCAGAAATATGTACATTAAAAGCTAAAAGGAAGAGGAAGAAAGGGCAGTAGGCACCGACCACGGATGGGTCCTTACCTCAGCCGGTACTAAGCTCAAATCTCTAAGGGTAACTTCTCCGGCGCCAGCCTCTCCGCTCACGAGCGAGCCTGACGGCCCAAGGCCACTCCACTAAAATTGGGGTGGGCTGAAAGTCGGATGATCACTTTCATAGGCCGAGGACGCCCCAACATCCTCCGTCTCTGTGTCAACAGGTGGGAACTCCTCATCACTGGAGCCGCCACCATAATCAACCTGTTCAGAGGAGGAAGACCCCTCTGCTCTTTCGGGACGCTCCACCATCTGGGCAGGAGCCTCGCCAGTAGGAGCATCACCCGCGGCAGGAGCTTCCCTCGTGCACTCCACATCAGGAGCAACAGTGGATGGGACCTCAAGGGCAAGTTCACCCTGCCCCTGGACAATCGCTTCTTCGGCACTCTCTGAGCCCAGAAGTAATGACGGTTGTATGTCAACTGAAATTTTCGGCAAGAAATGGTCAAGCCGGCTGAAGACATGAAGATTCGTGATGGCATCACAATTAAACTATAAATTACCTTCCATTTCCTATCTGGGTGTTGGAGAATGCAGATCTCTCTCTATTGGAGCAGCAGGGATTTCCTCTGCCCCTTCCTTAGTCGTGACATCCACTGTCGCCTCCAGCCCGACGACCGCGGCAACTGTGTCGGCAACCGTCAGCATGAGCTAGCCAAGGCAGTCAAAGTGGACTAATGAACTCTGAAGAAAAGGAGAGCCTACCTTCAGCTTCTGGCCGTTGTGTGCGAGAAGCTTCGAACTCTTCGAAGGATACAACCGAAGGAAGAACGGTTGCTGATTCCCTTTCTGCGGCCTTCTTTCGGCGTGCCCGTGTCACCCGGGTCACCGCCGCCTTCGCCTTCCCAACAGCCTCTCTCAACTGGGATCGAGTCCGCTTTCTTGAATCACCGGGAGGTAGTGGCGTCGTGGTCGGGGCCGGCTTGGGAACCTCGAAATATGCTGGCTTCTGGGCCTTTATTATCAGCTCCCTAAAGTGCCGGGTCTCCTCCGAAGTCAGTCGGACTGCACATGCACACAGGTGAGAATAATGCACCACAATGAAAGAAAGAAGCTGGCCGAAGGGCCTGAATGATGAAATGGAACATACTTGCCGGCCCCGTATAGAAGGGGAAGAGAGGCCAATAATATAGCGATGGCATTTTGTCTCTTGAAGCTGCCTCGCGAATAAGCCAGCATAAATCTCCAATCTTTTCGCTCGGCTCGGCCAGCAGCGCCAGGTCCTCGTGACCATAAGAAGACAGGAGATAATATAGGCTCAGGTGGTCCAGCCCCCATCTGTCAGCATATTTGAAAGAGACATGAGGAGGTCGGTCCAGGATGGCTTCGCTGGGACAACCCACTGAAAGACCATGTGAGCGAAGAAGCGCGAATAGCCACGGGGTGTTGTCATATAAGGCGGCCCGCCTGTCTTCCTTGCGAATGAAGGTCCGATAGGGGTACAACCTATCCACCTCGGGACGCCAGTCGGCCACAGCCGAGATGGGCTCCTCTACCGGCAGGGGGAGTTGCTGAAGGACCACCCTCTCGCTACTCACCTGGCATAAACCCCGAAGGGTTTTCACATAGTCATCCTTGTTGATCGGGGGCAGCTTCGGGTCAACCTTCGTCCTGCAAATTTTTACGACCTTGCGGGCCTCCAGATAGGCCTTCACTTCCGTATGGGTCCAGGATTTCAACTTCTTCAAATAAGAAGACTCAATGTCAAGGACTGGCTCTAGCTGGGAATTCAGGAACCTGTGCTCTGCCACGACCCAGCACTCTCGCCGGGAGCTCCTGTAAAACCCCGTCCGCACGTTCCACCACTTGACATATTCAGGCGTGACGCGGGGGAAACGGGCAGGGGTTGGCACCCTGAAAGAAACATCTTCCCGGCGGTGGAAAAAGTCCCACCATATCCGGGCATCGTCATTTGAAACCTGCCCGGCCCTGTGCCTGTTAGGCAATGCAAACTGTGAAGAAGAATGTGGAATGTGCTGGTCGTAGCCGAAGTTCTGACTGAAGCGGAATGGGTAGTACGGCTCCAACCACAAAAGGCCGCTCTTGTGGAATACAAGGACACTCCGCCTGATAGCCAGCGCGTAGTCAATCAACTCAGGCACAAGGATGGGTCTGGTACACTTGGCCTCGGAAAGCGGATGAACATACTCCTCAGTCTTAAAAAGCTTACACTGCCTCGTCCTGTTCACCAGCGGGCTGGAGTGGGCAACTAAGCTCCAAAAATGAAGAACCCCGGGCGAATCTGTGGGAATACGGGCCAATTTGCCCCGAATGGCGTAGAGTTGCTCCGCTAGTGAGGAGGGCTCAGCACTCGCTAATTCTATCATCCGCGGAACAAGAGGAACAGACTGTAACGCCCGAGGACCCGCCTCTGGGAACAGGGTACAGACCCAAGCATTGAAAAAGTGTAACGGACCGACCGTCTGAAGACTTCCGGGGAGACGCGTCTTGTGCAAATCTCCCAACATCTTGTAAATAAGGCATAAAGCCACCGGACAAAGAGATATCTTGGTACCCCAAGCCATGAGACAGGCCGGATAAATTGCCCCTGCCCTAATCACGCTCTCGTCACCTTGCGGAAGAGCGAAAGAGCAAACCCAGTAAACCAGATATGCAGAATAGTGGGTGACTGCGTCAACACCGGTAGGGTTTGGGTTCTCCCCCTGCCCTCCTCTCGAAGAAGATGATGAAGCGGCCTAGCGTCGCACCCTCTTCTTCCGCTTCTGAGCCACTAGTGCTATCGGGGGAAAGTCTCCGTACTTATTCTTCCCATTGAAGAAATATTGAAGCCATGTGCCCATCCGCACCCTCCGCTTCTTGCCCGGCTTCCGAGCTTCCCTCGTGTCGTGCAACGAATGAAAGAGGGTGCGGTACGCCTTCATCAGATATCGATAAGCATAACCCGCCAGATACCGACCCTCACCGTCGGTCTGATCCTTCAGCCAGTTAGGCCAGCATACCTCCTCATACGGCTCTCAATCGATGGGTAGGCCACTGAGCTGCGAAAGGCTCCATAGATCCAGAGGGGTCTCTCCCTCCGAGGTATAGAAAGTGTTGTACTCAGGGCAAAACACTTCGATCATACCGCAGTACAAACCCCGGGAGATGGGGTAGCAGTACCTGGAAGCATACACTCTATGGTAGACGCCAGCCCTAGTCAGGATGGGAGCATAATGATGCAGCACATAGTCTGTGAACTCCACTACTCTGGGTCTGAATGCGTGGGCATTGGTGGCTCTCAGCTCCGCAAACCACCCCACAGATATCTGGTGCTTGAAGCGGATCGCCAGGCACTCCAGTAAAAATGATTCTTCCCTGTACCCCCACTTCAACGGGGCAAGGAACAAGCCAAAGATCGGCTTCTCCCAATCCACTCTGCCCGCGGAAACATTCCACCGAGCGGGTACAAATTCAGGGGCCCTAGTCAGTAGCCCGTCTTCTGGAGCCAGATCTTACAGTCCTAGTACGACGCTCCATTTCCTGACCTCTCCGGGGAGATAAATGGGTCTTCCCCGCACCACACAATCTGTCAGACTGTCCCTCTCCACTAGCAGGGCCTGCTCGACCTTTCGGACAAGGAACATGTCCCTCTTCCCTTGGAGGTTGAAGCGTTGGAGAAGGGACATCAGGTGTTTGTCTTTGGGGTAGTCCCTCCTGGCGACACCTTCCCTATCATAATGAAAGGAGTCGCCCCCAAGAATGAGGAGATGGCTGGTATCCACAGTATCCATCTCCGAATCTGAGGATTCCGCAACCACAACCACTTGACCGTGCCCCCGATCAAGGGAATTGACGTTCTCCCACGTCACCACGGCACGAGAAGAAGAACCGGATGCCATGATAGCAGCAAAGAAGCACATCAAGCAATAAACAAAGTCAGAAAATAGTTGATCAGAGGCAGATTTCTGGCAAAATTTTGGCAGAGTCTCCCCAGCACGGGAGATTGCCAAAGGAAAGCGGGAACGCGTCCACTAAGGGAACGGCCCCTAAAAGCAGCCATCGGTATTACATCGAGGCCAAAAGGAACACCCGTGGAAATAGCTCCGAGGGCAAGCCCTATTAGAAGCCTCCCGGGGCCCAAAGAATGGGTTTGAAACCCAAAAGGGTGGCATTTCGCTCACCCCAAAGGAAAAGCCGCCGCCGCTCTCGCCCTCACCTCGCTCGGCGTCGCGGGAAGAGAAGAAAGGGAGGAGAGAGAAGGGAAGCTTGCAAATGAGGAGTGATGAAGGAAAAAATGAAGAAGAAAGAAATATATAGGGGAAGCCTCCCCCTTGTTAAACTAGCACGCTATTTAGCGCGCCGGATTAAAAGACCCGTAAGCAAAAGGCGTGCCGGGATTGGCCGCGCCGAAGTCATGCGTCAATGGAAAAGGCGTGCCGGATTAACAGGCAAACACCTAGGGCCGCGCCGTATTAAAAACCCAAAGGGCCAAGAGCGTGCCGAAGCAACCTCGCACCGTATTAAAATGCAAATGGTGTCGGGTTAACGTCCATGCCGAATTAAGGGCTTTCCCAAGCTCCTGTCAACCGAAGGGAGATCATTCCGGGTGAAATTCATCTGTCGGCCTTGCTGCACTCGTGCCTTGCTCGCAACACCCACGTCTGGGGGGCATTTGTTGGCACCCAAAATATGATCGTCAGTGACCAAGCCACAAAGACAAAGGAACCGGCCCGCTGAAGCACGGAAGCCGATAAAGATCAACATATTGAAGACTTCTCAAGTTGCCAGAGCCTCGAGTCACCCCGTATGGACACGGGGACTTCACCTCAGGAGAGCCGAGATGAACTCACAACCAACCGGCAGTGCGATCAAGCCTGCCCAATGAACCGGCATCGACTCCGTCGTGCCGCATACACTACACCCGTTGTCCGATCAAGGACGACGGTCTACCCAGTGGCTACCCACCTCATGAAAGGCTCTCCTGAAGATGAAAGAGTCCCCCTGACTCTCTGGCACAGAGGACCGAAAGCTCTATTGGCAGAAGATCCCGATCACCCGGCACGGGTATGGCTTCCCACCAAGATGGGCCCATTAGTGGCCGAATGATCGCCCAGCTCAGGCGGAACTATCCCTTGTGTTATCCCACCCTCTAAGGAGCTTTGAGCACAAGCCAGACCGAGCCGGCAGCACGAATCATAGAGCCGAAGGCCGTGTCAGCGGAAAACCCACATGATCAAACCAAAGTTATCGAAAGTTCCGAGAATGGCCGTACATCGACCTGGGGGCTTCGACAAGACATCTTGTCGAGGTTTCAAGGAGGATTGGCAAGATAAATGTTCACGGTGACCCCCGGAATAATCCCCGGACTCATCGACTGGCTCGAAGCGCGCGAGGAGCATTTGTACAGAACGCCCTAAACCGGCGCCCCCCCCCACCTGATGCCCCTTATCCCGGCGCGCAAAGAACCCCACCCGGGGCCTGGCTATTCTGGCGCGCAAAAGGCCATGAAGCATTTCCCGGCGCGCAGTTCTTCACGCCGGATGAGGCTTGGGGTTCGATCATATATATAGACATATGGCTGTTCAACAGAAGAAGAAAAAAGATAGAGAAGAGATAAGAGACAACAGAAGAGAAAAAAAAGGAAGCGAGAGAAAGAAAACTCAACACAGAGAAGAAGAAGAAAAATGAGGAGGGTCGGAGAGCGAACCATATTCCGAGGGAGAGAGAGCTCTTGGGGAAAAGGGGTCTCATCTGAGCGTCCTCCGCCGGCCATCTTCCTCTGCTTTCGCTGAAGATACGATACTCTGTTCCAAGAACAGGTGGGCGCCGGTGCCTATCTTCCTCTGCTTTCATGGATTCTTTTCTTTTGGGGTTTCCATCTATCAGATGTAAGCGAGAGGGGGAGGGATGGCAATGATATGAGCCGACCCCCCTCCCCTTTCTCTGCGATTCTCTCTTCCCCTTTGCTTTATTGTTGTGTCTCTACACATCCCTCTGCCTCTGCAACTGATGAACGGCGACCGAGCAATGATGCCGGCACCGGATTTGTAATGTTTTTTTTTTCAATCAACACCGGCCCTCAGAATCATCAACTAGTCGAGTGCATATCCCCCCAGCAGGGGAACATGTTCTCACTCCCCTAGGATGAAACTGTGGCCTAAGATTTTAGTAGATTTTCTGAATAAAGGAGGTACATGATCTTGGGGCATTCCCCTGTCTGTACAAGTTACCAAAGCTGGAAAAAGATACCAAAAAATTCTATTTACAAAAAACGGAAGGAAGGCAAGCCTCCTTTATCCAGTTCTTCTGCCCGAGCACTTGTCTGGGACTGGGTGCGTCGACGCCAGCATCTGGATGCGTCAACACTGTGTGAAGATAGCTTCTAAAGCTTCTTTCGGTTTAAAGCTTCAGGCAGCCGCTGCGTCGACGCTGGTAGCTGGTGGCGTCGACGCTGTGTGAAGATAGCCTGAAGACAGATTTCTGTCTTGGGCTGCTGGAGGCAAACGCGTCGACGCTGCACCCGAGCGGCGTTGACGCAGTTAGTATGCGCGTGATACATGATCTTTGGGGCATTCCCCTGTCTGTACAGGTTGCCAAAGCTGGAAAAAGATACCAAAAATTCTATTTACAGAAACGAAAGGAAGGCAAGCCTCCTTTGTCCATCCTATAAACTCCCCTCACCATTTTGGGCAGATCACTTACAAGGGTAAAAATGGAGTTTGACTGACAAGATCTAGCATAGGAGGCCAATGCATCAGCCAGCTGGTTGCCTTCCCTATAAACATGTCTCACCGGACAGCCACTTGAGGATATAAGTTCCAATATTTCACTCCACCAAGGATAGACAGTCCAGCTAGGAACTTTCTTCTTATGGATGGATTCCACTAGAAAAGCACAATCTGAAAAAATTGCAGATACTTTCAGTCCACCCTTATTAACTATTGACAGCCCATCATAGAGAGCCCTTACTTCTGCAAGAAAACTACTCCCAAGGCCATAATAGAAGGCAAAGCTGATGATCATATTTCTTGCTGAATCTCTAACACAACGACCACCTCCACAATTTCCCGGGTTCCCTTTTGAAGCTCCATCTACATGAAGAGTAAAATGAAAAGGAGCTAGACTGCATGAAACAATCATTGGCATCCTCCTTGAAATAATCTTCGGGAACAGTTGGAACTGATTCAGGATTTTTATTTGATCTGCCGAGCTACTAACTGGAAAGGATTGGTTATCAAGGGCTTGAGAGAGGCCTGCCACCACTTTCCTCTTGATACTTGGAATGTTGATGGTCACATTTTCAAACCTGGCAGAACATCTTGCCTTCCAAATCTCCCATACAATTAGAATTACAGCATGCATACCAGAATAGCTGAATGTTGAATGCAGCTTGGAGCCTGTCAAAGTATTCTAGCCACGAATTGTAATGTGCTCACTCAGATTAATTTTAGTACTAATCAAGGGGGAGGCCCATTTCCATAAAGCAGAAGCTAGATCTCCTTTAACAAACAGGTGATCTAAATCCTCCTGAGAAGGGAGTAGGCAGCAACTGCACTTTGAGACTAAGGAAATTCCACACTCAGAAATTCTGCCATCAACTGGAACTGCTCTATGAAGCAGCTTCCAATAGAAATTAGCTGCCCTTGGAGAAATGCTAGAGTGCCATAACTTGGCCCAAGGCTGCCTTAGTATACCTCTTTGTCTCAGCAGATTATTAGCAGACTGTACACTAAAGTCACCACCTACTGTACCAGTCCAGATGCAATGATCTGGCCTATTACTCAACTGAACTTTGGGTAGCAGTGAGGAGTTACTGAGTAGGGACCAAACTGGATGGTTTGGATCAAGAAAAACCTCTCTAACAGTCAGCTTTGGCTACCTCTGTATATTATTGAAATTGCCTGAAGGTATATTGTTGATTAACGGCCCTCTGCCAGTCCAATTATCCTTCCAAAAGTCTGTTCCCTTACCATCCCCAATTATCCATCTAGAATTATTTATGATTAACTTCTTAGCTTGCTGAAACATACCTTGAGACATCCCAGCTGGAAAAGGTCTTGTGCAGTCGAAAAGATTTGTTTTAACAAACCTTTGTCTAGCATACTGAGACCAAAGAGAAGACCCCTGAATAATTCTCCACAGACATTTAGTAGCCAGTGACAACTGGGTGAGATTAAGATCTCTAATACCAAGGCCCCCTTCCAGTTTAGGCATTTGGATTTTTTTCCAGGAGATCCAATGGCGACGCCTCAGAATTTCAGAACCCTGCCAATAAAAGTTGGCACAGAGTCTGTCAATGGCATTGATAATTGACTTAGGACAGAAGCAAACAGATGCCAGGTATATTGGAATGCTTCGGAGGACAGAGTTGATGAGAATTGCCCTCCCAGCCTGTGAAAGTAGTTTGGATTGCCATCCCTCTAACTTCTACTGAACTCTATCCACAATGTACTTAAAATCCTGGGATGTGTATCTTCCTTTCTTCACTGAAATACCAAGGTAATTAAAACTAGTAGAAGCAATTCTGAAACCAGTTTGCAGTTGTATAGATTGCTTTATTGATAGGGGAACTTTGTCTGAAACAATTATGCTACTCTTGCCAATATTTATTTTCTGCCCTGAGCTATTCTCATATCTTGAAATAAAATGCAGCAGTGCTGCTATGTTGTGTTTACTAGCATTCAAGAAAATAAGTGTGTCATCCGCATATAGCAGATGAGATATTTGGGTAATATTTTTAGGCCCATTGTAACCCTTCAAAGCTCCTGATTGGAATAGAACAGTCAACCCCCTGCTTAGTACTTCCGAGGCTAGAATAAAAAGATATGGGGCAAGAGGGTCACCTTGTCTAATACCTCTGCTAGATTTAAAGAAACCTGCCATATTGTCATTGAAATTGACTGAAAACCAACAGTTAGTTAGAATCATTCCAATGTAAGAAGTGAATCTAGTATTGAAACCAAATTTCCTTAGGGCTGCCAGTAAAAAGTCCCACTCAATTCTGTCATAGGCCTTGGCCATATCCAGCTTGACAATGGCATTATGACCCCTTACTTTCCTATCAATATCTCCCATAAGTTGTCTTGCTATAGCAACATTGTCCAAAATATTACGACCTTGGACAAAAGCTCCTTGTTCCTTGGAGATAATGTTTGGCAGAATTGGTGCAAGCCTCCTCGAAATGATTGAGGAGATAATTTTGTAGGAGAAATTACAAAGACTTATTGGCCGAAAATCATTAAAGGACTTAGGCACTTGAATTTTTGGGATTAAAGCAATAATTGAAGATGCCATTCCTCTAGGAATTGGAAACCCCATGAAGAAGCTTTGCACTGCACAGATGACATCTTGGCCTATAATGTCCCAAACATGCTTATAAAACTCTCTAGGAAAACCATCCGGACCAGGGGTGCTGGATCCTTTTAGAGACCATACTGCTTCTTTAATCTCATTACCTTCAGGAACAGAGCAAAGGAGACTGTTCTGATCATTAGTGATTAGTTGAGGAATGCAATCTAGTATGGAACAGTCCATTGTATGATCTTCAGATGAGAAAAGCTTCTGGAAATACTGGTTTGCCTGCCTGCAAAGAATAGCTTGGTCTTCACACCAATTATCAGATTCATCCAGCTTTAACCTACAGATAAATCCTCTTCTTCGATTTTGTTGAGCAAGAGAGTGATAATATGATGTATTTCTATCCCCACTTTCAATCCAATCTGTGCGGGATTTTTGATGCCAGAAAATTTCTTCCCTATACAAAGCCTGATGGAAATTTGCCATAGCAGCATTCAAATTACATCTATTTTCAGTTGAAGGAGAGATATCAAATTCAGTTTGTTTCTTTTCCACTTCCTGTTCTGCTACTCTAACATTCTTTGTCACATCTCCAAAGATTTCCCTATTCCATTGGCTAAGAGACATTTTCACAGCCTTTAATTTGGTAGATAATCTAATCATTGCATTTGGATGTTGAACAGTACACTGCTTCCAAGCATCAGCTACAACTTGATTAAAGGATTTATGAGTACACCACATCTTTTGGAAAATGAATCTAGAAGGACCATGAGAAGAATTATAAGATGATAATAACATCGGGGTGTGATCAGAAGGACCTCTTGCTAAGTGCTTCACAACCAGCTGGGGAAAAACATTTTGACATTCAGTGTTAATAAAGACCCTGTCCAGTCTAGCTTTGATGTTTGCAGCTCCAGTTCGGTTATTATTCCAAGTCATTGATTCACCAACATATCCTGCATCCATGAGCCCTGCTGAGCAAACAAAGGCATTAAATTCAGCCATATTGGCCATTGAGGGAAAAATTCCACCCTTTTTTTCTGAAGGCTTCAAAACACAATTAAAGTCCCCTCCTATTATCCAAGGGACAGTCACTGTACCAGCAAAAGTAACTAACTCATTGAACAAATCAAGTCTAAGATGGGAATCACAGGAAGCATACACAAAGGAAAAGAGACTATTAAGTTTATTATCCTCCTTTAAACCCAAAGTAATATGCTGGGTAGATGAGCCAAGAACATCCAGCCGGATTTGTAATGTAAATGTTAGTCCATTCCCATTTACTAGGTGGCGATATGTACATGGATGTGTGGACCAATAGGTCGAATGAATGCTTGAAGCTTATTTCCCCATCTCTATCTATGTCAATGTATATGTATGAGTTCTTCTGCGCGTGGTTCCCGGCTCCGATTTCCTCGAAGTCCCGATCATGTCCCGAAGCATCGTGGGCTATAGAAACGACCCCTCCCTGGGTCTTTCCCATCGACTGCTTTCATCTTTGATTTAAGGATCTTTGTATCCCCTCCGTGGACAGAGCTATGCTCATGCGCATGCTTCTGCCCGCCGTGGTATCGAGGGTCTAATTCCCATTAACTCCTCCCTTCGTACTGCTCTGATTGTTCGCAAGGTGGGAGTTGCCTTTGGGACGGCCGGATCCATCGCTCTGAATGCTGTGTCCTAGCTGTTTGAGCATATGCTTCTATGATTAGCTCGTCTCATCTGTGCATCTACTACCCCTCTACATCATAGTCATTTGAACCGTTCCGAGATTCTTTCATCCCGTCTTAATCGCCCGGGGAGGGGGACATTCCCCATTGCTTCACGGAACTGCTGGGTGATCGAGGGCTCTACCTCTCGATGGTAGATGCTTTCTCAAGGCCATGGCAGACAGTAACAGGGGTCCTAGCCTATCAAGCCTAGCCCCAACAATCTGGAGACCCGATAGAGGTCAAGGGATGTATGCTCCTGGTAGGCTAGCCCTCGGAGCTTCACTCTCTTAATGGTCGATTCCTTCAAGGGATATGTCGCAGGCTGTGGGTTGTCCACCCCTCGTAGGCTAGCCCTCGGGGTGCTACTCCCATTATCAGTGGCCTCATCCCTCTATCCTCACCCACGGAGCCTTGGTGCCCCTCGCAAGCTAGTCCTCGGGGTATCCTATCCGATGGGAATTTACTGGCTGTTACCGTGCAGACCGGCGGTTTAGGGGCTTACTCCATAAGTGAGTATGACCCCGTTCTTCCCCTGTAACTCTTCATGTTCCGGGGAGATACTACCCAATTTTGGACAGACTCAGAATAATTAAGCTATAATCAGATGCCCGTTCTAAACTCAATCAAATCAGTGCTTGAGTGTGAACCTCGCACTGACTCACTGCATCATTTCCGAAGGATCTTGGACTTCAATCAAACAAGCAGTTGGCCCAAATAATTCCAAAACTCTCAATATAAGCTTAATAAACTTAAATGGTTTCGAAATGCATCAAAAACAAGCTGAAACGGCGCGGCCCTAATCCGGCGCGGTCCCCCCCCCCGCCGGATTAGTAATAGACTCATAACTTCGATTTTTTGGCTTGGCCAGTTCCCGGCGCGCCCTAAACCGGCGTGCCCCGTGCCCTTCGCGCCGGGCTAACGTCTGCCCATGGCCGCGCCAGTTTAGCTTATTTACCAACGTTTTGACCGCGCCGGTTTAGTCCTTTCACTCATATTGTGGCCGTGCCGGATTAGTTCGGTCTGCCCACGTTTGGCCGCGCCGGGGAACTCTACCCCCACGCGTGGCTGCATCGATTTTAAGCCCTGATGTTGGTTTAATCATCCACCTACCCTCGGGGTGACCTTTGTCTCCCGTGGCCGGAATTAATGAATCCTAATAAACTGAATAAGAGGAGTGATGTTTGGATCCGAATCGCTTTACTATCCGGTTTGTGCTACTATTCTTGCCTCACTTGCCAGAGATTAACAAATGTGATTGAGCACTGCTTGCTTTCATAACTCTACTGCCATGCTTAGCATAGTCGTGAACATCATGCCTACATGCTTGCATAGACCCTCGGGTATATCAAATGGCGTTGACAGAAGGTTGGGTTACGCCCGATCGGAAGTCTCCGCTATGCGCGATGGTGGTCTTCGGACCTCCGCCCTCCGCCACGTATCAAGGGTCTCCAACTCAATGAACCATGCCTCTCCTGCATGATAGATAGACGCATCTCACATGATTCCGTCATGTTCATAACGCCGCATCTTGTATTCCGGCCTCGACAGCCCACTATCTCAGCAATTAATCAAAGGTGTTCCCTCCTCGCGGGGGATGTAATTAATGCCATAGCCTTTATGGTATGGCGGACTGCTGGTCCCGACCGAACCTCACTTTCGCCCGACACGGGTCAGAATGAGCGCATAATAAACTTGTCACGTACGTGACTGGCACGCCCGCGTCGTCAATCAGTCAGGTAATTATCAGTTAGTTAATTGGTTGATCGACACGTGAAATAAGATATATGTATATATATACATATATATATAATAAAATAATAAGATGGTCGAATAAAAACCATCGCCAACACACCTGTGTGGACCAATCCACCTGCAGTTATCAGAATACCTACACACAATCGGAGAAGATAGACTCTACTACCGATGGTCAAGGAGATTAGTCCAGAAGCCCGACGGCTGCAAGACTATGTAAATGGGCTAGATGAATATGTATAGCCTGAACTGAAACCTTTACTGATGCAGGATCATGTCCCATGGTAGGAATTAGAACAGCTTTCAATAAAATAGGAGCAGGAAGCTGACAAAGCATCAGACAAGGATGGCGGCCTATTCTGGGGGCAAGCGCCTGCCGAAGAAATGAAGAAGAAATGAAGAAAGAAAAGAAAAGCCAACAAGGCCACAAAGGACATAGTCCTTTCTTGCAATACCCTGTCTGCCCTCTTCAATCTACCCAATGAGGAAGATGAAGAGGAAATATGCTTTACACCCGCCGCCGGGGCAAGCCAGGCTGAAGCAGTGACTGCTACACATGCAACCTGGTCGGGCTGAAGATGGGAGCGTCAGTCGCCCGCCAACCACAATATCATCTTTAGGGGGGAGCAACCCTACAAGATACCCCCTCCAGAGGTTAGGGGAGTCCAAATCCCTCCTTCTTCAGGTTTATACAGTCAGAATGGGGGCAGTACTACTGCTCCTTCCTTTCTGGAATTTCTAAAAATGTCAAAGGGAAAGCAGCCTCGTTAAGGTGCTGACCCTGCAGTCGGGGACACTCACCCATAGCTTCAACAGCCTTCTGGAATTCCAGATGAAGATGAAGTTTGCCCAACGACAGCTGATGAGGGACAATAGGAGGGCGACACCAAGCAGAAGAGTGCGGCCTCATAGTTCGATGAAGTAGGCCCATCAGTGATGTGACACCGACTTAGAGAATGCAGCAACTAGACCGAGGGTCCTTGGACTTACCAAGCAAGCACAATGCACAAGAGTAGAGAATTACGCAAGTTGCCAAACCACCGTTGCGCACACGATTCCCGGGTGACTCGGCGATGCCGAGTGGAGGTAGTGGAACAAAGCCCTTGCTGGTAGAGGACCAGCAAAGCTATGGTCGCCCTCCCGAGGGTACAGTGCCCACAATCAAAGGGCTGGCTAGGTGCCGAAAGGGCACCGGGTCGCTCTCTCACAATCCCACGATGACCACTCGTAAACTGGGAGCTTCGGGGTCGGGCGCTCTCTCACCGTCAACAGAGCAATTCCATGGATATTATATGAACAAACTACTGATATGAGAGCAAGGGATAGAGCTTACCCGGTTGGTTTGAAGAAACCAACCCCGTTCGGAGACGAGGGCGAGCGGGGAAGTGTGGGTTCCCCGCACACTACGTCGATGAAGCTTGATCCCTGCTAATTATTTACATGCACTACGCCTCACGCAGGAGGGTGGATCTCGGGGTGGGGAAAAGTGGATTACACACAAACACTACCTCCACGCAGGGAGGGGGGGTAAGCCGGCCAGGCGGGGAGGGGCGTGAAGCTAAGAACGGAGCCGGATTGCCCTCCTGGGGTTCTGTCCGCCGATTCTGCCCACTGATAGGAACTCGCTGTCAACTCCGCTGTGATCGCTCCCGGACTCGAAAGTGAACAAGACCAGCGCCAAAATGTTGGTGACTGACCCAGGATGAAGCCTGAATTTTTGTGGCACCATAAGTTATCGACGCTGGCTGGGACAGATGCTGGACCGGCGCTGCTCTGCTCTGCCTTGGACTGACTTCTGGTTGTTGCAGCAGGTTGGCGACTTCACCACGATCGTCCCATGATCCAATCGAGACGGGATCAGACGGTTGCGAGCGTGGTCGAATCCTCTTCGATCAGCAACCAAGATGGGTACCAGACGAGGTCGGAGCAGGGAGGTGGAATCCGAAGAGTGAGAGGGGGTCTGATCAGTCCCTGACAGGACTGACCTGCGCACCTGGGGAAAATAATTCTGAACGGGGAGCTCCGAACTCCAAACGAGGTCCCGCTTGCAGTGTTGGATAGAGTACTGGTGGATCTTCGCCCCGGTCAAGTGGCGCACCAAGTGGAGCACCGGTGTGGTCGCAGTAGCTTCTGAGTGGCAGCTCTAGTTTCTGGCCGGACTGGTTCTGCGCAGTCGGTGAAGAATGGCTCTCCCGGACAGATCCGAACTTGAATTTGGGCGGGATCACCTCGCCAGCGAAGACGACTGGAAGAGCTTTCCGGAAATATAGGATACGCCTCCATAAGATGTGTGGTGAAGACGTGGTTGACTCTGCAGCTCGACCCTTGACTGCTGCCTGCGGACTAAGATGAATAGGGTGATGATAGGTGATGGGAGACGGAGTAGATGGGGTGGGAAATGGGGTGGATGGGTGTGGGGGTGACACCTGACTATGTGGGGGTCTGTTAGGGGGTGATACAAGGTGTGGGAGGGACAGAAAGGGGGCTGGGAGGTGGTCTAGCAAGTGGAGGAAGGGGGAGCTGCGAATTTGGGTTGGGAAGGAGAGAGGGAGGAGAGATCTCTCCTTTGGTTTGAATGTGGGGTTAATGGTGGTTGGTTAATGAAGTCTTGGGGAGGGGAAAGGGTGTGTTGGGAGATGGGATTCTCCCTTGGGAGATGGAGGGGTTGACTTGGGAATGGGGAAGGTTCCCTTGGAAGGTGGAAGGTTGCTTGGGACTTGGTGAGAGTAATGGTGGGAGTGATGGGGCCTTGGGAAGATGAGGGGTTGGGGTGATGTGGATGATGACGTGGCAAGGGAGGAAGGTGAAGGGGCAAGGGCGCCCAAGGGAGACAGAGAGGGGAGGAGAGAGAGAGGGGTTCGCCCCCTTTAGAGAGAGATAAGAGAGAGAGAAAGAGAGAGGGGAATCCACCCCTTAGAGAGAGAGAGAGAGAGAGAGAAAGAAAGAGACAATTCTTGTGGAAATTTTCACTTAATACTTCATTAGTTCTCCATGGAGGGATTGGGGTCCTATTTATAGGAAACCCTCAATTTATAAAAAGTCCTCACCTTTTGGACTATTGACAAATGACCAAGGGGAAAGGGGGCGCCCATGGGCCAAGCCCATTGAAGTGGGCCCGTTAACCCACTAGGCCACCTAATGATACTTAGACTTAGATAGATGACTCAGTAACTTAGGTACTTGACTCAATAAAAGGAAAATTACATGGTTAAGACTCAAAGAAAGATATGAAAATTACATAGCTAGACTCAGAAAATCAAGATGAACACAATGGCGAGCATCGGGACCCTTGGAGAAATGGGAAGTGGTAAGCGATGTCCCCATCATACTCCCGAGGTGCAGAGAACTCGACTCTGTCGAGTAAAGATCCATCGTATGCGGAGGGAGCCACGGTGGGGTTGCCCACAAGTCTACCAAAGGTAGCTGGTCCTTTCACCAAGCGAGGTAGCGCCCTTACCCTTTGCTCCAAATGACAGTGACCTGTTCATACAATATCCGTTCAACATGCTCATGCTGGTCTCTCTGGGCTGGTAGATTTCTCTCAAGGGTAGGTGCTCTCTCAAGGGAGGGGATGAGCTCAATTTCCTCACTGGGTGTCACCGTGGGACCCATGTATGGCACCAGGTCAGCCACGATGAAAGTGGGGCTTACTCTATATTCCTCAGGGAGGTCTAACACATAAGCATTAGCGCTGATGTATCTCAGGACCTGGATGGGACCTGTTCCACGAGACCTCAGTTTTGAGACATTCTCAAAGGATAGTCTCTCAGTCCTCACCATCACGGAATCACCAAACCAGAATTCTTGGTGGCAGCGGTGAGAGTTGGCTAATTGTTTGTTCATCTCGTTGCTCTTGTTGATGTGCTTGCGAGGGTTGCCATGCAATGTTGTGAATGCTGACGTTCTAGGGATGATGGGTGAACCTGGGCAACCAAAAATAGACCTATGATGTAATGTCGCCATGTAGACTTTGATGGACCTAGGCGGGCCGGGACATCCGTAGGTGAACCTATCATACAAAGTGGTGATGAATGCTGGCGGACCTGGACATCCGTAGATGCTCCTAACATGCGTATGATCAATGATGAATGAAGGTGGACCATTACATCCATATATAGACCAATCATGCATCCGACTTGACATGTGGGTGTCATGAATGAAAGGACCCGACTTACTATTCATGCCAAGTGGTATGATGTGCCAAGGCATAGGAATTTTTTTCCCATAGATGTCTTCCTTGTGTGGGGTGGTGGGGTGACCTTTGAGCTTCCACTCAAAAGGGTCGTAGGGATCTAGGAAGGTGTACATCTTGGAGAGAGGTTCCTCCTTAATCCCTATGTGTGTTTTGCCTAGAGTCACAGCTCCTTTGGTGTAACCCGAGTCTGAGAAGGGGTGGATTGGGTCCAACATGGTGGGTTGGGGTAGGGAAAGGTGGGTGGTGGGTAAGGCGGCTAGGTCCCATGGGTTCATTGGCTTCCATTGGGAGGGATCAAAGGGGTCATGGAATGGGTTGCCAAGGAAGATGTATTCTATGTCCCCAAGGTCCCAAAATGGTGGTGAGTCCTCCTCCTCTAATGAAGTAATTGAGCCGAAGTCTTTGGCGGGATGGTTGGCCATGAATGGAGGGCTTGATGTTCTACCCGAGATAAGCAACTCTAGTTTGTGGATAGCATCGGGCTCATCGGGTGTAGGGAGGAATAGAAGAAGGTCACTTGTGTAGCAACCCACAGTGTAAATCGAGGAGATGGACCCGACACATAGGTATAGGAGGTCAAGGCTCCTAGGTCGGTCGGCCACTGTGGTCAACATGCCAGTTAACTCCATTTGCCAAGATAGACCCTTAAGGAGATCCCCTAATGTCTCCACTTGGTAAGATGATTGGATGGTGGTGTGATAGGAGAGGGGCACTATAGGAAGGTTTTGTTCTATAGGAGGGCAAACATGGGCCATGATATCTCTAATTGGGTTCTCCTTTAGCCAACGTAAAAGGGGTACTCCTAAGATGAGCTCAGCCCCAACTAGGGAGGGTGGTGTAGGGTGAAGACCACCGTGCGGGGTTTCTTCTTCAACTTGGACATGTGTTCCCCCCACGGTTGGAATAGTGACCATGGAGTTCTCCTTCTCTAGGTGGTCGGGTGTGTGAGCCATGATGCTTTCTACACATGGGATGGGAACTTCCTGGCCTAACTCATGACATTGTGACTCGTATTCTTCTTCCCAATCGGGGGAGGCCGCATGTACCTCCACCACATTCTCATCCCTTTGGGGTGTGGGGGTTTTATTCTCCAAGGGAATGGGAAGGTCTTTTGGGGATGGGGTGATGATGGTTGGGGCATGGTGCACCCGGGGTGGTGAGGGTGTTCGAACTTGGGTTGGGTTTGGGAGTGGAAGAAGTGGAGACCTAAGTTGGGGTTGGTAGTGGGAGATGGGTGGGTTGAGGAGGATTGGGTTGATTAGTTTTGGGGGGTGTGTCCCCTTTAGGGGAAGATGGAGGGGTAGTGGTGGGGATCGTGGAGGCTTGTGGGGTGTGGGTTTGATGGAGAATTTTGGGTTGGGTGGTGGTCTTCATTAGCCTAGGTGGAGGGGTGGACACACTTTCCACTTGGGCTTGAATGGTGAGGGTTGGTTGAGTGGCTTTGGATTGGGGAGCGGTGGCCCTCACGGGGGGAACCGGGTCAATAAGGGGTCTTTTGCCCTTGGGATCGGCCGGTTGTGGAGGAGTGAGGGTGGGGGCCAAATTGGTTTGAATGGTGGTGGTGTTCGGGATTGGAATCATTTGGGGTGGTGGAGTTTGGGCCCTAAGGGAGGTCTTGGGTTGACTGGGAGAGAAAGGAGGAGTGGGAGTGCCCCTCAGGTTATGGATCTCAAGGTAGGAGTGGGAAGGTCGGGGAGCGTAGATCTTCCTAAGCTCAATCTTCATCTCTTCCCATGATCCTATGGGTTCTTGCCTCCAAATCTTTCTTAAGCCCACTATGCGTTCCCACCCCTTCTTGGCTTGTCCTCGAAGCCGCTCCTCGGCTATGCGGACTCAAGCGTGTCCATAGACCATAGTCCTATCAAAGTTTTTATCCATGGTAGCCTCCCACTTTAGGTAGGCATTAGGACTAGATCCGTCAAAACTAAGGTCCCCTTCTAGGATGATGTCCATGAGGAGGGGGTCAATCGGACTCTTGTGGAAGGCCGTGTTGAGGGGACTTAACCAATGTGGAGTATACATGATGATGCACTGGGTGGCCCGATGATGACTCAAAATGCGAATGCGTCTCAGGACCAACTTGTAGAGAGATAAGTTATGAACTTGCTCTGATACCAAATTGATGTGACACCGACTTAGAGAATGCAGCAACTAGACCGAGGGTCCTTGGACTTACCAAGCAAGCACAACGCACAAGAGTAAAGAATTACGCAAGTTGCCAAACCACCGTTGCGCACACGATTCCCGGGTGACTCGGCGATGCCGAGTGGAGGTAGTGGAACAAAGCCCTTGCTGGTAGAGGACCAGCAAAGCTATGGTCGCCCTCCCGAGGGTACGGTGCCCACAATCAAAGGGCTGGCTAGGTGCCGAAAGGGCACCGGGTCGCTCTCTCACAATCCCACGATGACCACTCGTAAACTGGGAGCTTCGGGGTCGGGCGCTCTCTCACCGTCAACAGAGCAATTCCACGGATATTATATGAACAAACTACTGATATGAGAGCAAGGGATAGAGCTTACCCGGTTGGTTTGAAGAAACCAACCCCGTTTGGAGACGAGGGCGAGGGGGGAAGTGTGGGTTCCCCGCACACTGCGTCGATGAAGCTTGATCCCTGCTAATTATTTACATGCACTACGCCTCACGCAGGAGGGTGGATCTCGGGGTGGGGAAAAGTGGATTACACACAAACACTACCTCCACGCAGGGAGGGGCGGTAAGCCGGCCAGGCGGGGAGGGGCGTGAAGCTAAGAACGGAGCCGGATTGCCCTCCCGGGGTTCTGTCCGCCGGTTCTGCCCGCTGATAGGAACTCGCTGTCGACTCTCTGTGATCGCTCCCGGACTCGAAAGTGAACGATACCAGCGCCAAAATGTTGGTGACTGACCCGGGATGAAGCCTGAATTTTTTTGGTGACAGAAGTTATCGACGCTGGCCTGGACAGATGCTGGACCGGCCCCTGCTCTGCTCTGCCTTGGACTGAGTTCTGGTTGTTGCAGAAGGTTGGCGACTTCACCACGATCGCTCCCGTGATCCAATCGAGACGGATCAGGACGGTTGCGAGCGTGGTCAAATCCTATTCGATCAGCAACCAAGATGGGCACCAGACAAGGTTGGAGCAGGGTGGTGGAAACCGAAGAGTGAGAGGGGGTCTGATCAGTCCCTGACAGAACTGACCTGCGCACCTGGGGAAAATAATTCGGAACGGGGAGCTCCGAACTCCAAACGAGGTCCCACTTGCTGTGTTGGATAGAGGACTGGTGGATCTTCGCCCCGGTTAAGTGGTGCACCAAGTGGAGCACTGGTGTGGTCGCAGTAGCTTCTGAGTGGCAGCTCTGGTTTCTGGCCGGACTGGTTCTGCGCAGTCGGTGAAGAATGGCTCTCCCGGACAGCTCCGAACTCGAATTGGGGCGGGATCACCTCGCCTGCGAAGACGACTAGAAGAGATTTCCGGCAATGTTGGATACGCCTCCAGAAGATTTGCGGTTAAGACGTGGTTGACTCTGTAGCTCAACCCTTGACTACTGCCTGCCGACTGAGATGAATAGGGTGATGATAGGTGATGGGAGACGGAGTAGATGGGGTGGGAAATGGGGTGGATGGGTGTGGGGGTGACACCTGACTATGTGGGGGTCTGTTAGGGGGTGATACAAGGTGTGGGAGGGGCAGAAAGGGGGCTGGGAGGTGGTCTAGCAAGTGGAGGAAGGGGGAGCTACGAATTTGGGTTGGGAAGGAGAGAGGGAGGAGAGATCTCTCCTTTGGTTTGAATGTGGGGTTAATGGTGGTTGGTTAATGAAGTCTTGGGGAGGGGAAAGGGTGTGTTGGGAGATGGGATTCTCCCTTGGGAGATGGAGGGGTTGACTTGGGAATGGGGAAGGTTCCCTTGGAAGGTGGAAGGTTGCTTGGGACTTGGTGAGAGTAATGGTGGGAGTGATGGGGCCTTGGGAAGATGAGGGGTTGGGGTGATGTGGATGATGAGGTGGCAAGGGAGGAAGGTGAAGGGGCAAGGGCGCCCAAGGGAGACAGAGAGGGGAGGAGAGAGAGAGGGGTTCACCCCCTTTAGAGAGAGATAAGAGAGAGAGAAAGAGAGAGGGGAATCCACCCCTTAGAGAGAGAGAGAGAGAGAGAAAGAGAGAGACAATTCTTGTGGAAATTTTCACTTAATACTTCAGAGGGATTGGGGTCCTATTTATAGGAAACCCTCAATTTACAAAAAGTCCTCACCTTTTGGACTAATGACAAATGACCAAGGGGAAAAAGGGCGTCCATGGGCCAAGCCCATTGAAGGGGGTCCGTTAACCCACTAGGCCACCTAATGATACTTAGACTTAGATAGATGACTCACTAACTTAGGTACTTGACTCAATAAAAGGAAAATTACATGGTTAAGACTCAAAGAAAGATATGAAAATTACATAGCTAGACTCAGAAAATCAAGATGAACACAATGGCGAGCATCGGGACCCTTGGAGAAATGGGAAGTGGTAAGCGATGTCCCCATCAATCAGGGGCCGTGGTTCAAGATTCTCCCAACCGAGGTGGGCGGAGGAAATGAAGCTATCCAATGTCCGAGTAGGAAGCCAGGTAGTTAAATGGTTGAAAAAGCTCCCAGCAATATTCACTGTTTGGGAAATCCTCTCCTTGAGTGAAGGGACCCGACATGCGATCATTACTGCTCTGTAGACGCCTGCTCAATACGAAGCATGTTTGGCTGAAGCACTGCAAAAAGACAATGTGACCTTCACTCTGGAGGACATGCTACTCCCCACTACCAGCCACAACAGGCCACTATACATGAGTGGACAACTGAATGGCCGGGAGCTGAGTAGAATCCTGATAGATCCCGGAGCAGCTGTCAACATCCTGCCCTACAGAATATATCAGAGGTACCACTTCAACGTGCGCCTCGATAAAGTCAGAGATATGCGTATCACCGGCTTCAACCAAAAATGTGAAGTGCCGCTGGGAGTAGCGGAATTTACACTCACTCTGGCAGATCTTACTACGAGGGTGCGGTTCCATGTCATCGTGTAATACCCCGATTTTTTTTCAAGAAATTAATTAGAAATTCCGTAATAAATAGAATAAGTTAATTTTTGACAATTTTATAAAAATCTATAAAAATTATATTCTTGCAGAGGATCACACGTTTAACAAACTTATCTTTAGTGACCAACCCAAATAAAATCTGTAAATATGTCGAATTAGTGGATTAAGCCCAAATTAAACACTTAGTTAACCATACCTTGAAACGTGAAATTCAAGCCCAATACTCCATCAAATGAGCCCAAACCAGTGGCAAATGAAAGGCCAAGATGAGAGGATCATTTCTCATCTCTTAATCTCCTGAAACCCTAACCCTAGGAGATGCAATCGGCGGAGATTGGATCGCGTCAACAATTGCGACGACGTTCACATTAACTCAACTTGCGTGGACGAATACTCTACGCATAGAACCCTCTAGAAGGCGTATGACCTATAAAAATGAAGCTCTCTAACCCTAGAATCCTTTAGAAGCAATGGTGGCTGCAGAGGAGCTGGATCGAGGGAGATCTCCAGCGATTAGGGGCTACGTGTACCGGCGTCTTGGGTTTTCTTTCTCCTTCTTTCTTCATCCGATTCAAGTAGGTGATAGCAAGCCAAACCTACAAATAATATATGGTTGGAAGCATCATCGTGTCAGCTTTTCATTGATGTAGAAAATCCTAAATTTTATTAGGTGTTCTGCGAGAATTTTTGATTTTAGTAGAAGCATGTCACATCTAGGGTTATAACAGTTCCCTTTCGATTAAGTAGTAATTTTAGGCTGTAAACATAAATCTGATTCATGCATCTTGTAGAGTTTTTTGTGCTCTTTCTTTTGGTAGTAAAGCCCCAAATTTAATACTTTATATCATGCGAATTCCATGTTTTAGTCTGACCCTAGAAACCTCGTCGGAGTCGGGCAAGGTGAAAGGGGCAGCGATCTGTCTGGACTTGTGCGGCCACATGATAGACCGCACGTCCAAGACAGGCGGCCTATTTTTGACCGTTTAAATGTTTCTATCTCTGGTCGTTTCCATGGAACGTGCGGCCGAACCCTAACCGCATGTATATCCTACGGCCAGTTCCAGACCGCACATCCTTCCCAGCGGCACATTACCGACCGTCCATCTCCAGCAGGCCTTCGGACCTGAGGGGGCATGCGCGGCCTATCTGTGACCGTCCATGGAGATGTAAGGTCTAGAACTGACTGCACATCGGTAACAGAATAGATTAATTATCATTACAGCTTGTTATGTTAATAGATTAGTGGTTAATGGCATGTTAGCAACACACCTAATAAATTGTAATTCATGACAGTAAATAATTCTTGCTGATTTATTTAATTTGAGCTTGATCTTGATTCATCTTTCCAATGAATGTCAATCTTAATTGTGAATCATTTATAATTTAAATGGCTATTAGGTTTACACTTGTATAACCTTAGACCTGAACTGTTAATCTTGAACCATTATTATCCCCTAGAATTGAACTTTGACTCAATCGAACTGTTGTGATATGAGTCATAGTCTGAATTGGACTATGAGGGACTTGCGCGGCCGTTAGTGGACAACATATCTCCCTGAACGGCCCAATGGCGACCGTTCATCCCTGGCTAATGCCAATTAGTCTTGGCCGATTATCCTTGATCCATCTTCGGCCAATTCCTGATTTGATCAGCCTAGTAGACCCTAGGCCGACCAGCAGACAGTGGGCTGGACTCTGGTTCAGTTCCACCCTGCCTATGGCAGCCCGGGAGCCCACTTGGGTGACTTTCCAACTTATTGTTAGGCCCTGTGTTGTGCGGCCAGTAATGGCCCGTACATCTTACAGGCGGCCCTTAGTGGACCGTTCAATTAATGAGCAGCTCTGTATGGACCGCACATCCTATCTTTGATTTTATAAAATTCCGGCCTTGTGCGGCCCAATACTTACCGTTCATGTTGAAGAGCGGCCCTTAATCAGCCGTTCAACCTTGACCTCGCAAAGGCTAACTTCAGCCAGTTCCTATTAGTGCGGCCCGGAGTCGACCACACAAGTGCTTGAGCGGTCCAGTTGTAACCACATATCATCTAGAGATGAGTTTTCTCCGCGTTTTATGGTTTTGAATCCAAGAACATGATGGTTCTTGATAACTTAAACTCCTAGACAGAAATTCTGGATAGTATCTCTTCAACTTAGCCTTGGGATGTTCCGAGGTAAGTTTGTACTTAATTGTAATTGGCCATTTAACTTGATTAAAGTCTAGATGGAACTTGGGATCTCGAATCCAATAAATCAATGCCAACGCATCATAGGGGCCCGGTCTGGTCCTAGGGAGAGCTCCCAATAAGTACTTGTGCCCATGGGAATTTGTAATGACATGGTGAGGCATTGCACCGAGTGCATGACTAGCGTGATGTTTATGACAATGATCTCTTAATCTCTTACTTGAATCGTGTTCGACTTGGTTACATTCTTGCTTGTTGGCCAATTTCCTACAATTTCTTGTTATATATATTATTCTTAAACTTGCAAATTCTTGTAATTATATCATCATGTCATATTATTTTTCCATTTCATTCTTTAGCACTTTCTTCTTATGTTGTTTCATTCGATCGTTATTTCTTTTCTTTCTGTTTCATATAAACATGTAATTAATTGGTTAATCACTTACACTTCCATGTTGTTACCTACTGATCATTCGCTCATATAGTTGTTTTCCCCCCTTTCCAGGCAGCTCAGGTGAAGATTCACAGATGGATGGGAATGGGCAAGAGTGATGACTTGGAGTGTATCAGCTAGTAGATATGTTACGATTGTTATAGTTATTTTACATCTAGCTATGCCTTAGAGCTTGTGTTAGTTATTGTAACGGAGTCGAGTAGAGGTTATGTTTGATTATGTTTAAGTCGATTTGATGGTTATTGTAATAGATTTGGAGTTATTTATGTTCATGGCGTTATGTTAATTCTTAGCTTAGCTTGTTATCATTACTAGCGTTTTCTACTACCAGTCCCGATATTCCACGTCGGGGCATGACAGTTTGGTGGTATCAGAGCCTAGGTTTTCTAATATTCCTAGGTTCTCTAAGTTCTAGGATCCTAAGTTATATCATAGGACCTATAACCTTGTTATAAGTCTAAGGACCCAACCTGGTGAGATTTAGGTAGAAGACTGAGGTTGAGTTAATAATCTTATTGCACGATTATCCATTCTTAATTGAACCTAACATAACCTATTCCACGCGTAGGCTTTTGTAATGGCAGGAGAACATGCGGAATGGAGGAACTTGTAGCGTACAGTTCAAGGATTTACTCAGGCTTTGCAACAAGTGGCCCAAGGAGGAGTTGCAAACCATGGCACTGGTGACCTTTATCGGAACTTTCGTGGGATAAATCCCTGAGCACTGGCTTGAAGAGATAGGGAGGATTTTTGAAGTGATGCAATGCAGCGATCAGGAACGTGTCCTCTTGTCGACCTTTCAACTTGAATGTGATGCGAGGACATGGTGGGACACAGTGAAGGCTACCCTTGGTGATAGATAAGTCACATGAGAAGAGTTCGAGGAATTCTTCAATGGTAAATATTTTTCTGATAGAGTATAAGAGAAGAAGGCGGCTGAGTTTGCTGCTTTGAAGCAACGAAATCTATCCGTAGCTGAATATGAAGCTCAGTTCTCTCGGCTATCTCGTTATGCTAGTCACTTGATATCTACCGAGAAGATGAAGGCTAAGCACTTTCTTAATGGACTGAAGCTATAGTGTATCAACCAGTTGGCACCGATGAAAATTCAAACTTATTCCGAGATGGTGAGAAAGGCTCAAGTATTGGAAGATACTTTAGAAATGACGGAGAGAATTTGTGGGAAGAGTGTTAAGATAGAGCAACATCATACTGGTTCTGGGAGTATCAAGCCTAGTCATGGCAGGAAGAGGCCCATTAGTGGGTCTGGTTCGTGGAAGGGCAAGATGCCAAAGAATGAAGACAAGAAGCATGTCCCTATTGTTCCACTCAAGGGCGTATGCAAGTATTGTGACCGTCCAGGTCACAAGATGGAGGAGTGCTGGCGCAAGCTGGGCGCTTGTTTACGTTGTGGTAGTAGGGACCACCGTATTCCCGAGTGCCATTTTTTATCTGAGCAAGCTACCCCGGTGAAACCGCATGGAATCAAGAAGCAGCAAAGCAAGCTCCAGGCTCTACAAGAAGACGAGACAGGACCCGCCGAGGAGGGTGGACTCGTCGAAGGTACTCTTATTACACATGATAAATCAGCTTTTGTTCTTTTTGATACTAGTGCCACTCATTCTTTTATTTCTCGGAGATTTGCGAAGTCTTTAGCTGTGAAGCCAGTTTTGATGAATTCTCCGTTAGAGATTTCAACCCCTATTGGTTCCGGATTAGCAATTAAGTATTTCTATCCTTCCAGTAAGCTCATGATCAATGAATAAAACCTGCCAGCTGATTTAGTTTGTATGGACATGAAGGATTATGATGTAATCCTAGGAGCAGATTGGTTGGCTAAGTATGAGGCCAATGTTCAATGCAGATCTAGTTCTGTGTCTTTCACTGGACACCCTGGACTTTCTTTTATAGGAATTAGACACCATAAGTCTGTTCCACTTATTTCGGCTCTTCGAGCTGATAAGCTGATGAGAAGAGGATGTAAGGCTTTTCTAGCCTTTGTTTTTGTCACCCCTGAGCAGAAGATTGAGATTGAGGACTTTTCTGTCATCCAAGATTTTCCAGATGTCTTTCCTGAGGAACTGCCAGGACTTCCTCCTGAAAGGGAAGTTATCTTTTCTATTGATCTAATTCCTGATGCAACTCCTATTTCCAAAGCTCCTTATCATATGTCTCCTGCGGAGCTAAGGGAACTAAAGCAGCAGTTGGTGGAATTGCTTGAGAAAGGGTTCATTCGTCCAAGTACTTTCTCATGGGGAGCCCCTGTATTATTCGTCTGAAAGAAGGATGGTTCGATGAGGTTGTGCATCGATTATCGGCAATTGAACCAATTAACTATCAAGAACAAATATCCATTGCCTAGGATTGATGAGTTATTTGATCAGATAGAAGGAGCTCAGTATTTTTCTATGATCGACCTTCGATCTGGATATCAGCAGTTACGAATTAAAGAAGAGGATATCTACAAAATATCCTTCCGCAGCAGGTATGGGCATTTCGAATTTGTAGTAATATCTTTTGGGCTAACGAATGCACCTACAGCTTTCATGCAGCTGATGAACGATGTATTTCGGCCCTATCTTGATCAATGGGTCGTGGTGTTCATTGATGACATCTTGATTTATTCTAAGAGTGAGGAGGAGCATGCTGAATATTTGAGGATGGCATTGCAACTATTGAGAGATTATCAGTTATATGTCAAGTTTAGTAAGTGTGATTTCTGGCTGCAAGAGGTGTCCTTTCTAGGGCATATCATCACAAAAGAAGGTATTTCTGTTGATCCTTCGAAGGTAGAGGCAGTAAAGAATTGGGATAAGCCTACTAATGTGACTGAAGTGAGAAGTTTCCTAGGCCTAGCAGGTTACTATCGAAGGTTTATTCAATATTTTTCCAAAATTACGGTACCTCTGACAAGATTAACCCGCAAGGAGATCAAATTTGATTGGTCAGAAGATTACGAGCGAAGCTTTCAGACCTTGAAGGAATGTTTGACTACTACACCTGTTTTGGCTTTACCTTCTGGAGAAGGAGGTTTTGTTGTATACACTGATGCTTCAGGTATTGGTTTAGGGTGTGTACTCATGCAGCACGGGAAAGTGATAGCCTATTCTTCTAGGCAGTTGAGGAAGCATGAAGAGAATTATCATGTTCATGATTTGGAGCTAGCAGCAGTGGTGTTCGCCTTGAAGATATGGAGGCACTACTTGTATGGAGAGGCATTTACGGTGTTTTCAGATCATAAGAGTTTGAAATACTTATTTTCTCAGAAGGAACTCAATATGAGGCAGCGAAGATGGCTAGAGTATTTGAAGGACTTCGATTTCTCCATTGAGTATCATCCTGGAAAAGGTAATGTTGTGGTAGATACCTTAAGCTGCAAGCCTATAGCTAAGTTGTCAAGCCTCATGTTACAAGAATGGAGATTGTTGGAGCAGTTAGCTAGTTTGGATCTTAATGTTGACAAGGATCGGGTTATGATTGCTCATATTCAACTTAAGCCCGAATTATTGATGGAAATCAAGTCTCTGGAAGATGATGACCCAGAGTTGGTAGAGATCAAGGGAAGCTTGAGTAACAGACCTGACTTCATGATGGCTGATGATGGAAGATTGTTATTTCAAGGAAGAACTTGTGTACCTGATGTAGCTGAGATAAAGAATAAGATCCTCGAGAAAGCTCATCGATCCAGATACACCATTCATCCTGGAGGTACTAAGATGTTTAAGGATTTGAAAAGATCTTTTTGGTGGCCGAATATGAAAAGTGAAGTTGCGGACTTCGTAAGTAGATGCTTGGTTTGTCAGCAAGTCAAGGCTGAGCATTTCAGACCATCAAGGAAATTGAAACCCCTTGATATACCCCAATTGAAGTGGGAGAGCATTGACATGGATTTCATTATGGGTCTACCTAGGACTCGTAGTGGATTTGATGCAATATGGGTGATTGTAGACAGATTGACAAAATCTACTCATTTCTTATCTATTAAGTTTAAATGGACAGTTGATGTCTTGGCTACTTTGTATATGAAAGAAGTGGTAAGACTACATGGTATACCAGTCAACATTGTGTCTGATAGAGACCCCAGGTTCACTTCTCATTTTTCGAAAGGATTGCAAGAGTCCTTAGGAACTCGTCTGAATTTCAGTACTATTTTACATCCACAAACAGACGGATAGACTGAAAGGACCAACCAGATAGTGGAAGATATGCTTAGAGCCTGCATGATTGACTTTGGAGGTAGTTGGAGTGATCACTTGGCATTGGTTGAATTTGCCTACAACAATAGTTACCAGGCCAGCATTCATATGGCTCCATTTGAAGCTTTGTATGGTAGAAGCTGTCGATCCCTATTATGTTGGGACGAGGTGGGTGAGAAGCAATGGATTGGACCAGATCTCATTTCCGAATCATCCAAGAACATCCATATCATTAGAGATCGGTTGCAAGTAGCACAATCAAGACAGAAGAGTTATGCCGACACCAGGAGGAGAGCTTTGGAATTTCAGGTTGGTGAGCATGTGTTTTTAAAGGTTTCTCCTATGAGAGGAATTCGAAGGTTTGGTATTCCGGGCAAACTGAGTCCAAGATACATTGGTCCATTCGAGATTCTGGAAAGAGTGGGGGAGGTTGCTTACCGTTTGGCACTACAACCTCAGTTATCTGGAGTACACAATATTTTCCATGTGTCCATGTTACGGAAATATGTGTATGATCCCACTCACATTATTCAGCATATAGACTTCGAATTGAAGGAAGATCTGACTTATGAAGAAAGACCATTCAAGATTTTGGATCGGAAGCAACAGCAACTCAGGAATCATTCGATACCGATGGTTAAAGTGCAGTGGAGTCGGCGTGGAACTGAAGAAGCTACTTGGGAGTCAGAAGGTACTATGCGGAGACAGTACCTTGACTTATTCTAGGTGAGCTGCCTCACTCCCTCTTTTTATTATTAAGTGCATTAAATTTGGAGGATCAAATTCCTTAAGTGGGGGAGGGTGTAATACCCTGATTTTTTTTCAAGAAATTAATTAGAAATTCCATAATAAATAGAATAAGTTACATTTCGACCATTTTATAAAAATCTAGAAAAATTATATTCTTGTAGAGGATCACACGTTTAACAAACTTGTCTTCTGTGACCAACCCAAATAAAATCTATAAATAGGTCGAATTAGTGGATTAAGCCCAAATTAAATACTTAGTTAACCATACCTTGGAATGCGAAATTCGAGCCCAATACTCCATCAAATGAGCCAAAACCAATGGAAAATGAAAGGTCAAGATGAGAGGATCATTTCCCCTCTCTTAATCTCCCGAAACCCTAACCCTAGGAGATGCAATCGGCGGAGATTGGATCGCGTCAATAATTACGGCGGCGTTCACATTAACCCAACTTGCGTGGACGAATACTCCGCGTATAGAACCCTCTAGAAGGCGTATGACCTATAAAAATGAAGCTCTCTAACCCTAGAATCCTTTAGAACCAGTGGCGACTGCAGAGGAGCTGGATCGAGGGAGATCTCCAGCGATTAGGGGCTGCGTGTACCGGCGTCTTGGGTTTTCTTTCTCCTTCCTTCTTCATCCGATTCAGGTAGGTGATAGCAAGCCAAACCCTACAAATAATATATGGTTGGAAGCATCATCGTGTCAGCTTTTCATTGATGTAGAAAGCTCTAAATTTTATCAATTGTTCTACGAGAATTTTTAGTTTTAGTAGAGGCATGTCACATCTAGGGTTATAACTGTTCCCTTTCAATTAAGTAGTAATTTCCGACTGTAAACATAAAATTGATTCATGCATCTTGTAGAGTTTTTTATGCTCTTTCTTTTGGTATTAAAAGCCCCAAATTTAATACTTTATATCATGCGAATTCCATGTTTTAGTTTGACCCTAGAAACCTGGCCGGAGTCGGGCAAGGTGAAAGGGGCAGCGATCTATCTGGACTTGTGCGGCCACACGATAGACCGCACGTCCAAGACAGGCGGCCTATTTTTGACCGTTTAAATGTTTCTATCTCCGATCGTTTCCCTGGAACGTGCGGCCGAACCCTAACCACATGTATATCCTGCGGCCAGTTCCAGACCGCACATCCTTCCCAGCGGCACATTACCGACCGTCCATCTCCAGCAGGCCTTCAGACCTGAGGGGGCATGCGCGGCCTGTCTGTGACCGTCCATCGAGATGTAAGGTCCAGAACCGACCGCACATCGGTAACAGAACAGATTAATTATCATTATAGCATGTTATGTTAATAGATTAGTGGTTAATGGCATGTTAGCAACACACCTAATAAATTGTAATTCATGACAGTAAATAATTCTTGCTGATTTATTTAATTTGAGCTTGATCTTGATTCATCTTTCCAATAAATGTCAATCTTAATTGTGAATCATTTATAATTGAAATGGCTATTAGGTTTACACTTGTATAACCTTAGACTTGAACCGTTAATCTTGAACCATTATTATCCCCTAGAATTGAACTTTGACTCAATCAAACTACTGTGATATGAGTCATAGTCCGAATTGGACTATCAGGGACTTGCGCGGCCGTTAGTGGACCGCATATCTCCCTGAATGGCCCAGTGGCGACCGTTCATCCTTGGCTAATGCCAATTAGTCTTGGCCGATTATCCTCATCCATTTTCGGCCAATTCCTGATTTGATCAGCCCAGTAGACCCTAGGCCGACCAGCAGATAGTGGGCTGGACTCTGGTTCAGTTCCACCCTGCATATGGCAGCCCGGGAGCCCACTTGGGCGAATTTCCAACTTATTGTTAGGCCCTGTGTTGTGCGGCCAGTATTGGCCCGTACATCTTACAGGCGGCCCTTAGTGGACCGTTCAATTAAAGAGCGGCTCTGTATGGACCGCATATCTTGTCTTCGATTTTATAAACTTCTGGCCTTGTGCAGCCCAATACTTGCCGTTCATGTTGAAGAGCGGCCCATAATCAGCCGTTCAACCTTGACCTCGCGAAGGCTAACTTCAGCCAGTTCCTGTTAGTACAGCCCAGAGTCGACCGCACAAGTGCTTGAGCGGTCCAGTAGTAACCGCATATCATCCAGAGATGAGTTTTCTCTTTGTTTTATGGTTTTGAATCCAAGAACATGATGGTTCTTGATAACTTGAACTCCTGGACAGAAATTCAGGACATTATCTCTTCAACTTAGCCTTGTGATGTTCCGAGGTAAGTTTGTACTTGATTGTAATTGGCCATTTAACTTGATTAAAGTCTAGAGGGAACTTGGGATCTCGAATCCAATAAATCAATGCCAACGCATCATAGGGTCCCGGTCTGGTCCTGGGGAGAGCGCCCGAAAAGTAATTGTACCCATGGGAGTTTGTAATGACATGGTGAGGCATTGCACCGAGTGCATGACTAGCATGATGTCTATGATAATGATCTCTTAATCTCTTACTTGAATCGTGTTCGACTTGGTTACATTCTTGCTTGTTGGCCAATTTCCTGCAATTTCTTGTTATATATATTATTCTTAAACTTGCAAATTCTTATAATTATATCATCCTGTCATATTGTTATTCCATTTCGTTCTTTAGCACTTTCTTCTTATGTTGTTTCATTCGATCGTTATTTCTTTTCTTTCCATTTCATATAAACATGTAATTAATTGGTTAATCACTTACACTTGCCTGTTGTTACCTACTGAGCGTTCGCTCATATAGTTGTTTTCCCTCCTTTCCAGGCAGCTCCGGTGAAGATTCACAGATGGATGGGAATGGGCAAGAGTGATGACTTGGAGTGTATCAGCTAGTAGATATGTTGCGATTGTTACAGTTGTTTTACATCTTGCTATGCCTTAGAGTTTGTGTTAGTTATTGTAACAGAGTCGAGTAGAGGTTATGTTTGATTATGTTTAAGTTGATTTGATGGTTATTGTAATAGATTTGGAGTTATTTCTATTCATGATGTTATGTTAATTCTTAGCTTAGCATGTTATCATTACTAGCATTTTCTACTGCCAGTCCCGATATTCTGCGTCGGGGCGTGACACATCGACTCCCACACCTCGTAGAAGGCGTTGCTTGGCCACCCCTGGCTACATGAGAACATGGTGGTGCCCTCCACGGTACACCAATGCCTCAAATACACCTAGGAGGGGAAGGAGGGGATGATATTTGCCGACCTCCACCCATTTGAAGTATTTGAGTGTCACCTACTGGACGCTCCTCTATATGCAAAATGGTCTCAGACAACCTCTGAAGCCAAGACCCCTGTTAGGGCAACAAGAAGCACCTTCGGTGACGACTGGTTGCCACTGCCGTCGCCTGGGTACATCAATCCCAAGACGGTCTCACGTATTATCGTCACTGGGGACGTTGGCAGGACATCACCTCCTACCACCTATCCTAAAGACAATGAAACCAAGGTCGACCAGCAGCACGACCACATCAGGGTCCCAAAAGGCCTCACCAAGCCAATTCTTGTCCTCGACAATAGCACTATCGAACCTTTCAAAGCATGGGAGGTGACGCAGTCTGACGGCCCCAGCAGTTTTTTCTACACAACTGAGGAGCATCCCACATGGGAAGACACGGATTGCCACCTTCCTGAAGATATGGAGAGCTCGTTAGTCCCCGTTCAAGGGCTGATGTTCATAACAAGTCAAATAGCAAAGATGTTCCAGAAGCAGCACATCCCTACCGGCCAGCCCCGCAAGGAGAAAGAAGCATTCCAGAAGCTGTAGTATCCCACAAACCTAGACAAAGAACTGAAGCGTGTCTCTCAACATCCAGGGTTGGGCTTCACCCTTGAAGAATATTACTACAGCGGGCGATACGAGGTGGATACCATCTCCGCTTTCTACTCTGCTGAGACAGCCCGCTGGGGGCAACCTTCAATGAGTACCCAGGGGAAGTCGAACATACTAAGCCTACTCGACCAAGAGACTCAGAATCAAAAGCTATAACATCTGGCCGATGCTGGGAGCAAGTATGACAGCTCTTCAAGCCAGATTTGACATGGCCAGCAGTAGCGAAGCCGAAGATGTGGAGGAAGTAGGGATGTCTCCCTCCTGTGGCCCTCCTCTGATAATGATATCGACACCCCTCGGGCTGACCCGGGAAGTTGTTGCCGAAATTAATCAGGAGATGCATGCTCCTAGAAAAGAGAAGGGCACCTCCACTGAAGATCTGTCAATCCAAGGAGACGGGGCACTCTTGTCTTCTGCTGCAAAGCCGTAGTGCTGCTCTAGCATAGCAACAAACAACCACCAATCCTTCAAGGCTGCAAGCACATCTGCATGGGTCGAGGTTGTCAGCTCGTCTCTCAAAATCACAACGGCTATAGATACGCCAACATAATAGCTCAGGCAGTCGCCACTAGCTGAATCAGAAATCCTTGGCAGAGACCAGGTGGAACAAAATGAAGAGGCCGAGGTACTCGAGCTTGAAGATGATATTCCAGATTTTGTCGATCTTCAGCCTACGCCCTAAAAATAGAAGATGGGGGCCAATCCACAGTCGGCAAACTGATAGAAGTCAACCTGGGAGATGAGGACGACCCTAGGCCAAACTTTCTCAGTGCCCAGTTGTCTGCTGAAGAACAGAAGCTGTATGTTCAGCTGCTACAAGAATAGCGGGATTGTTTCGCTTGACCTACAAAGAAATGCCAGGACTCAGCCCCGCAGTCTCACAGCATGAGCTAGCTATAAGCCCTGAGGTTGAACCTGTGAAGTAGCCATCACGGCGCATGAGGCCAGAGCTCATCACTTAGATATGCAAAGAAGTGGACAAACTCATTGATGTGGGTTTTGTCGAAGAAAATCAATACACCACGTGGCTGGCTAATATTGTGCCTGTGAAAAAGAAGAATGGGCAGATCCGGATATGTGTTGATTTCTGCGATCTGAATAAAGCATGTCCCAAGGATGACTTTCCGGTGCCAATCACAGAAGTCATGATTGATGCCACAACCGGCCATGAGACACTGTCATTTATGGACGGGTCCTCCGACTACAACCAGATATGGATCGCGGAGCATGACCGGGTCCACACTGCCTTCCGAACTCCCAAAGGTATCTATCACTACAAAAGGATGTCGTTCGGACTAAAGAACGCTGGTGCAACTTATCAGCGAGCAATGACCAGAATATTTGATGAGCTGCTCTTCCACAAGGTCGAGTGCTACATAGATGACCTGGTGATCAAAACCAAAAGAAAAGAAGGCCATCTCCAAGACCTCAGAATTGTGTTTCAGAGGCTCAGGTAGTATGAACTGAAAATGAACCCTATGAAATGTGCGTTCGGGGTGTCGAGCGGAAATTCCTGGGTTTCATCGTCAGATATCGGGGGATTGAAATAGACCCCATAAAGATCAAGGTGATCCAGGAGCTACCTCCACCAAGGAACCTCTCTGAGCTGAGATCCTTGCAAGGCCACTTGGCATACATCCGGCGGTTTATATCCAACTTGTCGGGGTGATGCCACCCCTTTCATAAGTTGATGATGAAAGATGTTCCCTTTTATTGGGATGAAGAATACCAAACAGCCTTTGACAAACTAAAGGACTACCTGAAGACCCCTCCTGTGTTGGGTGCACCAGTGAAAGGACGGTCACTGGTTCTATACATAGCAGCCACACACTACTCAATGGGGGCAATGCTAGCCCAGAACAACGAAGAAGGGAAAGAACAAGCCCTTTACTACCTCAGCCGAAGGTTAGTCAGAACCGAGGAGAAATACACCTTCATTAAGAAAGTCTGCCTAGCGCTGGTCTTCGTCATCAAGAAGCTCCAGCACTATATGCTGTCACACGAGATCAAGCTGATATCCAAAGCTGATCCGCTGAAATATATCTTGTCCCAACTGGCACTCAAAGGCCGCTTAGGCAAATGGGCGGTCATTCTTATGGAGTTTGATATCCACTATGTGCCGCAGAAAGCTGTCAAAGGTCAGGTTATTGCAGACTTCTTCACCGAGCATCCAACACCTGAAGACTATCCACTAGAGACAGAGCTCCCTGACGACGAGACCCTAGAAGCCGACCAAGTGCAACCCTCCTTATGGCAATTGTACTTTGATGGCGCATCTAGAATTGACACCCCTGCAACTGGATCGGCCAAAGTCCGGGCAGTGGCAGGCATAGTCCTGAAATCTCCAGAAGGAGAAATCATATATACATCATGTTCAATAAAAAAACCCTGCACAAATAATGAAGCAGAATATGAAGCCCTAATCATTGGGTTAAAAATTGCCTTGTCTATGGAGATTCAGATGCTTGAAGCATTCGGAGACTCCATGGTAGTGGTAAAACAACTAATAGGAGAGTTTGAAGTGCAGAAGCAAGAACTCCTCCCCTATCATCAATTGGCAATCCGCTTGATGGCGAAGTTCTACTTCATCAAAGTTAAGCACATCAACCAAGGATAAAATGCCTAGGCAGACGCCCTCGCAAAGTTGGCCAGTTCTTTGGCGGTCCCGCCATATACAAGCCTGAATATAGCAGTGATTAACCGACGACAGGTCCCCAGCATGACCGAGGTCTTGGCTAATGAACAAGAAAATGAAGCGGCAGTTGTGGAAGAAATCCAACAGCCCGATTGGCGGGAACAGCTCCTGTGTTAGTTCCGACACCAACAGCTCCCGAAAAAGAAAGAACAAAGAATGAAGCTCTTGAGAGTCAAAGACTCTTATGAAATGAGGAACGATCTTTGTTCCAAATAATGGCAGATGCCCGATAGAAAATTTTACTCCGCTGCTTGTCCCTTGAGGAAGCCCGGCGAGTAATGCAAGAAGTCCATGTCGGGTCAACCGGAGCACATCAGGCCGGTCCGAAAATGAAGATCGAAATAAAGAAGCTGGGCTATTACTGGCCCTCTATCTTCAATGATTGCTGCAAGTTCGCTAAGGCTTGCCAAAGATGTCAAGAGCACGCCAACGTGTCAAGAAGACCGCTGGTGCCGCTACACCCTACCCTACCAAGTTGGCCGTTTGCACAATGGGGCACGGACGTGGTAGGACCTTTGCCGACATCGTCGTCGGGATGCAAATACATCTTAGTCGCTACATATTACTTCTCCAGATTCTTTCGACAGAATATAATATTCCGGTTTGGAGTCCACAGCCGAATTATCTCTGACAGTAGCAGCCACTTCAGGAACCAGAAGGTTTATCATCTGGCTGATAAATATAAGATTGATTGGAGGATGTCGCCCCCCTACAACCCTTAAGCCAATGGGCTCGCAGAAGCCTTCACTAAAACACTATGCACTTTGCTGGCGAAGACTGTTAATTCTAACAAAAAGGATTGGGAGGAAAGGATGTACGAGACACTTTGGGCCTATCGTACAGTCTATAAAACCCCAACTAGTTGCTCACCATTCTCCCTTGTATATGGGTCAGAAGCGGTAGTACCAATTGAGCTTGAAGTCCCATCGCTTCGAGTCGCCATCCACCACGGGTTGGCTAGCAACAAACAAACCAATATAGAAAGAAGATTGGAAGAGCTCTCCGAGGTCGAAGGAAAGCGTCTCCAAGCGCAACAAAATATCCAACTCTACCAAGCTCGCATGGCCCGTGCCTTCGATAAGCTGGTCAAAGGGCGAGAGTTCAAGAAAGGTGACCTAGTGATGGTCAAAAGAAGAGAAGTGATTTCCTCCAACCCCAAAGGGAAGTTGGTTGAAAACTGGGTCGGGCAGTATATTATCCACCGAGTAAATGAAGGGGGTGCCTACGTTCTGGTAGACCACAAGGGAGTAGTTCAGTTCTCCCCTCTTAATGGGAAGCATATGAAACTATACCACGTAGTCCCACCGATATTCCAAGAATGACCGAAACCTACTTTGGCCTAGTGGCACTCTACCCTGGTCGAACTCTTTAAAAATCTAGCCAGCTCAGACTGAGTACCAGGTCACTGGTCTGTAATTTCGGGAACATCCCAACAAGCATTAAACCTGGGATCCTTTGGAGGTCCGCATACATCCGTCAAGAACACCATCTGCATACAATATTGCGACTCCAAGCCTTACGCCCGAGTCGGCATAAAACCCTTTCTTTGCCTTAGCATTACCCTCTTGCTGACGAATAAACCTATTTCCGACAAAAGACTTCGTGTCCTAGCCCGCTTCCTACAATACTGCCATCACGGACCTTACGTCTGGATTGGCGCATAAACTCATCCCTTGCGTTGATATTTATCCTTACCGACGAATAAACTCCCTTTCGGTGCAAGGCTGCATGCCCTAGCCGACTTCTGCACACTATCACCATTATGGACCTTACGTCCGAATCGGTGCATAAACTCATCCCTTGCGTTGGTATTTGTCCCTGCCAATGAATAAATCCCTTTTCTCGGCGCAAGGCTGTATGCCCTAGCCAACTGTCATATGCTACTATATAGGGTCAAACATCGCACGATTGACCCGTCCTCGTTTTCTCACTCTAAGAAGAAAAAAAAGAAGAAAAGAGAAAAAAAGGAGGCTAAAAATAGAGATGCCTCGCCAGTCTTGTTCCTACACCAAGGCAAGGGCAAAAATGACTATAACCTGGCTGCGGTGAAAACGCAAAAGGGCACTGCAGGCAAAATCGGGTACACCGCCATGTGAAAACTCAAAAGGGCGTGTGGGCAAAAGCAAGAGGGGGCTGGCTTCGACGAAAACCCGAAAGGGCGCTTAAGCCAGTAATGTGGTAATTTAAAAGTTCCTCTTCACCCTCACCCTAATGAAACTCTGAAAAGGACGATCACCACAAGTCCCGCCGAAGATCTTTTTTCTCTACAAACTAGTGTTTGACCCTTGTCATCATCGGCAAGATCGGTCATCCTTCTCCCCTTAACTTGGACCTTTCATCCTTGTTAATGAATGAACATATCTTTGCTTCGGCATTTAACCAATGTCGATGAACAAACCAGTGTTGGACCATTGTCATCATCGGCAAGACCGGTCAACCTTCTCCCTTAGCTCGGACCTTTCATCCTTGTTAATGAACAAACATATTTTTGCTTCGTCATTTAACCAATGCTGACAAACAAACAACTATTGACCCTTGTCATCATCGGCAAGATCGGCCAACCTTCCCCTTAACTTGGACCTTTCATCCTTGTTAATGGACAAGCATATCTTTACTTCGGCATTTAACCAATGTCGATGAACAAACCCATGTCTGACCCTTGTCATCATCGGCAAGATCGGTCAATCCTCCCTTAACTTGGACCTTTCATCCTTGTTAATGAATAAACCCCTCTTCCTTCGGCATTTAACCGATGACCAATGAACAAACCACTATTGGCCCTTGTCATCATCGGCAAGACCGGTCAATCTTCCCCTTAACTCAGAGCTTTCGTCCTTGTTAATGAACAATGCATACCTTTCTTCGGCATTTAACCAGTGTCGATGAACAAACGGCATCCTGACCCTTGTCATCATCGGTAAGACCGGTCAGCATCCCCTTTGACCGGACTTCCCGTCCGTGGCTAACGAGCAAGCCCTCGTATATCCCGGCTTCGTGCTGTGAATCAAGTTCAAAAAAAAAGAAGAAAAAAAAGGGAGGCTAAAAATAGAGATGTCTCGCCAGACTTACCCAGATACCCTGGGTAGGGGCAAAAACGGCTATAACCCAGTTGCGGTGAAAACCCGAAAGGGTGCCGCAGGCAAAATCAGGTACCCCGCCACGTGAAAACTCGAGTGGGCGCGTGGGCAAAAGCAAGAGGGGACTGGTTCCGGCGAAAACCCAAAAGGGTGCTTGTACCAGTAATGTGATAAAAAAAGAGAAAGGAAAAAAATGATCAATGATTATGAGACTCTCCTCAGGGACAAGGATATCCTTCCAAGTCCCGCCAATGAACAAACCCATGTTCGACCCTTGTCATCATCGACAAGATCGGTCGACGTTTCCCTTAACTTGGACCTTTCATCCTCGTTAATAAATAAACCCCTTTTGCTTCGACATCTAACCAATGCCGATGAACAAACTCATGTTTGAACCTTGTCATCATCGGCAAGATCGGTCGACGTTTCCCTTAACTTGGACCTTTCGTCCTCGTTAATAAATAAACCCCTTTTGCTTTGACATCTAACCAATGCCGATGAACAAACTCGTGTTTGACCCTTGTCATCATCGGCAAGATCGGTTGACGTTTCCCTTAACCTGGACCTTTCGTCCTTGTTAATGAATAAACCCCTTTTGCTTCGACATCTAACCGATGTCGATAAACAAACCCGTGTTCGACCCTTGTCATCATCGGCAAGATCGGTCGACATTTTCTTTAACTTGGACCTTTCATCCTTGTTAATATATAAACCCCTTTTGCTTCGACATCTAATCGATGTCGATGAACAGACCCGTGTTCAACCCTTGTCATCATCGGCAAGATCGGTCGACATTTCCCTTACTTGGCCCTTTCATCCTTGTTAATGAATAAACCCCCTTTGCTTCGGCATCTAACCAATGTCAATGAGCAAACCCGTGTTCGACCCTTGTCTTCATCGACAAGATCAGTTGACATTTCCTTTAACTTGGACCTTTCACCCTCGTTAATAAATAAACCTCCTTTGCTTCGACATTCAACCCATGTCGATGAATAAACCCTACCTCTATGTTTCGTCACCATCGGTGAAATCAACATGCAAACTATTGGTCCGGACCTTCCATCCGCATCAATAAGTAAACCCGTTCTTAACCTTCTTCGTTATTTGTGGAAACTAGCAAACCTACCTCTCACTCGGGTTCTTCGTTACTCGATGAGTACACTCTTGGTCTCCTGATAGCTTCGTCACCATCGGCGAAGCCTACCAATGGGCCTTCTGACCTTACCCTTTGATCCAAGTGGCCACTATGCTTTCACCCTCGAGCATTCCGCCTGTGTTAGCCAAAATTTGGCCCTGGGAGTGGTTACGCTGCGGTGGAGCGAACCCCTCACCCCTTCATTGAAGGCATGAGCGCTCTCCTGCCCTAGTAACTCACATATCCAGGCTGAGACAATTGGCTAAGAAGAAAGAAAGAAAGAAAATGAAGTCGTGACTTAAACGGCAAATGAAAACCTCTCATTTTCATGAGGTGACAAACTACATGATTACTCGGGGCATCCCCGGGATACATAAAGGTTCACCCAAAAAAGAAGAAGAAAACAAAAAAGGAGTTACTGCAGCGGGCGTCGGAAGATGTCTTCAAGCTCCAAGAGCCCCAAGGTGGGATAATGGGTTAGTTCCTGCAGGCGAGACTCAGCAGTTCCCAACTGCACTAGCTTTTCTTCAAATGAGGCGGCCCGCCCTTCAGCCAATGCCGATTCCTCTACACTCTGCACTTCTTGCTGTTCGGCTTCTTGTAGCTCAGCCTCAAACCTGAAAAGTTCAGCACGAAGTTTAGCTATCCTAGCTGCTAAAGAAGTCTGACGATGTGAAGAGATGTCGGCCATATTTCGCATTGACTGCGCTGTCTCCCTCAAAGATGAGAAAGTGGCCCGACACTCTGTCCGCTCAAGCTTCAGGGCCGTCAGCTGGTCAGCTGCTTCTCGGCCAAGGAATTCCCTTCTGTTCACATATTTTAATAGCAAGATCACCCGTGGCGTCCAATCGTCCATGGGGCAGCCGAAAGTCAGTAGCGAATGGGAAAGGTGTTCTACCAGGCCCCTTAGCTACACATAGGCCAAATCGGGCTGTCTATTACAGTCTGCTGTAGAGTTCCCAAGAACTGCCACACCATGTCATTCGGCGACTACATGCCAAGTGGTGACGTATCGGGAAGCTAAAAATTGACTCTACTGTCAACAGCAGCCCAGATGTTGTCGCTCGGTTCAGAAGATGACGACGACAAAGCTTGTAAGGTGCTGGCACTGGAGTCGACTCCCACAACTATCATAGTGGAGGAAGCCTCGATAACAGCACCCTCCCCGCCAGCCTCTTGCGACGCGGCGGCATCAAGAATCTCTGCAGTCGAGGATGCGTGTTTTTCATGCCCAGCCTGACCGGCCTCCACCAGGGCCGATTCTGTAACAAGGGCCAAAGCCCCAGGAGCTCCAGCCTCCTCTTCAACAATTTCTCCCGCTTCTATTTCAGGAAGACTCTTCTCCCCCGGGAGCAATTCTCTGCTGGCAATAGATGACTGGGATTCCGCAGCTCCAGCCAAGCCAGCAGCACCCATAAGTGCCCCTGAAGTCTCCAAGCTCGCTGCCGCAGCGTAATCCTTGGGGCATTACAAAGGAATGGGTCGCAAGACTGGTGGGAATGTCGATTGACCCGCACCCAAAGTCGGGAGAGGTATTTGTACGGTGATAGTTGGCAAAACAACATCGGCCTGCACCATGGATACAACATGCGTTAGACATCTGATGCAAAGATAATGAGAAGAGCTGTGAAGTGAAAGCGGTAGAGGATCCCCTACCTCAACTGGCACAAGGCTCAAGTCTGCAGCAGTAGAAAGCATGGCCTCCATAGGCCCAGCCCCCTCACTCACGAGTGGACCAGATGGCCCAAGGCCGCTCCATGCCAGCCGGGGTGAACTAAAGGTTGTGTAATCACTTTCATAAGCCGAAGATGCCCCGGCATCTTTAGTTTCTGTCTCCACAGGCAGGAACTCCCTGTCACTAGAATTGCCGCCATAGTCGACCTGCTTTGAAGAAGATGAGCTCTCTACCGGCTCCCGACGTTCCTCTACTAGAAGGGGGCACTTTTCCAGCTTCAAGACCCATAAGGGGAGCACCTCCCTCAACTAAGGCTTGGTCGGCCAATTCTGCGGCGTGAGTACCATTCGAATGAATTTTCGGGGTGGGCTCGCTCCCCGGAACAGCTTTCTCCCCAGCAAAAGCCTCCTCGGTAATCCTGGCAGCAGGAAGCAAGGGCAGTTGTATCTCAATAGAAATTCAAATGAGGAACAGTCAAGCAGACTGAAGACATAATGGATCGCAAGATCCAATGAATAACCTACAAATTACCTTCCATCTCATGGCTGGGTGTTGGAGAAGGTAGGTCCCCCTCCACGGGAGCCATGGGCACATCCCCTTCTACCTCTTCGACTGCGGCAGCGGTCGTGGCTTCTTGCTCAACCGTGGCAGCGGGAGTAGCAGCAACTGTAAAGAAAAGATCAGCCAATGCGGCCAGAATAGAGGATAAAATACAAAGAATGAGGGATATACCTTCAATTCCAGGCCTCTACACATGAGAGGCCTCAAATTCTTCAAATGACACTGCCGATGAAAGAACGATTACTGGTTCCTGACCCGCAGCCTGCCTTCGGCGAGCCCGCGTCATCCGCGTCACCACCAGCTTGGCCTTACCAATAGCCTCTCTCACCTGGGACCTTCTTCGCTTCCGTGAATCACCAGAGGGATGTGGCATCATGGTCGGGGCCGCTTCAGGAGTTTCAAAGTATGTTGGCTTGTGAGCTTTTAGCATCAAATCCCTGAAGCGCCGGGTCTCCTCCAAAGTGAGTCGGACTACACAAGTACAAGGGTGAGAATGACACATACTGTAGCAAAGAAAAGAAACAGGCTGAAAGGCTGAAATGAAGAAATGAAAGATACCTGCTGGTCTTGTATAGAAGGGAGAGGGGGGCCAATAAAATAATGAGGGCACTTTGTCTCTTGAGGCCGCCTCACGAACAAGCCAACATACATCCCCTATCTTCTCACTCTGCTCGGCCAGCGACGCCAAGTCCGCATGGCCACGAGAAGATAAGTGATAATACAAGCCCAGGTGGTACAACCCCCACCCGTCAGCATACTTGAAGGAAATGAAAAGAGGATGGTCCAGAATAGCCTCGCTCGGGCCACCCACTGAAAGTTGATGGGAGCAGAGCAGTGCAAATAGCCAGGGAGTGTCGCTGTACGCTGCGTCCCTTCTATCTTCCCCTTTAATAAAAGTCTAGTAAGGGTGCAAGCTGTCGCGTACAGGCCATCAGTCGGCTACGGACGGAATGGGTTCCTCCACCGGTAAAGGGATCTCCTAAAGAACCACCCATTCACTACTCACCTGACACAGCCCCCGAAGTGTCTTCACAAAGTCATCCCTGCAGATCTCAGGCAACTTCGGCTCAACCCTGGGCGAGCGACGTTTCACAGCTTTCCGGGCTTCTAGATAAGCCATCTCCTCTGTATTGGTCCATGACCGCAAATTCTTCAAATAAGAAGGATCAATGTCCAACACCGGTTCTGACTGGGCATCCAAGAATCGGTGCTCTGCAACAGCCTAGTAGTCTCGACGGGAGCTCTAGTAAAATCCCGTCCGCGCGTTCCACCATTTGATATATTCTGAGGTGACGCAGGGGAAATGAGCAGGGGCCAGAACTCTGAATGAAACTTCCTCTCGGCAGTGGAAGTAATCCCACCATATTCGAGCATCATCATTTGTCACTTGGCCGGCTCTATGCCTGTTCGGCAACGCAAACTGTGAAGAAGAAGGAGGGATGTGCTGATCATAGCCAAAATTCCGACTGAACCGGAATGGGTAATATGACTCCAGCCACAGAATGCCGCTCTTCCAAAAGATGAGGATGCTTGGTCTGATAGCCAATGCCCAGTCAACCAATTCCATCTACAGGACTGGCCTTGTACACTTGGTGCCAAAGATTGGATGGATGAACTCCTCCGCCTCGAAGAGACTGCACTTCCACGTCATGTTCACCAGCGGACTAGAATGCGCAGCCAGGCTCCAAAAGTACAGGACCCCAAGTGCATCCGTCGGGATCTTAGTCAACTTCCCTCGAATGGCAAAGAGTTGTTCATCTATCGATGACGGTTCAGCGCTAGCAAACACAACCATCCTCGGAACAAGGATTGCAAATTATAGCCCTCGAGTAGCAGCTTCTGGAAACAGGGTGCAGACCCACGCATTAAAAAAGTGTATCGGACCAACCGTCCGCAAATTCCTGGGGAGACGGTTCTAGTGAAAGTCCCCCAACATTTTATAAATAAGGCACAAAGCCACTCGGTAGAGTGACAGCTTCGTTCCCCAAGCCATCAGACAAGCATGGTAGATGGCTTCTGCCCTAATCACGCTCTTGTCGCCTTGCGGGAGAGCGAATGAACAAATCCAATAAGTCAAATATGGAGCACAGTGTGTGACCGCATCAACACCATCGGGGTTTGGGCATCCTTGCTGCCCTTCTCTCAAGACAGGGGGGAAAGCGGCTTGTCTCCGAACTCTCTTCTTCCGCTTCAAGGCAGTCGGGGCTACTGCGGGAAAGTCTTCATATTTTTTCTCCCCGCTAAAGAAATACTGAAGCCAAGCGCCCATTCGCACATGCCTTTTCTCCCCAAGCTTGCGTGCCTCCCTGGAGATAGGTGAAGCCCGCTAGATATCAAGTATCGATAGGCGAAGCCCGCTAGATATCGGCCCTCACCGTCAGCCTGAACCTTCAGCCAGTCGGGCCAGCATACTTCTTCGTATGGCTCACCGTCAATCGGGAAGCTGCTGAGCTGCGAAAGACTCCAAAGGTCCAAAGAGATCTCTCCCTCAGAAGTGTAGAAGGTGTTATACTCTAGGCAGAATACCTCGATCATACCACAGCATAAACCCCTGGAGATAGGGTAGTGATACCTTGAGGCGTACACACTATGGTATACGTTGGCCTTGGCCAAAATGGGAACATAATGTTGAAGGACATAGTCCGTGAACTCCACTACTCCGGGTCTGAATGCATGGGCATCGGTGACCTTTAGCTCAGCGAACCATCCCACAGAAATTTGGTGCTTGAAATGGATCGCCAGATAGTCCAACAAGAAGGATTCTTCTCTATATCCCCATTTCAGTGGGGCAAGAAATAAGCCGAATATGGGCTTCTCTCGGTCGACAGGACCCGCAGACTCATTCCAGCGAGCCGGTACAAACTCATGTGCCTTGGTCAGCAACCCGTTCACTGGGATCAGTTCCTGTAGTCCAAGCACATCACCCCATCTCTGGGGCTCACCAGGCAGATAAATAGGCTTTCCCCACACCACAAAGTCAGTCAGACTGTCTCGCTCAACGAGCAATGCCTGCTCAACTTTCCAGACAAGGAACAAGTCCCTCTTTCCTTGAAGATTGAACCGCCTGAGGAAGGACATTAAGTGCTTATCCTTGGGATGATCCCTCCTGACAGCATCACCTCGGTCATAATTAAAAGAATCACCCCCGATGATGAGAAGGCGGCTCGTGTCCACTGTGCTGATCTCAGAGTTTGAGGATTTTGTGACCACAACAAGCTGCTCATGACCCGGTCTAGGGAGTTCACATTCTCCCATGTCACCACGGCACGGGAAGCAGAAGAAGAACAACCAGATGCCATCTTATCTGCAAAAAAGCATGACAAGAAGAATAAAAAAAGTCAGAAACAATTGATGAGAAACAAGATTTCTAACAAAATTTCGGCAGAGTCCCCCAGCCTGGGAGATTGCCTGAAAGAAGCGGGACACATCCATTAAGAGACGGTCCCTAAAACAGGCTGTGGGTATCGCACCGAGGCCAAAATAGAAAACCCAGGGGAATAGATCCAAGGGCAAGCCCTACTAGGAGCCTCCCGGGGTCCGGAAGAAGGATTATAAATACCAAAAATAGAACTGCAAAGACTCTCCCTCACCGGGTCAAAGGACGCCACCCTCTAGCTCGCTCGGCGCCGTGGAGAGGAGAAGGAGGAGGAGAGAGAAAAGTCTTTTGCAAATGAGGTTGGCTTGAAGAAAAAACAAAGAAGATGGGTATATATAAAGAAGCCCCCCCTTGGTTAATCCGGCGCGCTATTTAGCCCGCCGTATTAACCCCTCTTAAACAAAAGGCGCACCGGTTAAGGGCGCGCCGTAATAACCTCTAAGGCCATGGCCGCGCCGTTATAACCTCTAAGGCCATGGTCGTGCCGTATTAACCATCAAGACTGACCGCGTCAGATTAGCATCCGCGCCGATTTAAGGGCCCATTCCAAGCTTCTGTCATCCAGACGGAAATCTACCCAGATGGAGCTCATCCGCTGATCCTGCTTCGCTCGTGGCTTGCTCGCAACATCTGCGACTGGGGGGCATTTGTTGGCACTCAAAAAATATTCAATGGCGATCAAGCCTCAAAGAGAAATGATGTGGCCCATTGAAGCAGAGAAGCCGATGAAGATCAATACACTGAAGCCTTCTCAAGCTGCCAGAACCTCAGGTCACCCAGTATGAGCGCTGGGGACTTCACCTCAGGAGGATCGAGAAGAATACACCACAAGCCGACTGATGTGAAACACTCTATAGAGCGCAGCAACTAGACAAAGAACCCCTTGGACTTATCCATAGCAAGCACAATTCGCAACTTAGAGACTATCGAAGACGGTCGCTCACCGGTGCACCGCTCAACCCAAGGGTGACTCGATGATGCCGAGTCGAGGGTGGTGGGACTAGGCCCTTGCTGGTAGAGGGCCAGCAAGGTTATGAATGTGTCCCCCCCAAAGATATTGAAACCTGAATTTGAAGGACTGATCGAGTGCCACAAGGGACTCGGATCACTCGCTTCCTCCATAGTGGTCACTCGAAAGCAAGGGTGCTTTAAGGACCGGGCGCTCTCTAACACTCCAGCGGAGCGTTGACGGATATTAATTGAACAAGCACTAAAATATGAGCAAGGGTTCAGAGATTACCTGGGCAGTTTGAAGAAACCGACCCTGGTCGGGGACATGGGCGAGTGGGGAAGTGTGGTTTTCCCGCACACTGCGTCGGTGAAGTTTCTTCCTGTTTAAATGATTACATGAACTACTCCTCACGCAAGAGGGTTGGACAAGGGGTGGGGAGTTGTGTGATTACAACAAACACTACCTCCCATAGGGAGGGGCTTTAAGACGGCCAGGCGGGGTGGGGAATGCCAAAGTAGAAGAGAGCCTGTGGTTCTGTCCGCTAAGTCTTGGTAGGATAGGGGTTCGCTGATGAAGCTGCCACGGATCCATCCGAAGTCAGAAGTGGGCGAGACCAGCACCAAAACGTCCTGGGTGTGCCCAGGAAGGCTTCAGATTTTTTGGAGAATTTAGCGTGTCCGTCGGAGGCTGACGAAGGCTCTTGAACTGGACTCCTGGGTTCAGCTTCTGTCTGTTCCAGAATCGAAGGCACTGGAAGATGTCCTCTCTCCGAGTGACTCCGAGCTCCGAAGGTGACGTATCTTATATCGATAAGACCGTGGGAGGGTCCTCTTCGAGTAGAAACCAGAAAGAACACCAGAGGATGTCAGAGCAGAGAGCTAGAGCCCGTACAGTGAAGGAGTGTCGGTCAGGCCCTGACTGGACTGATCTACGCACCTGGGGAAGATTAAATGGAACGGGGAGCTCTGAACTCTGAACTCTGAACGATGCTCCGCTTGCTACGTTGGACAGAGGACCGGTAGTATCTCATCCTGGTCAAGTAGCACACCAAGGAGAACAAATATGTGGCCGCAGGAGCTTCTGTATTGTGGTCTTGATCTCAACTCGGGTGCCGGAAGCATGACCTGATGAGAACGGCCCTCCCGGACAGCTCTGAACTCGGATTGAGGCGGGATCACCTCGCCTACGAAGCTGACTTGAAGGGCTTTCCAACAATATGAGGTGTACCTCCAGGAACTCTGGGATGTAGCTGTGGCTGGGGCTGCAACAGGCTGGAAATCAGCAGACCTTCAACTGCACACAGATTAGTAGAAAAATGGTTGAAAGGGGTGGTTTCTTTGGTGGAGGGTTATTGGATATGGGGGTGGTGATGCTGGGGAAGGGCTAGGAGGTGGGAGGAGAATATGGGGGGGAGGTGGAGATGGGGCTGGGGAAGGTCTGGTGCAAGGGGGTTTGGGAGGGGCGATGGTGGTGAGGGGCTTGCAGCACAAGGGAAGGGGAGAGGGAGGGTGAAGGCCTTGGAGTGGCAAAAGGGGATATGGGGAGAGGGTGTGGTCGACCAAGGTTGAAGGGGGAGTTGGAGAGGGGTAGGTCGCAGCCACCAAGGGGGAGGGAAATTCAAATTTCCCTTGGGGATGGGAAGGGTTGCTTGGGGTAGTGGAATGGGTGCTTGGGAGAGAGGAAAGGTTGCCTTGGAAGGTGAAAGGGTGCTTGGGGTTTGGTGAGAGTAATGGTGGAATTGAAGGGGCTTGGGGAAGGTGAAAGGTTGGGGCTGATGTGGAGGGCTGAGGTGGCAAGGGGAGAGGAGGGAGAGGGGTGCGAACTAGAGAGAGAGGGGAGAGGAGAGAGAGAGGGGTTCGCCGCCTAGAGAGAGAAGGAGGGGAAGAGAGAGGGCTTCTCATCCAAGAACACTCAAATTTTGTGGAGACTCAAAATATGCAATTTCTCATTAGCTTTCAGAAGTGGGGGTTGGGGTCCTATTTATAGTGGCCCAACATTCTACATGACCATAATACCCTTGACATTTACACCAAACACCAAGCATGTCCAAGGGTGGTTCAATGGGCCCAATTGATGGATTAGAAGCCCATTTGACTCTAACATAGGTAAATAACTTGCTAACCTAGGCACACGACTAAAATAAAAAGGGAAATTACATGACAAGACTCACATAAGAAAATGAAAAAATACATCATATGACTCGAAATAAAGTGGCGAATCAAGACTATACGCCAATGATAATCATCGGGGCCTAGAAAAGATGAAGTGGCGGGAGATGTCCCCATCATACTCTCGGGGTGCAGAGAACTCGACTCTATCAAGAAAGAGTCATCCCTGCTCTGAGAGTGCTGCAGTAGGGCCTCCCACGAATCTACCGATGGAGGCCGACCCTTCCCCCCGACAAGGTAGCGCTCATACGCCTTGCTCCTGGTGGTAGTGACCTGTTCATCCAATATCCGCTCAACCTGCTCGCGCTGGTCTCTCCTGGTTGGTGGCTTTCTCTCAAGGGTGGGTGCTCTCTCAAAGGAGGGAACGGGCTTAACATCCTCACTAGGTACCACTGTGGGGCCCCTGTATGGCACCTGGTCAGCCACATTAAATGTTGGACTTACTCTGTAATCCTCGGGGAGGTCTAACTCATAAGCATTTGTGCCGATGCGCCTCAGAACCTGGAAGGGACCAGCCCCACGAGGCCTCAGTTTTGAGATAGCTCCCGGGGAGAGCCTCTCTATCCTCACCATCACAAAATCACCTGGAGAAAGGGGGTTTCTTTAGCCCATCTAAGAGCAGCCAAACTAGGTCCATCAGGACCAAATGAGGCCCAGCTCATCCAAGTGACAGCCCCACAGGGCCAACTTAGGCTAAAAAGCCCAATAAGATTACTCGGGATCAAATCCTTCCTCGGCGGCCCTTAGGCTCGGAAGGCCCGAGCATTAGTTAGAACGGAGGAAGACCCATGCCCGAGTTATCCCCTCATCGGGATAGAGGTAAGCGCTCAGCGCCCACTCCGATCTATCTTCATCCGAGCTATGCCTATCGCCCGGACAGGGTTGGCACCTTTTATGCTCGGCTCGACCGACGATTCCTTATCCACACTGCCGTTGAGAGCCCTTTGTGAGCAGGAGTTTATGAGGATAAGGGACCCATGATCCCTCAAGGCTATAAAGATCCCATGATGAAGACGTAAAGACCCCACGATGAGGACGTAACTCCCGCCTGAAACTCCTTAGCTTACGGGACTCATGAGGCGAGCACACTATATAAACCTAGGACTCCCTCCAATGAAAGGTAAGGGCAATACACGCCTGAAATTCTCTGAGCAGGAACCACTTCATCACCTTGGTGTAGGGGGATCTCGTGCACCTCTTTCTACCTCCCTCCCTATCTTCCACCATTGCTCTAATGACTTAAGCATCGGAGGGTTTTACCCAGGGAACCTCCCCTGGGCCCCCTGATCCGTTTCCATTTCTCTACAGTTCACTGTTCGGTGATCATCTACCCCGCTCAGGAGCCGGGCGAGATCACGCCCCTTCCTCTGGCGTCGTCTGTGGGAAACGACCGAAGAGCCAGTATGGTGGGAAGAAGTTCAGGGAGGAGTGTCGCCGGTGACAAGGGAAAGACCATGGTGGCGGCGGGAGAAGGCCCCTCTCAAGCCTCACAAAATCCCCCCTCCAATGCCAACACCCCCGTCTACAGACCGCCCCCTCCCGCCGCGGCGATAGGGGTACCGCTTAATGGCGGCGTTGATGCCTTCCAAGCCCTCAACGCAAAACTGGATGTCCTCGTGGAACTCATGAAGACTCAGGAAGCCAGGGATGGAAGGTCACGTGCCCCTCCGGAGAGCCCCCCCCCCCCCCCCCCCGCGAGAACGTGTCCCTCCACACAGCCGGAGGTCGCTTCACCCTCTGAGGGCAACAACTTATTCGCAACAAGACAGGAGGACCCTCACAAGCCCCCCCTCCGGAGTAAGAGGCCTCCTCCACACCGAAACGAGGGAAACATGGGGCACGCCGTCCACTCCCGGAGACCGAAGTCCCCAAGGAGCGCCAGGACAGCCTGCCATCACGCCCTCTTAGCCCTACGGCGCAACAATAGCCGGAGTTGTCCCTCCATCTACGAGAGTTCGAGAGGCGCTTCACAGCACAGGAGCGCGCCTTACGAGCCTGGCAGAAGTCCTCTCCACCAGAAGATGAGGAGAGATCCCCGTTCTCCCACTATATCTTGAAGGCAGAGGTATCTCCCATAACCTCCATCCCGACCTTCAAGCCTTACGACGGCCAAGGCGACCCGACCGACCACTTCGACAGCTTCGACGCCCTGATGACCCTTCATGGAGCGTCCGATGCCATCAAATGCTGAGCCTTTGCGACCACCCTGGTCCAAGGCGCCCCAGCATGGTTCCGGGCCCTCGCCCCCGAATCCATCCGAGACTTCAAGCAGTTTGGGCGAGTATTCAAGGGGTGTTTCACCGACAGCGCCCCCCCGAGGTCGGTAGCAGGGCTTTTGGCTCTCAAACAGGCGCAAGTGGAGAGACTCCGGGCCTACATCAACCAATTCAAATCGGAAGCCCTGAGAATCCCCCGCGTGGATGTAGCCTCGGCCATAACCGCGCTGACCCGAGGCACCCAGGACGAGAACCTCCGCCGCGAACTTGTCGCCCACCCTCCCTCGACCCTTGCCGAGCTAGTGACTCTGGCCTTATGACATGCTGAGTGCGAAGAAGTTCTCAGTGCATGCCGAGGTGCAACCGGCTTGGGTCGGGAGAAGGACAAGAAGCGGGCACCCGAGTCAAGCTCGGGCCAAGGAAAGAGGCGGAACCGAGACGGGGAGCACAAAGAATCGTCCCGGAAGTACGAGCGGTACACTCCCTAAACCGCTCCAGTGTAAGAAATATATGAAGACATCAAAGGCTCGGGCCTCCTCCGCTAACCTGAGCCAATGAGGTCGAAAAGCCGCAATCACAGCAAACATTGCATGTTCCACAGTGACCACGGGCATCACACCGGTGATTGCCATCAGCTCCAAGATAAGATCGAGCGCCTCGTCCGCCAGGGAGACCTATCCCAGTTTGTGACCGGGCATAAGGAAGATCGAGGCGCCCCAGAGGAAATTGACAACGCCCCTCACGGGGTCCATGTCAACGTCATCGTCGGAGGAGCTGCATCAGGAGGGGACAGTGGCCGAGGAAGGAAGCGTCATGCTGAGCGGGCGAGCCGACCCGTCGAGCCTCCCAAGGCCCCATCGAGTGAGCCTCAAGTCATAGTTTTCTCTGACCGAGACATGGAAGGGCTGACCACCCCGCATGACGACGCCCTAGTCATATCGGCCATGATAAAGCATTGTAACGTAGATAGGATTCTAGTTGACAATGGAAGTGCCCCGATGTATTATCCTATGAATGTTTCCTTAAGATGGGGGAGGATCTGTCTAAACTCCACCCGATCCGAACCCCCCTGTGCGGGTTCAATGGCCAGGCCACTTATCCCGAGGGAGCCCTCAGCCTGCTGGTTACTCTTGGCACCCCACCCAAGACCGTTACAGTTATGGCGGACTTCATAGTGATCAAGGGTATGATAGCATATAATGCAATCTTCGGCCGAGGAATCCTCAGCCGAACGAAAGTAGTGCCTTCTACCTATCACCAAAAGATGAAGTTCCCCACCAAAAATGGGTTGGGGGAGGTCCGAGGCAACCAGGCCAAGGCCAGAAGGTGCTACAATATCTCGGTTGAAGTCACAAGGCCAGATGGGAAGAACAGGGGCCCCCGGGAAGTCGAGGAAAAATCCGCAACCGCCGAGCCTGGAGGCGAATTGCTAGCGGTTTTCCTAAAAGATGACCCGACCTTGGGAGTAAAGATTGGAGCCGACCTAACATCTGAAGCCCAACAGCAATACAAAGAGTTTCTGATGTGACACAGCCCAAGGATGACTAAGCATTAAATGAGCAACCTAGGACCTAGACCCGCAAGCATACAAGCACTCCAATGATTCTCACAACAACGTCTTACTCTCACGGCACACGCGATCACCCGGCGGGGCCGGGGGATGATGGCAAGGGTCCGGGGCGAGACCCAATGATTCTAATTGACTTAGTTGGCTTAGGCTGACCTCAAAGGGCCTAGGATTCCCATCTTAGTGGGCGGCTGGCCCGCAGGGCGGGGTTCGGGTGGCACTCTCTCCCAGTCAGCGGTGGACACCTTCAAAGTAGCATACTAGTACGGGCTCTCTTCTCACCGTCCGACGGGCATTCAAAGCAATACTAAACTCGCAGAAATAAGGCAATCAAGGGTAGTATCAGAGGCTCACCTGATCGGTGTGAAAACACCGATCCCGCTCGGAGACGAGGGCGCGCCGGGAGGCGAGGGTATATACCCGATCGCCGCGGCGGTGTCGCTTGACCTGAAAGTGAATGAAGTACAACACTACACCTCTCGCAGGAGGGGTGATCTTGGGGTAGGGATTAAGCTTATTACAACCAAAACTACCTCCACGCAGGGAGGGGCCTTCAGCCGGCCAAGCGGGGTGGGGGAATTAAGCAAAGAAGACCGACTTTCCGAACTCCGCCGGTTCTGCCAAGCTTCAGGCTCGCTGGACAGGGTGTCGATGACGACGCTGCCACGGACTCCACAGAACTCCAAACTTGATGAAACCAGTGCCAAAAGTTTCCCAACTGACAGAGGATGATGTCTGAATTTTTTGCAGAAGCTCTGGAACGCGGGGCTGATCGGACCGGCGACTGGAGCAGGACAGCAACGCTCTGCCACTTACTGATGCAGAACTGATGCAGTAGGTTACAGAAGGCACTGCGGATGCTCCCGAACTCCAAATGGAACGAAACTGGCGGTGCCGTAATCGTGGTTGGAGTAGCTTTGAGCATAAGTTGACGGGGCCACAATCCGAGGTTGGAGAAGAGAGTGGTGACCATATGGGTGGGGACTGGTCGAACCTGGATCCACAGGTGGCAGACTGCACACTCCGGCGAAGAAAATGGTAACTGATAGCTCCGGTGGATGAATGAGGTCCTTCTTCTTGGAGATGAAAACTAACGAGACGTAGTTCCTGCCCTCCGAAAATGGCGCCCAGACCTGTCCCGAGCTGGTCGTGGTGGCTCCAGCTTTCAGCTTCAGGTCCTCAGACAGGGACAGCAGACGCAGTCGGACGAGATCTGCTCCTACGAACAGCTCCGAACTCGGAAGCCGGCGAGACCACCACGGTTGGTAAGCTAACTCGCAGACAATTCCAGCAATATAGGCCTTGCCACCTGAATCTTTGAGAGACGGTCGTGGCTGCCTCTGCAAGTCACTGCAACTATGCTGCCTGAAACAGAGACAGAATGAGGGGAAGAAGAAGGTGTGGGGAAGGGGATGGCCAAGAGAGTAAGAGGTGGGAGGTGTGTCTAATGTTGGGTTCGGTGCAGTATTCAGAGGGGGGGGTGAATGAATATAGCCCTTTAAAAATCTTTCGCCCAATTAAAATATGATGCTCACTAGAATTACTAGTTCGTAAACTAGACAAGCTTAAAAGCTAATAATCAGTTGCGGAGCAAAACAAACACACAGTGAGATCACTAGAATGCTAACTAGGCTGATTTAGACAAAGAATTGCTCAACTAGAATTTTGCTCTCTTGACAAATTAAAATATTCTAAGAAGACTAATTAACTCTTCTTCTCAACCAAAAGCCAAACACATGGAGCGCCCCTATGCATTCATCTAGCGGAAGCACAATAGAACAAAACAAACCACAATGCACAAGGGGTTTTCAGGTGGCTCGGTCCTCCAGACCTACATCCACCCCACACTCAACCCGAGTGTGGCTTCACTAACAGCTGGGCAACACAGCTTGCCAACAACCGCTGGGCAACACAGCTTACCGTCCAAGGAATCCTCCTCGCCCCGCTGAGCAATACAGCTTGCTGTCCAGTGGAGTCCTCCACTGCAAACCGCTGGGCTATACAACTTAGCCGTCCAGAGGCAGCACCCCTGCAATCCGCTGACTAACAGCTTGAAGGAAAGTGTAAAAATGGAAATAAAAGAAAGGATGAACAGCAATCGAAAAGCTGTAAACGTAAAGCACAATATGGCTCACAAGGAGCTGGATGGCCTGGATTTGATCCACGGTCCATCAAGACCAGATCTCCCTCGATCTCACTCTCTTTCTTCACTCTCTCTCTTTCTCTTTCTTCTCTGCTGCACTTCTCTTCTTCTCTCGATCTCTGCTCTCCTTTTCTCTCTTTCTCTTTTCTTTTTCTTCTTCTGCTCGAGCTCTCTCGCTCACTCTCTATCTCTCTTTCTTTCTCTTCTGCTCTCCTAATCTCTAATCTCTCACTCTCTGCTCTTCTCTTCTCTCTCTTTTTCTTCTTTTTCTCACACTCTCAGATTTCTTCACTGGAGAGCTTTCTCTTCTTCTGTGGAGAGTTAACTCTTTTCGAGAGGATGATGGGGTGCTTTTATATCAGAAACAGAGCCTCCGAAGGTTGAGTAGAAAATGCCCTAGTGACCACTGATTGGTCCACTTGGCAGGGTAGCACCCCTTATCTAACACGTGTCAGCATCCTGCCCCTTTTTCCCATCGGATCACGTGCCCCCTCATTAGTACGCTCAGCAACTGGAGTCAGGTGGCGTCAACCCACTTGCTCCACAGAGTTGACGCAGCCTTCAAAGATATTCTACCAGCAGAACTCAAGTCTGCTGCGTTGACGCTTCCAACCCATGGCGTTGACGCATTGATGCGTTCCAGTGAGCAACCAGCCTAGCCCTATTGACAGTTGCGTCGACGCTGCTCCACTGCTGCGTTGACGCATTGAAGACAGCCAGAGACAAGTCACCCCTTTCTTGAACTGCTGCGTCAACGCTGCTAGCCCATAGCGTTGACGCAGTGGTGTTTCAGCAGCTAATACTTCTACTAGTATACTTGCTGCATGGACGCTGTGGTCATTCTGCGTTAACCCTGCACACACAAAAATCTTATAATCATATCATAGAACAAGTGGTTATTTAAATCTTATAACACTGAGTGTATATACTCTGAAACAGCAAATGGGCAAGTATGTACACTGAGAGAGTGTATAGACTTGGACGTCTTCTTGTGAGCTCAGTGTATATACTTTCCAATGACTAGACTTCAGGAGATGAAGACCAATGTGCAGACATGAGCTAGTACAGACTTGATCAAGAAACTGGCTGTACAGACTTCAACATAGCTGCGATGTACAGGCTTTGACAAAGCAGCATTGTACATACTTGAAAGTTCAAGGCCACGATGTATAGACTTTCAATGAGGAAGCATTGTAGACTTGGGAAGTCTAAGCCAGTGTACAGACTCTGCCTCAACAATGAAAGGGCAACACGGATGTACAGAGTTGGCCAAACACTTGAAGATAGGCTGTACAGACTTGAAACTTAATGCAAAGGCCAATGTACAGACTTCTAAATGCTGATGCGTTGTATAGACGTTCATGAGACGCTAACAGAGACGGACGGATGCATATACTTGAACTTGAATGCATGAACAGTCTGTATAGACTTCACCCAGACACTGCATAACACTATGATGCAATGTACAGACTTAACTGAACAGGATGTGCAGACTTTGGCTGTACAGACTTTGAAAGCTTGGCGGAGGATGTACAGACTTGAAGTGTGAAGACCATTGTATAGAGTTGGTGAAATGAAGTCCAGTGTACAGACTTGCAGATACGAAGTCAATGTACAGACTTACACAAGCGAGCTATAGTGCCAATGTGTAGACTTCACGCTGTACATACTTCCAAAGAGAACTTAACGCTGTACAGACTTGAGGCTTTGAACGTTGAAGGCACAAGACGATGTACAGACTCAGATACTAGACCAATGTATGAATTAAAGCAAGAGCTCTTTCAAAACGATTCCAATGCGTCAACGCATTGAGTCCACTGCGTCGACGCACCAGTTGACACATTTTAGAGACCAGCTCTGGGACAGACCAGTGAGTTGACGCAATGATCCCATGCGTCAACGCATCATGCAATACTCATGCAAACTCATGCATTCAATGCTGTATATCAGTTATAAACAATCATTCAATATGGTGACTCATTCATGTTGCTATCATTAAAACTCCACATAATCAACAAAGCACAAGGGGCACAACAATCTCCCCCTTTTTGATGATGGCAACATGATGAGTCCCACTGACTCGTCAAACTATTCTCCCCCTTTGACATGATCAAAAAGAAGGGAAATGGTTTGAGAGACAAATGCAGCATACAAACACAACACATAAATTCAGAGAATGAGTCATGGTTCATTAAAATGAAGTTCTCTCTTATGACAATGAAACAGCTCTCCCCCTATCAACATGCATGATTGACTACTCTCCCCTTAACTGTAGATAAACCATAACACCCCCTGAAGCACAGGAATGGACTCAGGTTAACCAATAAATCAATCTAAATCTGCCATTACAAAGAATCTGAATTTTGGTGAAAAGACCAAGAATCAGAATTTGTTGCAGAACAAGATGGAAGATTCCAACAGTGTGGAGAAGAGTACATCTCAGGAGTCAATCAACTGATAGTGTAGCCAAGCGGTGGGTTGAGAAATAGTCAAAGCACAATACATCTCAAGGAATCAATCAATAGCAAGATGTTAATCAGGCTGACTGAAAAGAATCTGATCATGAGAGATTTTAAAGCATCCATCACAACAATAAGTCTTTAGAAGATTAGACTCTTCTATCATAAGGGGTTATGAATTTGCAGCTTAACCAATCTGATTTAATTTTGATGTATACCAAATTTGCCAAATTAAACTCAATACTCATATCTGAATCCAAGTTTTAATAAAAGTGAACCAAATAGTCAGAAAACACTCAAAAATAATCATCTTTTATCTTACACATATGATCTCAATAGCACCTTTGAAAAATACACAGGTTAGTACTGAAGTTAAACACTTTTTCACGAACATGAGTTGACAGATTTTTCAAGATAATTTTATTTGAAGCACATTATATTTTTCCTGAGCAATTTAAGTTGATCAACACCTTTTTACATGAGGCACAACAAGTCTCAGTTGAAGTGACCCAGTTACTCAGTGTGATAACTGGCATTGCCTCTCACTTTGAGAGCAGAGTTAGCAATATGAGTGTCTTTTTACATGAGAAGACACCTTTATCAGAGGCCAGACTCCCCAGCTACTCAACACAAATAAGCTATTGCTCTGTCAGGTTTTGTTTCACTAAATTTTTATCAGAGATAACTATGGCACCTCATGACATGAGTTACTTTATTTCATTGATAAAGAACTCAGTTTTCTCAGTGACCGAGTCATTGCTCTGACTTCACAATTTTTTCATTTAGTCAACATTTTTCAAATAACAACGATACACACTCTATGTATCTTAACCAAAGTAGCTCTGAAATCAAATTTTCAGATATCTGATGAGAAAGTCTAAGGTTTACATGACACATATGGTTAAAGTTTATTAAACCTTATCATTCAGATACTTTCAATTCATTTAAGTACAAATCTGAGAATACATTAATCTTGTATCAGTCTGATTCAGCCATAATTCTTAAACCTGTATGATAGAAATTTCTACAATGTTCTCAGACTGAATTGCATGACATGCAGCTTAAGTTCCTCAGATCAGAACTATGAATTCAGCAACCAACAATCAATAGTTGAAGTAGATCAGTCACATCAGCTGAGAAGAATGTGACAGGTGAGTATAAGCTGGTGCAAGAGTGAATCAGGAATAGAGAAGAGCATCAGAAGAGATTTTAATCATCAGACAGTAGCTGAGTCTGGAATACAGACTGATCAGCTATTTTAGAGATACCAGCAGAGAATTCAGTTGAATAGCGCATAGTCAAGAGAATGAATCAGGTTACTTAAACAGATGGAGTTCATGAGGTGAAGAAGATATGAAATAGGAATGCTCCCCCTGTCTAAGTGCAGTGTATTTCTTTTTAGATTTTTCAGAATTTTATGATATGCACTATCCTACATATGCAGTATGCAACAATTCTAACAAGGAGAGCATGATGATCAATCAACAGCAAACAAGCTCCCCCTGACAAAATGCATGATGTGCAATGAATCATTTCTTTTCGAATATTATTTTCTTCAAATTTATGATATGCAATACACTGCTCTATATGAAAACTAGACCCATGGTACTAGGCGGAGGACTCGGTCCAAGGACCACCTCACACATGGCAGTAGCATCCAGACATACTCCATATGCCCTTCAGCACTGTTCCATTTAATATACCATGATGGTCATGCAAATGACATATGCAGTGCAAAGCAATCTCATTTATTTAGTGCAAACAACAGCATGAGAAGAGCATCAAAAATCAACCAAGCAAAACAACAATTTCAGATAATGAAATTAAAACAGACAAATCAGTATTTTTCAGATTATGAGATTTAAACAGAGTTCAGAACTAACCTGAGATGTAGAATTCTGGGGCTTCCTTTTTGAGTGCCTTGGCTAAATTACCCCTTTTATTTCTCTCACCAAGGCACACCTGCAACATATCAATCAATATGATCTTGCAGGAACCCAAGCTGCCTTGGGTCCTGTATGAGCCCTAACAGGTGTTCTGACTGGTCTCTTAACAGAATTATCATCATAGCCCATCAACTTATAGCTGGACAAGGAATAGCCAAATTGACCAGACTTACCATGATAACTAACAGAATTTAAGTTCCTTTTAAATTCATGTGCATGAACGTCAAAATTTCTGTTGTGTGCATGGGCATTTTGTTTTCTGAACTTTGCCACCCAGCACTCAGAGGCTTTGTGGCCAGGTCTTCCACAATTAAAACAAGAAAATTTCACAAATTGTTTTGCATGGAATTTGACAGCATGGGGGTTAATATGATTCTTTTGAACATGCCAACAGTCCTTGACTGTGTGGCCATGTTTTCCACATTCAAAACATGAAGAATTCATTCTGTCAAGATTCTTATAGAATGCATGTCTTTTTACAGGGATTATAGCAGTTTTGGAGTTAATTGTTCTTCCCTTAGCATGCCAACAATTTGCAGCAATATGGCCCAATTTGTTACAGTAAAAGCAATGAAGTTTCTTTTTCAGATATGCATGATTCCTATCATGAAGCTCTTTAGCATTCAGATCATCTTGCTTCTTTAATCTACAATCATGCATAAAGTGGCCAATTCTATGACAGTAAAAGCATTGAATTCTCTTATTTTGATCATGAGAAGGTTTCTTCGATTTAGAATTCCTAGCATGAATTCTATCTGATTTCAGTTCATCCTCTCTCATGACAAAGCAATCATCCATCTCATGGCCAGATTTACCACAGTAGAAACATTTCACATTCTTTCTTTTAACATGAGACAGTTTGGCCTGAGAAATTTCAGCATACAAATTTTTATTCTGTTTTGTTTTCTTTTGTTTTTCTATCTGATTCGCAGGCAGACATGAAGGAGAAGCTGAAGTGCTAGCTAACTCAGAGCTACGCACAAAGGTTGTATACATTCTTTTTCTCTCTTCCTGTTTACTGCCTCCATCAGAGACTTTCTTCTTAGAAGTAGCCTTTGAATTTTCTTTGTTTTTAAATGACTCAGACAGGGAATTGTTCAATTCAGTGATTTCATTTTTGAGAGAGGAAATGAGAAATTCAGAATCTGTGATCTTTTCATTAAGTAAGACATTAATGGCTTTGTAGCTATCAATCTCTTCTATTAATGCAGTCACTCTCTCACGTTCATTTTCAATTGAACTTTTCCCTCTTTCAAACATTAAGAGTCTCTCAGACATAGCAAAATTAAGCAGCTTCAGTTCTTCATTCTCCTTTCTAGTTTGTTCATTCTGAACTAGTTCATTAGTTAAGATTTGATCATTTCTAATGAATTCAGCTTATCTTCAAGTTCAGAAATCTTGGCAGTGAGTTCATGATTTTTGTTTTCCAGAACAGAACTTTGTTCCTTACTCACATTCAGATTAGCTAAGCACATTTCATGAGATTTTCTCAGATCTTGACATTTTTCACAATGAGCATTCGAATTAATCTGATCACATTTCTTTTTCAGCTTTCTATTCTCAGATTTTAGTTTCTTGGATACTTTGAACAAATCTTCATACATCACTATCAATTCATCAAAGGAGTATCCATTTGATTCAGAGCTTACCTGAGATGAGATGTCATCTTCATCATCCCGGTTGGCCATCAAGCAGCTATCACCTTGCTGATTATGCGCAGAAACGACTCTGTCATATATTTCCTTTCCAGATGTGCACCTGAGAGCAAAAGGGTACATATCAGTATTGATTGCAGCTCTTAAGATGTTAAGGATTATGACATTGTCACGGTTCTTTATACTGTCCTCTTTAGACCACTTGGTCTCATCATGAGGCAGTTTGTGTGGGCCTTTAGATAGTAGCCTCCATAGTTTGGGATCTATGGAGTCTACGTACACACATAGGCCTCCTAGCCAACTATCAAAGTTAGAACCGTCATAAACCGGAGGTCGACCCATTTGAGTAAGAGGCAACCAGATTCAGCGCAGTAGACCAGATGACAGGGAATGCAGCAGAACCAGATGAGCAAAGCAATGCACAAGTCGATGAAACAAAATACCGAGCACTGAAAACACACTCTGAAATGCACCAAGGACTAGCAGGATCCTCTGCAGATTGTTAGATCTGTTTAGTCAGAGACCTGCTCTGATACCAATTGTTGGGTTCGGTGCAGTATTCAGAGGGGGGGGTGAATGAATATAGCCCTTTAAAAATCTTTCGCCCAATTAAAATATGATGCTCACTAGAATTACTAGTTCGCAAACTAGACAAGCTTAAAAGCTAATAATCAGTTGCAGAGCAAAACAAGCACACAGTGAGATCACTAGAATGCTAACTAGGCTGATTTAGACAAAGAATTGCTCAACTAGAATTTCACTCTCTTGACAAATTAAAACATTCTAAGAAGACTAATTAACTCTTCTTCTCAACCAAAAGCCAAACACATGGAGCGCCCCTATGCATTCATCTAGCGGAAGCACAATAGAACAAAACAAACCACAATGCACAAGGGGTTTTCAGGTGGTTCGGTCCTCCAGACCTACATCCACCCCACACTCAACCCGAGTGTGGCTTCACTAACAGCTGGGCAACACAGCTTGCCAACAACCGCTGGGCAACACAGCTTGCCGTCCGAGGAATCCTCCTCGCCCCGCTGAGCAATACAGCTTGCTGTCCAGTGGAGTCCTCCACTGCAAACCGCTGGGCTATACAGCTTAGCCGTCCAGAGGCAGCACCCCTGCAATCCGCTGACTAACAGCTTGAAGGAAAGTGTAAAAATGGAAATAAAAGAAAGGATGAACAGCAATCGGAAAGCTGTAAACGTAAAGCACAATATGGCTCACAAGGAGCTGGATGGCCTGGATTTGATCCACGGTCCATCAAGACCAGATCTCCCTCGATCTCACTCTCTTTCTTCACTCTCTCTCTTTCTCTTTCTTCTCTGCTGCACTTCTCTTCTTCTCTCGATCTCTGCTCTCCTTTTCTCTCTTTCTCTTTTCTTTTTCTTCTTCTGCTCGAGCTCTCTCGCTCACTCTCTATCTCTCTTTCTTTCTCTTCTGCTCTCCTAATCTCTAATCTCTCACTCTCTGCTCTTCTCTTCTCTCTCTTTTTCTTCTTTTTCTCACACTCTCAGATTTCTTCACTGGAGAGCTTTCTCTTCTTCTGTGGAGAGTTAACTCTTTTCGAGAGGATGATGGGGTGCTTTTATATCAGAAACAGAGCCTCTGAAGGTTGAGTAGAAAATGCCCTAGTGACCACTGATTGGTCCACTTGGCAGGGTAGCACCCCTTATCTAACACGTGTCAGCATCCTGCCCCTTTTTCCCATCGGATCACGTGCCCCCTCATTAGTACGCTCAGCAACTGGAGTCAGGTGGCGTCAACCCACTTGCTCCACAGAGTTGACGCAGCCTTCAAAGATATTCTACCAGCAGAACTCAAGTCTGCTGCGTTGACGCTTCCAACCCGTGGCGTTGACGCATTGATGCGTTCCAGTGAGCAACCAGCCTAGCCCTATTGACAGTTGCATCGACGCTGCTCCACTGCTGCGTTGACGCATTGAAGACAGCCAGAGACAAGTCACCCCTTTCTTGAACTGCTGGTTCGACGCTGCTAGCCCATAGCGTTGATGCAGTGGTGTTTCAGCAGCTAATACTTCTACTAGTATACTTGCTGCATGGACGCTGTGGTCATTCTGCGTTAACCCTGCACACACAAAAATCTTATAATCATATCATAGAACAAGTGGTTATTTAAATCTTATAACACTGAGTGTATATACTCTGAAATAGCAAATGGGCAAGTATGTACACTGAGAGAGTGTATAGACTTGGACGTCTTCTTGTGAGCTCAGTGTATATACTTTCCAATGACTAGACTTCAGGAGATGAAGACCAATGTGCAGACATGAGCTAATACAGACTTGATCAAGAAACTGGCTGTACAGACTTCAACATAGCTGCGATGTACAGGCTTTGACAAAGCAGCATTGTACATACTTGAAAGTTCAAGGCCACGATGTATAGACTTTCAATGCGGAAGCATTGTGTAGACTTGGGAAGTCTAAGCCAATGTACAGACTCTACCTCAACAATGAAAGGGCAACACGGATGTACAGAGTTGGCCAAACACTTGAAGATAGGCTGTACAGACTTGAAACTTAATGCAAAGGCCAATGTACAGACTTCTAAATGCTGATGCGTTGTATAGACGTTCATGAGACGCTAACAGAGACGGATGGATGCATATACTTGAACTTGAATGCATGAACATTCTGTATAGACTTCACCCAGACACTGCATAACACTATGATGCAATGTACAGACTTAACTGAACAGGATGTGCAGACTTTGGCTATACAGACTTTGAAAGCTTGGCGGAGGATGTACAGACTTGAAGTGTGAAGACCATTGTATAGAGTTGGTGAAATGAAGTCCAGTGTACAGACTTGCAGATACGAAGTCAATGTACAGACTTACACAAGCGAGCTATAGTGGCAATGTGTAGACTTCACGCTGTACAAACTTTCCAAAGAGAACTTAACGCTGTACAGACTTGAGGCTTTGAACGTTGAAGGCACAAGACGATGTACAGACTCAGATACTAGACCAATGTATGAATTAAAGCAAGAGCTCTTTCAAAACGATTCCAATGCGTCAACGCATTGAGTCCACTGCGTCGACGCACCAGTTGACACATTTTAGAGACCAGCTCTAGGACAGACCAGTGAGTTGACGCAATGATCCCATGCGTCAACGCATCATGCAATACTCATGCAAACTCATGCATTCAATGCGGTATATCAGTTATAAACAATCATTCAATATGGTGACTCATTCATGTTGCTATCATTAAAACTCCACATAATCAACAAAGCACAAGGGGCACAACATCTAATGGCTATGGAGGGGGGATGTGGGGTGTTTAGGGGTTGTGAGAGTTGTAGGGGAATGAAGGTTGGGGGGTGAAATGGCTGGAGAGGGCTGTGAGATGAGTGGAGGGAAGGTGGAGCTCTTGGTGGGCAAGGAGAGAGCAAGGGAGAGAGGGGGGCGAACTTGGGCTACATGGGGAAGGGAGGGGCGACCTTGGGTGGTTAGGGAGGTGGGAAGATGGAAGGGCACTGCCCTAGGGAGATGGAGATTCAAAATTGGGCTTGGGAAGAGCCCCTTCAACCTTGGGGGGAGGAAGGGGTGCTTAGGAAGTGGTGTTGGGTAGGTGGTAGTTGGGTGGTGGGGCTTGGATTGGTGGAACTTCCTTGGGACAAGGAGGGGAGTAAAGAGGGGTTATGGGGAGTGGTGGGGAGTTAGTGGAGGTAGGTGGGGGTTGGGAGTAATTGGGAGGGGGAGGAGAGAGGGAGAAGTTCGCCCCTTTCCTTGTGGGAGAGAGAAAAAGAGATAGAGAGAGAGAGAAGGGGAGAATTTTAGTGGGGGGAGAGAGATGTGGGAGATATTTCTATTCAAATTGATTCATCAAAAGTTGATTACATGGAGAGAGATGGGGCCTATTTATAGGCAACCACTCTTTACATGACCAAAATAACCCTGACATTAAGACAAAAGACCCAACAAGTCCTAGACTCAATCCATTAGGCCCAAACTAAGGTACTAAGGCCCAATTAAACAAAATAAGAGAAATAGACTAGAACAACATGACTCAATAAAAGAAAGTACATAAGATAGGTCTCAATAAAAGGAAAATACATAAGATGAAACTTGGGAAATGAAGATAACAAGTGTAGATCATAATCAATCCACATCAAGAGTGTGCAGGCAACCCGAGCTAGAGGGAGTGTCGTGAGATGCCCTCATCAAATCCCCCGGGGTGGGGAGAACTCGACCCCGTCGAGTATGGGTCCACCTGGCTGTCGTAATGCTCCAGCATGTCGGGGTCCAAGCGCAGCGGATCCTCTCGACTCACCCACGTATCCTCTATCGGGAACGGTTCTCCCACCTAACCAGGTAGCGCTGATATAACTTGTGCCTAGTAATGATACTCTGCTCATCCAGTATTGCCTCTACCTACTCTCGTCGGTCTCTCAAGCTAGAAAGTGGAGTCCCTCCGGGAGTGTCTCTCTTAAGGCAGGGTAAAGGCTCAAGCTCCTCACTGGGTTCCACCGCGGGGCCCTTGTAGGGTACCAGGTCCGCCACATTGAAAGTAGGGTGTACCCCAAAACCCTCAGGTAGGTCTAGCTCATAACCATTACTGCCAAGTCGTCTCAGAACTCGAAAGGGTCCCGAACCCCATGCCCTCAACTTGGAGATAGGTCCCGGAAGGAGCCGCTCCGTCCTCACCATCACCAAGTCTCCCACTTGGAACTCGCAGTGGCGCCGATGAGCATCTATCCGCTTTTTGTAAGCCTCATTGCTCTTTCCTATATGCTTGCGAGAATGCGTATGCCATGCATGATGATGCGATGTTGGTGTGAAACGAATGGTATGCAAAGGTGGACCTGGGCAGCCAAATGTAGACCGATCACACTTTGATGCCATGAAGACTGTGACAGTCTTAGGAGGGCCGGGACATCCATAGATGAACCTTTTATGCATGGGTGTGACAAATGTCGAGGGACCCGGACATCCATGTATGCTCCTCTCATGCTTAAGACTCATGATGAATGAAGGTGGGCTAATACATCCGAATACGGTCAACTTATGCTGCCTACTTGACATGTGGGTGATGTGAATGAATATACCTGACTTATGAATCATGTCAAATGGTGTGGTAGGCCTAGACACATGCATGTTTATCCCAACGGTGAATTCCATGTGCATAGATGTGGGATGACTTTTGAACGTCCATGTGAATGGGTTGAAGGGATCTAAGAAGGTGGTTATGGGGTGGGGCGCTTCATCAATCCCAAGGTGTTTATTGCCTAAGGTCAAGGCTCTCATGGTGTAACCTGATTCTAGGAAAGGAGGAGTTTGGGTCAACATGGGTGATTTGGGTAGGGTGAGGTGGGTGGTGAATAGGGGGAGTGGGTTACATGAAGATCTAGGCTCCCTTAGGAAGGGGTTAAAGGGATCATGGTAAGGGTTACCTAGGTAGGGGTACTCCATGTTCTCAAGGTCCTCAAATGGTGAGTCATCTTCCTCCAAATTATTTGGGCCAAGGTTGTTAATGGGTTGGCCAATCAAAGCACTTGGGATCTCAATGGTTGGGGAGTAGACTAGGATGGGTTCCTCCTCCATGGGAAGAAGGAGTATGATCTCACTTGTAAATTAGCCATTGGTGTAGATGGAAGTGATGGAGCCAACGGTGGGATAACCTAGGCTAATGGTGCTAGACTCCGACGGCCTCATGGCTAGCATATCGGTCAAGTGGACTTGCCAATGTAGGTAGGCCACTGAGTCTCCCAAATCTTCTACACAATAGGAGTTTTGATAAGTGACATGAGACTGAGTGGGAATGATTTGGGATTGATGTCCCATGGGTAGGTGGCTTGGTTGTGAACTAGGAATGGTGAGGCCTCGCTTGAGCCATTGGAGTACGGACTTATCTATGGTGACGGTGTCATGGGGAAGGGTGTGTAGCTCTTGAGGAGCTAGGCTAGGAGTGGTGGGTGAGTTGTGTGGCCCTTGGATTTCCTCAATTTTGGGAGGTGGATCCAGATTGGTATCCCTCTCCACTTGGGTGGGTGTGTGGGTGGCAACTCCTAATGACAATGGGGTAGGAAGGTCTATGGTGGATGGGTTGGTGTTAGTCGATGCATGGCGCACCCGAGGAGGTGAGCAAGGTCGGACGTGGGTTGGACTTGGGAGTGGAAGTAGTGGAGGCCTAAATTGGGGTAGGATTGGGGTGGGAAGTGGAAGGTGGGTTGGGTGAGGGGAGTTTGGTTTGGGGGTGGTGGCCATTATGGGCCTAGGTGGAGGGGTGGACATGGGGTCCAATTGGGTATGTGGACATATGGTTGTGGTGTAGGATGTAGATGTTGCGGTTGGAGTAGGGGAGGTGGGAAATGGTGGGGAATGCGTGATTAGGGTCTTGGGTTGGCCAAGGGGAGATGAAGGAGTTGAAATGCTCTTTGGGCTTTGGTGTTCGGAATGGGAGGGGAAAATATATGTAGCCCTAAGTTGTTCCTTCATGTCCCCCCATGTTGTGAGGGGAGCTTCCCTTCTAATTATCCTTAAGCCTTCAATTTTCAACCAATGAGTGTGGGCCCGTTTGGTAAGTTGCAATTTGGCAAATCAGACTTTCTCATCCTCGGACATGGGATACCAAGTGAAGTAATGGTCCATCGAGACTTCCCACTCTAAATAGTCACTAGGTTGAGTTCCATAAAATATGGGAGGTGGGGAACATGTCCTTCTATCGTCCATCTTTGGGGCGGGCCCATTTTCTCCAAGTTGGTTGAGTCGACCCGATAGGTTATCAAGCCGTTCATTGGCATGGGTCAAGGCCTTCATGAGGTAGTTGGCATGTGTTGGATCGAGAGGACGGTCAAGCTAGAGGGGGAGGGGGTGAATAGGTTGACCTTATAAAAATTATAATAGAGCAATTTGAATCAGAAGCACCACACCTAGATGATTAATTGAAATACTGAACCAAGCCAATCAGAGAACGTGCCTATCATGCATCTAGCGAGGAACAGATTGCGAAGATAAAACCAAACCACACAAGAGACCGCAATTTTAAGGTGGTTCGGTCACCCAATGGAGACCTACGTCCACCTCCCCACTCAACTAGTGAGGAACCCTGCTGAGCTTCACAGCTTTGCTAAACCGAGGAAGTAATTCCTCTACACTGTTGACTACCCCAACAGAAAACAACGAGGAACAAATCCTCAGATCCGCTGTCAAACAGCTTGAAGGCACATAGCCTTAACACCCCTGATCTCAGCACAGCCCGCTGAATCAGAATCACCCTCTCTTCACTAAATCCAGTGAAGGAGAGGAATACAATGTTCAAAAAATAATAGGAAAACTAAAAGATAAGAAATCAAACTTCAACACTTGGACGCAGCGGAATTTTGATCACCAACAGAGAGATCCACGTCCATACGCATGAGCTTCGATCCTTGAATCTCCTCCGTCTGGAATGTAGAATAGTCTTGGTGGCGCGATGATCTTCTGATCTAACTCTTCAGCAGCCTTCGTCCAGTTCTGCTCTAAGCCTCTTTCGTTCTGCTATTCGCCTGATTATTTCACACCTTTTCCCCCTTCAATCTATTTCCTTTTGTTCTCGGTGAACCTATTTTATGGTCTTCCCGCGCACAAAATATTTCACGTGAGGCAGGTGGGCCACCACCCTGATTTTCTGGTTATCCTTATGATTGCTCACATGGGGAACCTTCTGGAGTGGTAGAAGTTACGAAACCTTATCCACTTGTGGATGATGTGGCAAGTAATGACTGAAGGTGGGTTCCACTTATCGTGCTCTGCAGCTTGGATTAGATGGCGTCGACCCTCTTGCCCCAAGGAGTTAACGCACCCTCTTCAAGCTTCAGGTTTCATGCTGAGTGCGTTGACGCAAGAAGCAGCTGCGTCCACTCATTGGTTGCACTTTAGACAATTGTGGCAATCCATCGTACTGCAGCGTCGACTCATCGAACTACAGCGTCGACGCTGCCAAGGTACTCCAGAGGCTACAACAAGGAATGCTTGAACTGCTGCGTTCACGCTACTTGATTAAGGCGTTGACGCATCAGAGTATACCAGTAAGCCATTGCCTCTCCCTTTGTAACTGCTGCGTCGACGCAGCTCTATCTCGGCGTTGACGCAGTAGAATAACTTGTGAAGATATTTGTGAAGGCTTCTTCGACTGCTGCGTGGACGCTGTAAGCTCCCAGCGTCGACCCTGTTCCTTCTAGCACAGGGATGAAATCAAGTGAAAGCATTTATTGAATCAAACTTTAATTAATCATTGAATTGAATACATCATTCATATCTCATGGTTGTCATCATCAAAACCAGGGGCACAACAATCTCCCCCTTTTTGATGATGGCAACTATGAGGTGAATGCCATTCATAACATTGCATCTAAACAATCAAGGTTATTCATATCAAGCAAAAAAAAACTTCAGATTAACAAGAAATAAAATCATTGACTAAATCAAACTACAATTTTGTCATTCATTCAAGTTCAAGATTTTACATTATAGAACCAGACAAAAAGAAATCATTCATTCAAGTTAGTCAGTATGATTGATGCAGATGCAATGAACTTTGGTCAAGTTTCCAGCTTGACTTCATGATTGATGCATTCATAACATTTGATACCATTCTCCCCCTTTGACTTCATCAAGAAGGGTGGAAGAGCTATCTCAAGGGTGGAAGAAGCGATTGTATCTCCTGGCAGAAGGAGGTTGTTGTTGCTGTCGAGAGGATTGCCCTTGAGTAGTTGGCTGGCGAGGCTGCTGCTGGCCAGCTGGATCTATGGCTAGTAAATCTCGGATATCCTGAGATAGTTCACCCAGCTGATGACTTAAAGTGGAGCGTACACTGTCAATGGCAGAAGGAAGATCAACTGTGATAGAGTCCTTGTTTTGAAACTTGTCCCCAATTGACTGAATTGCTGCAATCACTTTGTCAATCTTTTCTAACATTGCTTTGAGACATTGGGGAACTGCATTGACAGGACCTTTGATGGTTTCAACAGCTATCCTCACATCAAAGCATAAATCAGTATTCTTGGCAAGGGATTGAAAAAATGAAGCTTGATTACTGTGCATATCAGTCACCAGTGTAGATAACTTGTCAAGAAGAGATGATATGTTCTGCAGGACTTTCCTTGTAGCTTGGTCAGAAAGCATCTTGGTTAGTAAGAATTTTTGCCACTCGGATAAGACAGAGACTTCAAATTGGATAACCCGAGAAGTCAGTTTGTTGAGATGATAACTTGTAAACTCCATTAACTTGTCCATTTTGGCATCCTGACGTTGCAGCATCATTGTCATGTGGGCGAACATCTCTTAAACAGTGGCTGGAGGTGGAGCTTCATCAGAAGTTGGAAAAGGTCTTCTATAAATTCCAATAGCTCCAGTCATAAGGGGTTCCAATGAGGGTGCAGTGCCACTGGCTTGCCCAGTTTCCAGCTGAGGGCTTGATGATTGAGCAAATGGTTCCTCAAATTCATGCTCTTCTCTTGCTGAACTACCCTCTTGTCTTTCTTCTCTCACCATAGGAGGAATTGGTACCTCTGTCTTGTTTGCGTGACTAGCATCCGCAGTGCCTGTTTCTAATGGAGCTGTTTGCTGACTAGGAAGAGTTCGAACTGGCTTACCATCAATAACTTTAAAACCCATAAATTTCTGAATGTAAGAAAGTGTGTAAACATTCCCTTGAGGGATGATTATTTTCTTCTCAGAACCAAAGTCTACTCCCACTTTTCGAAAGATAGCAGTCAAGGGAGCTACATATGGAAGTGTTCTGGATTGTGTCAAGCATGACCCCATGGTTTGAATAACTACATCAGGCAGGGAAATATGTATTCTCTTCAGCATACAATAAAGTAGAAATCTCTGCAACTCAGTCACCCATTCCCTACCATTGCTCTGTGGTGTGATCATTGATGTGCAAATGTGGTGGAGCAGTCTATTCAATGGAGGGAATTGATTTGCTTTGAGACTGGACAAATAAGTTTCCCTGACATCGGAAGGATCACTCGGTTTATCAGTCAGGAGAGCATAAGCTTCATGCTCATCATACTCAAAGCTATGTAGTTGAACTCCATTCTTGGGGATTTTCCAGGCTTTGGCAAACAATTTATTGGATAACTCAAAACTGACATTCCGGACAGTTGATGTGAGTTTTCGAACGTGAGGTTCATACTTCAAATTTTTGTAGAACTCTCGGACCAGGGTGGGGTAATATACCTTGTGGGTTGTGACAAAGGACCACCATCCCTGATAGTCCAAGGTAGGAAACAGTTCCGGAAAAATGTCAAGCATTTGATGGTCGGTAGCAGCAATATACCGGGAAATAAGAACCTTCAGAGGTTCGTCCACGGTGACGGGAAGTGAGCTGGCCGCACCTTTCTGTCCCGTTGCAGCACTTGCATATGAACCCCTCTTGTCTAACCTGACATCAGATTCCCTTCTCTTTTTGGTTGGGGGGCTCGGAGCGCGTGGACGCATCTCTTTCCGCTTCCCTTTATCGTGAGCAGCTTTGGAGCGAGGCTCCAGATTGTCTTCAGCTGATGCTGAGCTTCTTGGATGATCCTCTGCCTTCTTCTTTCCTTTGTGAGTAGAGGTCGGAGGAGCCATGGCAGCGGGATGAGGAAGAATGAAATAGGAAAGGGTTTGGGAAAGCTCAGAAGATAAAACGACAAAGGCTTTCAAAAGAGATGAAGACGAACGGCGGTCACATTCCGCTTTTAAAGGAGCTTCGAAACCCTTTTCAGTGAGCGGTTCAGCCGGTTCAAGTCCGCGAACCGGAAAAAGTAGAAAGTGGTTCTGGAATCGTTGCGTTAACGCCAAGGAATACAGCGTCGACGCAGTGAAGCAGAAACAAACAAATATATGCAAGAAGAGTAGCAAGAAGGTCATCTGTACAAGGATTTTTCTTAAGATATGGAGTAGAGATGCTCATAGTCAAGGATTTTTAAGTATTGCAGATTGAGTTCCCACGAGAGAGATGTGTAAATAGGCTCCAATTCAATTAATGATAAAGAGAAGAAATAATCTTAAAGCATTGAATTAAAAAAAATGTGAACCACCAAAGGCACCTGCCTGGAGAAAAAGAGGAACTCTTTTCACACTAGAACCATTTTCATTTCTGTTCCTTATATTTGTCAATTTCAAGTTGCCTTTTGAAGAGAGAGAAATTTAACTGGCATTGATAACATACCAAGTTGAATAATGAGCTTCAGATCAATCACACTCACATGTTTTCATTATTTTTCACATTTGCAGCATTTTCAACTTATTTTACGTTTTCATTTGCAGTCAAGTATGGCTAGCATTTTGACACGGGTACACATGTTTATTAGACACCCGAGTCCCCGGTTACTCAGCATAGCAAACTATTCTGCATAGATGGATCAGAGTTGGCAACTTACGTCATGACATGCCTATCAGCACTTCATAGGTGCTTGAAGGTAGTTTCTCAGTCAATAGTTACCATTGCTCTGAAATGGTTTATTTTTCACTTGAAGACAGAGATAGTGGCGCACCTCATGACTTGCTCTTTAGCACTTCTTTGGTGCATAGGCCTAGTTTCTCAGTGAATAGCCACCATTGCTCTGCATTTTATAACATGTGTAAGAGATTGTTTCTTCAGCTTTTATACTCAATATCTTGGTTTTATTACCAATACAAATATTAAATTCCTCTACACACAGTGGTTTCTTTACTGTTGAACAATATAAGGTTTGAGAGATGACAAGGTCCTGGTTTTATTAAATTGTTCAGCTCTTATTCCATACATAGTGCATTATTGGGTTCAAAAGTTCTTGAATTCAAACACCATAAGAATTATAGATCTCCTATCATTAGCTTTTCATAGAGCTGTTCAGAACATATCTCATACTCAATAGGAATTTTCACTGTAACTCCCCCTGAATTTAAGACATCGTCTACATATCTCAGTTCTCTAGAGTTTTTCCCTCATACAAGAATGTCTAGGAGGCTTTATTGAGAGATAAGAACGGAAGGGACGAGATAGATGAGCAGAGCAAGTTGATTTGAGATAGGGAAGTCTACAAAAGAAGAGTGTATAACACTGCTGCGTTGACCCAGCCTTATAACTGCGTTAACTCATCCATCAAGGCTGCTCATAGATGGGTTCTGTTTCCGAAAACTACTGATCACAGCGTCAACTCAGTCTCATTACTGCGTCAACTCATTCAACCAGCCAGAGACACTTCACACCAGATTCTCAAAGAACAAGCTGTCTGGTGCGTTAACCCTATTTCCACACTGCGTTAACTCAACCAACCAACCAGCAATAACAACTCTGCACTTTGTTCATCATTTTGACACCAAGAAGGTAATCTGAAGCTAACTCCCCCTCAGGCCATGCATGAATGAAATTATAACACCCAATTAAAATGAGTATCATGCTGAAACTATATTCATTATGAATTTATTGATGGAAAGATAGACATACCAAGCACAGAAGACTAATCTCTCCCTGAGTTTATGACATATACACTTCAAACCAAGACAAGTTTAATCATTCATTTTCTAGAAGATAAGTCAGGCATACAAATCAGGCATCCATATTATAATTGCATAGACCAAGCTCTCTTCTAGGATAAGAGAATCTATCATTGTTCAGAGGCTTGGTAAAAATATTGGCCAATTGAGATTGTGATTCAACAAATATGAGTTTAAAATTTCCTTTTATCACTTCATCTCTTAAGAAATGGTGTCTTATTTCTATGTGTTTGGTCCTAGAGTGCTGGATAGGATTTTTGGCCAGGTTTATGGCACTTGTGTTATCACACAATATGGGGACACACCCAAGATCAATTTGATAATCTTGGAGTTGGTGTTTGATCCACAACACTTGAGTACCACAACTCCCTGCAGCGACATATTCTGCCTCTGCAGTGGATAGTGCCACTGAGTGCTGTTTATTGGAAGCCCAAGAAATCAAACATCCTCCCAAAAATTGGCAATAGCCACTCGTGCTTTTCCTGTCCAGTTTGCATCCAGCATAGTCTGCATCTGAATAGGATACAAGATCAAAAGAATAAGATGCAGGGTACCAAATCCCTAAATCTCGAGTTCCAGCAAGGTATCGAAAGATACGCTTGACAGAACTTAAGTGGGATTCTCTAAGATCAGATTGAAAATGAGCACACATGCATACACAAAATTGAATGTCTGGCCTAGATGCAGTAAGATAGAGGAGTGATCTAATCATACCTCGATATGTTTTTGCATCAACCTGTTTACCTGTCAAATCTGCATCCAAGTTTGTAGTGGTGCTCATAGGTGTGCTGATTGCTTTTAGATTTTCCATTTTGTATTTCTTAAGCAACTCAGAGATGTACTTTGCTTGGTTGATGAAACATCCTTCCTTGCTCTGAGTGATTTGCAGACCTAGAAAGAACTTAAGCTCACCCATTAGACTCATTTCAAATTCAGTGGTCATTAAGCTGGCAAACTCCTCACACATGCTGATTTTAGTGGAACCAAAAACTATATCATCAACATAAATTTGTACCAGAATAATATCTGAATTTCTTACCTTGGTGAATAGAGTTTGGTCCACTTTACCTCTAGAGTAGCCTTTTTCTGTGAGGTACGAGCTGAGTCTATCATACCACGCTCGTGGTGCCTGTTTGAGTCCATATAGAGCTTTGTCCAATATGTACACATGGTTAGGATTTTCTGTGCATTCAAAACCAGGGGGTTGTTCAACATAAACTTCTTCCTTTATTGACCCATTTAGAAAAGCACTCTTCACATCCATTTGATGTAACATTATTCCATGACAGCAAGCATAAGCAAGTAATAATCTAATGGCTTCTAATCTAGCTACTGGAGCAAAGGATTCCTCAAAGTCAATGCCAAATTCTTGATTATAACCCTGTGCTACCAGCCTAGCTTTATTCCTAACTACCATTCCATTTTCATTTTGTTTATTTCTGAAGACCCATTTAGTTCCAATTACAGCAAGCTCTTTGGGTCTTGGCACAAGATACCACACCTTTTTTCTTTTGAATTGATGTAATTCTTCATGCATTGCGTTTATCCAATTACTATCTTTCAATGCTTCAGCAACATTTTTTGGTTCAATTTGAGAGACAAGGGCTAGATTATCCATTTCCTCAACACCTCTAAAATGAAATCTAGTTCTAACAGGTTCATGCAAGTTACCAATGACATTGGATAAAGGATGATCCCTTAGCATCCTGACATCGGTTAGAGAGTTACCTTCATTTATACCTGAATCACCATGGTGGGTTGATTCTGCATGATCATCATTTAGCCTTGTCTCTTCATCTTGGAGATTCTGTTCTTCCTTTTCTTTAAGGAAATTCCCTTCATCTTCATCCCTACATAATTCCTCAATCTTAGAATTTTCATTCATTTCATCAAACACAATATGAGGTGATTCTTCAACAGCATGTGTTTTTAAATTTAGGACTATGTAGGCCCTAGAGTGGCTAGAATATATTAGAAGGATGGCAGGTTCACTTTTAGGTTCAAATTTGTCCAACGTCCATTTGTCATTATTTTGAACAAAGCATTTTGATCCAAAGGCTCTAAAATGAGCAACAGAAGGTTTCTTACCCTTCATTAATTCATATGGAGTCTTTTTGGACTGAGGTCTTACCATTGCCCTGTTCACAATATAGCATGCTGTATTTACCGCCTCTACCCAGAACTTCCTTGGGAGTTGTCCTTCAATCAGCATAGTTCTTGCCATCTCCACAAGGGTTCTATTTCTTCTTTCCACAATCCCATTTTGTTCAGGAGTTCTTGGAGATGAGAACTTGTGTGAAATTCCTGTGACTCTGTAAAAATCATCAAATTCAGAATGGTCAAATTCTCCTCCATGATCTGACAAGATAGATGAAATGAAAAACTTACCATCCTGTTGCACATTCTTGAAGAATGCTTGAAATTCTTCAAATGCATCATTCTTGTGAGTTAGAAAGAACACCCAAGTAAACCTAGAGAAATCATCCACTAGAACAAATCCATATTTATTTCCACTCACACTAGCTGTTCTAGTTGGTCCAAACAAATCCATGTGAATGAGTTCAAAAGGTTTAGATGATTGAGTTTCAAGTCTGGACTTAAATGATTTTCTGGTGTGTTTACCTTGAGTGTATGCACTACAAACTTTGTCATTTCATTTAAATGATACATCTAGCAGACCTTTCACTATGTTAAACTTTGCTAACTTATGCAAGACACTATAGCTAGCATGCCCTAGTCTGCGGTGCCACAGCCAAGCAAGTTCACTTTTATTCACAGCAAGACACATATTGTTATGAGCAGGGTCATCTAAATCTACCACATACATGTTGTTTATTCTTTTTCCAATGAATTTAACCTTTTCAGAACTCATCTCTAAAATGGTGCAAGTGTGATCATCAAACACACCTTTATTTCCTTTATCGCACAGCTGGCTTATGCTAAGTAGATTATATTCTAAGCCATCAACAAGTAACACATCATCAATGAAATTCAAAGGATTTTTACCTACCTTACCTTTTCCAATAATTTTCCCTTTATTGTTTCCACCAAATGTAACATGACCCCCGTCTTTCTCCATCAAGACACAAAATTTTGCTTTATCCCCCGTCATATGCCTTGAGCAGCCGCTGTCGAGATACCACCTATTATGTACAGCTGCAAGACACTCCTGCAAAACACATTACATAAGAGATTTTGGATATACTTGGGTCCCTTCAAACCATAGGACGTGTTCAGGTAGGATATCAAGCTCTTGGGGATCCATAGTTGCTGTTGTGAGGGTCTTTGATATGGTAAGTTCAATGATTTGACAGACTTGTGATTATTCCTGTGCCATTGATAGTGATGACTCCATGAATTATTGGGGAAATTTCACTTAAGGACTCTAGATGAATGCATGCTTCTTGGTTGATTGAGAGTTGAGTGCATAGACCCTTTAGTGTTGCTGCGTTGACTCATCCACCTACCATATCTATCATGGGGGTTCTGGTACATGTACAGTGTTGACTCATGGTAGTGACTGCGTCGACGCATCTGAGTATTTCTAACGGAATGCCCTTTCTGGAAGGCTAGGTGCATTGACGCCATGTGAGCATTGCGTTGACGCGGTTGACTTCTACTACGCCTTAAGCCTTTTGATCTTCTATAAGATTGCTGCTGGGTTGATGAATCAAATCTAGGATTCCTATATTGACCTGAAGAGACATATTTGAACATAAATGTGCTTTTCTGTTTGTTAAAATTCAATGCTGCCTTCCCTTTCTCATTTCCTTTTTCTTTTCTTATTTCATTGGATTGTTTTGATCCTTTCTCATTCTTCTCATCCTTTTTGTTTTCATCCATTTGCCTCTCTTCAGATCTGTCCTTCCCAGAGACAAATGTCACCAATCTAGTTCCCAGTTCTTTCTTTTTAGTAGGATTGAATCCAAGCCCTTCTTTTCCAAAGTTACACTTAATTCCTATAACAGCATCAAGGTTGTCTTTACCATGTGTCATTTTTTCGAGGGATGCTTGTTTGCTTAGGTTCTCTTCCTCTAATTTCTTCAGATTTTCTTGAAGTTTTGCATTGACTCCACAAATGGCCTCATATTTCTCTTCAGCAATTTTTACTTCTTTTTCCAATTTCTACATTCTTAATTTCAATTCATCATGCATTTTCAATAGAAAATCATTTTCTCTCTTTATTTCAATTAGCTGTCTCTTATACTCATCTTTTTCTTCCAAGTCCCTTTTTAGACACACGATTTCAGCATCTAGTGTTTTGACTCTTTCATTCAAATCATCTTCTGGACTGGTTTGAGTTTTCTTTTTCTTTAGATATTTATTTTCCTTTTTAACATCTTCATACTTATCCAGCAATTCGTTAAAAGCTTCTTCCCAATCATCACAGGAGAAGTCTGCAAAGGGAGAGGTTACCTCGACTTGATCATCACCATTTGCCATGAAGCACATTTTCACCTCGCTTTCTTCTTCAGAGGTGCTTTCTTCATCTTCATCTTTTTCTTCATCACTCCAAGTGCTTACCATGGCCTTGAGCTTTTTATTTCTCCACTTTGGCTGTGTCTTTTTCACATTCTCAGGACACTCTGACTTGATGTGTCCTTGTTTCCTGCATTTGTAGCAAACAACTTTATCAGATTTCTTAGGATTATCTGGCTTGAGTTTTGAGCTAGTTCTTACCTGATATCCTTTATATCTATCAGTCTTACCTCTCTTTCTTAAGAATTTTCTGAATTTTCTAGTAAGCATGGCTATTTCACTTGAGTCATCATAAGATGAAGGTGACTGACTATCATCTGAGCTTTCCTTGCTGCTGGAACCAGCCTTCAATGCAAGGGGTTTTTTCTTCTTCATGTCCTCATCTGCTCTTTTTAAGTTCAGTTCATAAACCATAAGAGAACCTATTAGCTCGTCTGGTTTGGTGGTGGGAAGGTTCCTTGATTCCTCAACGACCGTGGCTTTGGTATGCCAGATTGGAGTTAGGGATCTAAGAATCTTCTTAAGTACCTCATAGTCACTATAGATCTTTCCCAAACCTTTAAGACCATTTACAAGAAGAGTTAGTCTGGCATACATTTCAGAGACACTTTCCTCAGGTTTCATCCGAAAGGATTCATATTCTGAAATTAACATGTTAGCTTTTGTCTCTCTTACCTCTGAGGTACCTTCGTAGATTACCTCGAGTCTATCCCACATTTCTTTTGCGCTGGAGCATGAGGATACACGCGAGAATTCCTTGGGATGGAGTGAGCACTGCATAATGTTCATGGCTTGCCAATTTACGTTTGACTTTCGAATTTGCTCCTTCACCCAGAGTTCTTCATCACCTTCAATTTGGTATGGCCCTTTGCTCACTACTCTCCAGATTTCATGATCCTGCGCTCTTAAAAATACTTGCATGCGATTTTTCCAGTACGAATAATTAGTCCCATCAAAAAATGGTGGCCTATTCACTGCGTACCCCTCAGGCATGAGTCCTCTGTTCTCCATTAGTTCTCTCTAGGCTGTGAAACCTTTGCAAGAGAGCCTGGCGCTCTGATACCACGTGTTGGATCGAGAGGACGGTCAAGCTAGAGGGGGAGGGGGTGAATAGGTTGACCTTATAAAAATTATAATAGAGCAATTTGAATCAGAAGCACCACACCTAGATGATTAATTGAAATACTGAACCAAGCCAATCAGAGAACGTGCCTATCATGCATCTAGCAAGGAACAGATTGCGAAGATAAAACCAAACCACACAAGAGACCGCAATTTTAAGGTGGTTCGGTCACCCAATGGAGACCTACGTCCACCTCCCCACTCAACTAGTGAGGAACCCTGCTGAGCTTCACAGCTTTGCTAAACCGAGGAAGTAATTCCTCTAAACTGTTGACTACCCCAACAGAAAACAACGAGGAACAAATCCTCAGATCCGCTGTCAAACAACTTGAAGGCACACAGCCTTAACACCCCTGATCTCAGCACAGCCCGCTGAATCAGAATCACCCTCTCTTCACTAAATCCAGTGAAGGAGAGGAATACAATGTTCAAAAAACAATAGGAAAACTAAAAGATAAGAAATCAAACTTCAACACTTGGACGCAGCAGAATTTTGATCACCAACAGAGAGATCCACGTCCATACGCATGAGCTTCGATCCTTGAATCTCCTCCGTCTGGAATGTAGAATAGTCTTGGTGACGCGATGATCTTCTGATCTGACTCTTCAGCAGCCTTCGTCCAGTTCTGCTCTAAGCCTCTCTCGTTCTGCTATTCGCCTATATATTTCACACCTTTTTCCTCTTCAATCTATTTCCTTTTATTCTCGGGTGAACTTATTTTGTGGTCTTCCCGCGCACAAAATATTTCACGTGAGGCAGGTGGGCCACCACCCTGATTTTCTGGTTATCCTTATGATTGCTCACGTGGGGAACCTTCTGGAGTGGTAGAAGTTACGAAACCTTATCCGCTTGTGGCTGATGTGGCAAGTAATGACTGAAGGTGGGTTCCACTTATCGTGCTCTGTAGCTTGGATTAGATGGCGTCGACCCTCTTGCCCCAAGGAGTTAACGCACCCTTCTTCAAGCTTCAGGTTTCATGCTGAGTGCGTTAACGCAAGAAGCAGCTGTGTCCATGTTGTGCCCCTTATGCTTTGTTGATGATGTGATGTTTTAATGATAGCAACATGAATGAGTCACCACATTGTCTTGAATATGTCTGACCTTTTCTGTGGGAGAGTGCATAAGTGTGCCATGTCTGAATTGTGAAGAACGCATGTGTATGCTTGAGTCATGCTGTGATATATTGGCTTGTGCTTGATTTCTGTTCTTGATTTCTGTTCTATGCATTGCTTCTCTGCTGATATGTTCATACATTGTCTTAGGCTAAGTCTATACAGACTTTAGCGTCTCATTTAGCATCTAAGACAAAGTCTACACATTGGCTAAGTGTGTACATCGCTTACATTTCATGAGATCAAGTCCATACGTTGCACTGTTTCTTCAAGTCCATACAGTGGCAAAGTCTGGACATTGTGCTTTGAAGATCATCAAGTCCATACATCGTGAAAGTCTATACACTCCTCTTGGCCTTAGCATCTGTTTTGAAGTCCATACATTGGTCTTCAGTTCAAGTCTGTACAGTGTTACGTTCTCTTTGGAAAGTCTGTACAGCGTCAAGTCTGCACATTGGGGTTTCACGAGAAGTCTACACATGAAGTATGTATAGCCGTTCACTATTGAAGTCCATACACTGGTCGGTGGAATTTGAAGTCTGTACATTGACTCGTTTCATTTCCTCAGATGTCTATACATTTGCCTCCATGATTCTAAGTCTATACATTCGCTGCAGAGATCTCTGTCAAGTCTATACATCGACTGTCTTGTTTGAGCTTAAGTTTGTACCGAGTCAGCGTCTCGTTGACCGTCTCTTGTTGTGTCCTCATGTTATTTTTGTGTTTGAGTCTTCATGTATTTTCAGGGACTGTCTTCGTGTTGGTTGGAACTTCGTCATGTTTGTGTATAACACCTCGTGTTGTACTGTTTGCCTTCGTGTCATTTTAGTTTTAGTACTGTTTGTGTTTTCAACATGCCGTGTCATCCTTTCGTACCTCGTGTTGTGTTAAGTTGTGTGCTGATTGACTTCGTGCTGATTCTTCTGAAGCAGCTCGAATTGTTCTGATGAACTTCGAGTTGCTTTTGTATGAACCTCGTGTCGTTAGCACTTAGTTGCTCATCTCGAGTCAGTCCTCTATCTTTGCTCTTGTGTCTTCGTGTCAATTACTGTAGTTCCTCGAGTTGTTCTTCTGCTTCCACCGTTTCATCACGTGTTGTTGAAGACGTGTCTATCTCATGTCTTCGTGTCGTGTTTTCTAGACCTCGTGTCTTTGTCACTTTGTGACCTCATCTCGTGTCATCTTTTATGTCTGCTTGTTTAATTTCGTGTCACTTACTGTTGTTCCTCGAGTCATTTTTTTACTAGTGTCACTGCTTCATCACGTGTCGTGATAGCCGTGTCACTCTTCTGTCTTCGTGCTATTTTTCTCTTTAGACTTCGTGTCCTTCTCACCTTGACCACACTCTGTGTCAATTCCTGTGTTTCGTCTTCGTGTTGTTTTCAACTCGTGTCGGTTTCTATTTTCATCTTCGTGTTGTCTTCAACTCGTGATGGTTTCTGTTATTTGTCTTCGTGCCGTGGTCAGCCCGTGTCGCCTCATCTTCGAGTCATTCATTCGAGCTATTTTGTGCTCGAGTTGTTTTTCTTATGTTTTAAAGTGTTGTTTCACTTCGTGTCGTCTTTTGTTGCCATTTGTTAGTTCGTGTTGTTTCGTTCTAACCTCGTCCAGGTCTCTTCTGATCGCGTGTCTTTCTATTGCTTCACTCTGTGTTATCTTCTTCTCACCTCATGCTGTCTTCATCTGACTTCGTGTCGTCTTCGTTGTTGTGTTAATTGTGTATCTTGTGTTGTTCTCTTTTTTACCTCGTGTTGTTTTCATCTGACCTCGTGTCATTCTCCATTTATTTCGTACTGAAGTAATCTTGTGTATCTCGTGTCATTCTCAGTACAGTGCATCTTGTATTGCTTTCATATACCTCATGCAGTTTTAGTTATTATGGCCCTGAGTGTTAATCGTGTTAATTCCTTGCAGGAGAAGAAGAAGGTGGTCCGAGGAAATATTCCCCAGTGACTGGGCAGCACGTGATCCGAGGCTGAAATGAAGGTGGCTGAGAGACTGCCACGTGGTCCGAATACTTAGGGCTGGAAATGTGGAGGTCACACGTCAAGGGTGATGCTGCTGCTGCTGCTATATATATGAGCCTTCTTCCACAGAAGAAGACAGATCGAAGCAGAAAGCCGGAAGAGTAGAAAGCCCTTCGATCCAGAAAAAGAAAAAAAGAAAGAAAAGAAGAGAGCAGAGAAGAGAGTGAGAGCAGAAAAAGAAAAAGAGAGAGAGATAGTGCTCGTGTGAAGAGAGAAGAAAGAGTGAAGAAGAAGAAGTGCAGAAGAGAGTAGAAGAGAAAGAAAGAGAGATAGAGAGTGAGTGAGAGAGCTCGTGGAGAAGAAGGAAGAAGCTGCTTGAAGATCTATCTTCACTGGACCGTGGATCAGATCCAGGTCAGTCAGCTCTGTTGAGAGCCACATTGTGCATTTCGTTTTTCAGCTTTCTGTTTGCTAAAGTTATTTTCATTTCGTGTTTTTGTTTTTCCATTTTCATCTGGTTATCTTGTTCTTCCGATTGCCCTGTTGGGGATCGGGTTCCTCCTGTTGGTTCAGGAGAAGGGAGATCTGATCTCCGGGTTGTAAGTGACATGTTGTCACTTGTGGGTTCCCTCTGGTTAGAGGAAGGGAGGCTAGTCCTCCGGTTCTGGGCTTGTGGTTGCAAGTCCAGGTGTCCCTCCTGGTCTGGAGGAAGAGAGGTCTGCGACCTCTAGTTTCCAAGTGGCTGGGAGTCACTTGGGTGTCCCTCCGGTTGGGAGGAAGAGGGGAGGCTGTTCCCCTAGTCAAGCTGTGTGGCAGCAACTGTTTGCAGACTGAGTCTGCTTGGTTCTAGCGTTTGCTAGTGAAGCCTCACTCCGGTTGGGAGTGAGGGGTGGATGTAGGTCTGGAGGACCGAACCACCTTAAAATCTTTGAGCAGTGGTTTGCTTGTAGTGTGTTCTTCCATATCTCCTACCACCCTTCACAGATTATCTTGAGATTTCTTATTCTCTTTTGTGCTGCTTCCGCTAGTTGGTCATTTGGGGGCCAGTTACATATTTGCTCTTTTGTTTAAACGGATTTTCAACTGGTTCATCAGATTGCTTGATTTGCTTCCGCTAGATGCTTGGATAGGCACGCTCCAAGTGTTTGTATTTGAGTTGAATCAAATTGGTTCTATTCTGTGTCTATCTCTAGCATCCAAGTTTTATTTAGCCATTATACTTAGAAGGATACATTCACCCCCCTCTGTATCCGGGCCTAGCACCCTAACAGTTGGTATCAGAGAGTGTGTCTGCATACAAGGTCCAACGACCTGCAGATTCGATCTCTGGTTTTTGGTGCTAATTTGTTTTTAGTGCATCAATATTCCTGTTGCATTAATCTGTTGTGCTGTCATGGCTCATCCTCCACTATTTAGTGGTTCAAATATTAAATTCTGGCTATATCGTATGCACAAGCATGTTAACTCTATTAATCCACAATTGTGGAAGGTTATCTCTCACAGTCCACATGAACTTCCAAAGGATAAGTCCAAGTGGACTCATGTTCACAAGTTGAAAAATGATGATAATGTGAGAGCTCTAAATTTAATGAAGGCTGCAATTGGTTCTGATGATTTTTCCTCCTTCTCAGATTGTAGCACTGCAAAGGAAATGTTTGATAGAGTGACTACAACACACGTGGAATAGGAAGAAGAATGTCTCATGGCAAGAAGGAGTGATCAATCAGATGAGTCCTCATCCCAGGTAATCTCTGAGACCGAGGATATTAGCCATGATGAGTTAGTTGCCATGCATGAGCATCTTCTAGATAAATATGAAAGAGTCAAATCAGGAAAGAGAAAATTAAGAAAAGAGAAAAATGCTGAAATCACAAGTCTAAAGGCTGAAAATGAAAATCTAAAAACTGAATTGAAATTGAAAGAAGAATTTGAAAACAAGTTGATTGAAGAAAACTCTCATCTAAAAGATCAAAATAAAAGGCTAATGGTTCTTAATACTATCTTTTCTGAAAAATGGTTGTCATTTGAAAAAGGAAAATCTACTGATAAGGAAATTCAATTTGAGAATGAATTGAAACAGAAACAGGAACTAGAAATAGTTAAAATTTTGAATGATGTCATGCAGAGACAAATTATCACATGTGAGGAGGACATGACTAATTCAGAACTCAAAATTTGTTCTCTCCAATCTGAAATAAGTAAACTTGTTCGTTCCATGTCTAAATCTATCAAGGGAAAAGAGAAAATGAATGTTCCTTTGTGTGATAACGCCACTAAATCAAGTGGAGAGCAAGGATGCAAATCCCAAATTGAAAAATCTGTTAAGAAAAAATTGTACACTACTCTTGCTCGCAGCTCTGACATTGCAAGCTGCTCTGGGCCTCCTAAAACATCTACATCATCTGTTTTCCAATTCAAGGCCCAGAAAAATGAAGAACAAATAAAAGTTGTGAACAAGGGTAAACAAATGAGCAAAAATGGTAATAAAAATAAGGATAAACATGTCCCTACTTGTGTCTTTAAATCTGCTACCCATACTGCATCTGATGACTCAATGCATACCACTCATAGCTCAATTAATTATCCGTATGCATCTGATAAGAGTGTTTCATGCCATTATTGTGGCAAGGTAGGCCATGTAATGGATGATTGCAGATTATTGACTGAAGATGGGCATGCAAGTGAAACATTACATTCGAGAAATTCATTTGGTAGAAATCATGCTACTAGAAAGTCTGATACATCTTGTCATTACTGTGGTAGGCATGGTCATTTCCTGGATGCCTGTTTCATCATGAAACAAGATGATAAAATGCATGCTAGGTCTTCTGTTCATCATCACCCCAAAAGAAACATGTATGCTTCAAACCAACACATCATTTGTTATAACTGTAACAAACGTGGTCATAAAGCTGTTGAGTGTTGGTTTAGGACTTCATGGGGATATAATGGTTCAAGAGGTAAGCACCTAAGGTGTTCTGAATGTGGCAAGTATGGGCATGCAGTCAAGGACTGCTGGTATGCTCAGGGAAAACATCTTAATTCCAAATTTGATAAATTCCCTGAAAATAGAAATTTTCTTGGCAGAAATGAACCTATTTTTACAGAAAAGATTCTTGTATGTTTTGAATGTGAAAAACCTGGCCACCGAGCTGCTGAATGCTTGTGGGCAGGCAATGCTAAATCAAAACCTCATGCAAGTAACAAAAATTTTCATACAAATTCACATAGATTCCATGATGATATTAATGTCCACAAAAAGAATTCAAGGTTTGCTACATCATGTAGAGATTGTGGAAAATTTGGTCATCTCATGGATAACTGTTACCTGATGGATCATGATGATAATACTGCTAAGAAATTATTTAGAACACCTGTTAGGGCTTATACAGGACCCAAGGCAGCTTGGGTTCCTGCAAGATCAAATTGATTGACTTGCTGCAGGTGTGCCTTGGAAGGAGAAATAAAAGGGGTTAACCAAGGCACTCAAAAAGAAAACCCCAGGACTCAATTCAGGTCAGTTCTGAAATCTGTTTTAAATTCATTATCTGAATTTGTGAGTATGAAAAAATGTGAATTTCATGTTGATCTGCTTGTCTGAATTTTGATGATCTCTTCACTGAATTCAATTCTGAATATATTTGATGCTCTTCTCATGCTGTTGTTTGCACTAAATGAACAAGATGCTAGATGCACTGCATTTTGCACTAAGCTAAACGGTTCTTTAATGTATACAGTCAATGCATGTGTCAAATGTCTGCATACATCATTTGCATGACTGTCAATGAAGTTGTTCAATGCATGTAGGACTGCGTTATGTTGCATAGCATTCAGTGTTGAGTCCTTGCATGCATGTAGTTAATTGCATTGCACTTTACTGCATTAAAAATACCAAAAAGGGTAATTGAATGCATAGTGTCAGGAGGAGTCAATACATTGCATGAAGGTAGTCATGTGCATATATTTATGTCAGAGTTCATTGCATGTTAACTTTGAACATCCTGGAACTTGCCTGACCTCCTGATATCTTGCCTTGTGTGCATATCCCTTTCATTGATTCTATTTGACCAAACCGTGATCATAATTTGAAAACACTGAGCTTCAAAATTGGTATACAATTGGTATCATTTGATATCAGAATTATTTCAGTCCTTCATGAAGATTTCAATGGGCTATCTCGATCATAAATCTGAAACATCTTGAACTAGAAATCTTCTATTATACGTTTTTATGAATATCTGAAATAACTCAGGTGGTTTAAGTTTAATGTACTCAAGGTTTGACTTTAAAATCTCTTAAAAATATCTGAAGCATGTTTAATAAACATTAACCATCTGTTTCATGCTGTGTCTTGAAATCTTCTGAAATCTGCACTTTTGAATACATGACTTCAACTGATTAAGTACATGAAACTATTATTGATTTGAAGCAAATGAATTTTTCTGAAATGTCTAAAGGGTAATATCTGTCAGAGCAATGACATTGGTCACTGAGAAACACATGTCGGAAGGACTGTGTCATGAGGTGCCTTAGTTAACTCTGATTAAGAATTCATTGAAATTCAGGCAGAGCAATGGCATGCACACTGAGAAATACAACTCACTCATCAAGAAATGATTTGGAGTGTGTCATGATGTGTAAATGCTATCTCTGTTCATATATAGCATGACAGTTAGTCACACTAAGTGCTTAGGGATATTGGCCTCTGATCAAGGTATATCCTCTAGTTACAAGGTGTGAACTGAACTAGATTGCTCGTAAAATTTGTAGCATGAAAAATTGTTGAACATATCTTCATATCTGAATATTGATGCTAAAATCAAATTGCTACAACCCTAGACAAAATCATATGACTTCATAATTGCTTGACTTCAATACTAGTGCATGTAATTCTGAAAGAAGTCAATAGATTTGATTGTGTAAGAGAAAGGGAGATTAATCAAGATAAATATGAGGGCTTCGTTCATCTTTATTAAAACATGGTTTTAGATATCAATATAGAATTTTATTGATAAACTCTGCATACATCATGTTTAAACCATGCTGTTCAAAAGGCTCATTCATAAGTCCCTATAATGGAAGACCTTAAAAAATTATGCTTTGGATTTATGAGATTGATATCTCCTTGAAAATCTTTCTGCTCACTTTCCTTAGATCATTGACCTGAACTTCTCCTTGTCTGCCCATGTGGTCTCCTTCTCATCTATCTCATAAGATTCCACTTATTGAGGGGGAGCTTCCATGTCATGCATCACTTGCATATCAAGTGGCATCTATTCAGGGGGAGCATTCCTTGTCATACTGAATCATGTTCATATCATTTGTGACCTTGCATTCAAATCCCTCATGATCAGATTTATGCATGATCAACAAAAACTATAGAGTCAACTCCTTTCTTATCAGTTGACTGATTCCATCTGTATTTTTCTAACCATACAAATGTGAGGTGCCACTCCCATTATTACCTTGTTCACTTGCAGCCTTCTGAACCTCAAAATCTTTATGATAGTGGATTTCAGATTGATTCCTGAGATGTATTTCTCTCTACACTGTTGGAATCTTCCATCTTGTTCTGCAATAAGTTCTGATTCTGTGGTATCTTCACCAGAATTCAGATTCTTTGTAATGGCTGATTTCAGATTGATTTATTGGTTAACTAGAGTCCATTCCTGTGCCTCAGGGGGAGTTATGGTTTATTTTCATCTAAGGGGAGAGTAGTCAATCATGCATGTTGATAGGGGAGAACTGTTTCATGGTCATAAGGGAGATCTTCATTTTAAAGAACCTTGACTCATTCTCTGCATTATTGTGCAGCATTTGACTATCAAACCATTTCCCTTCTTTTGATTATGTCAAAGGGGGAGAATAGTTTGATGAGTCAGTGTGACTCATTATGTTGCCATCATCAAAAAGGGGGAGATTGTTGTGCCCCTTGTGCTTTGTTGATGATGTGATGTTTTAATGATAGCAACATGAATGAGTCACCACATTATCTTGAATATGTCTGACCTTTTCTGTGGGAGAGTGCATAAGTGTGCCATGTCTGAATTGAGAAGAACGCATGCGTATGCTTGAGTCATGCTGTGATATATTGGCTTGTGCTTGATTTCTGTTCTTGATTTCTGTTCTTTGCATTGCTTCTCTGCTGATATGTTCATACATTATCTTAGGCTAAGTCTATACAGACTTTAGCGTCTCATTTAGCATCTAAGACAAAGTCTACACATTGGCTAAGTGTGTACATCGCTTACATTTCATGAGATCAAGTCCATACGTTGCACTGTTTCTTCAAGTCCATACAGTGGCAAAGTCTGGACATTGTGCTTTGAAGATCATCAAGTCCATACATCGTGAAAGTCTATACACTCCTCTTGGCCTTAGCATCTGTTTTGAAGTCCATACATTGGTCTTCAGTTCAAGTCTATACAGCGTTACGTTCTCTTTGGAAAGTCTGTACAGCGTCAAGTCTGCACATTGGGGTTTCACGAGAAGTCTACACATGAAGTATGTACAGCCGTTCACTGTTGAAGTCCATACACTGGTCGGTGGAATTTGAAGTCTGTACACTGACTCGTTTCATTTCCTTAGATGTCTATACATTTGCCTCCATGATTCTAAGTCTATACATTCGCTGCAGAGATCTCTGTCAAGTCTATACATCGACTGTCTTGTTTGAGCTTAAGTCTGTACCGAGTCAGCGTCTCGTTGACCGTCTCTTGTTGTGTCCTCATGTTATTTTTGTGTTTGAGTCTTCATGTATTTTCAGGGACTGTCTTCGTGTTGGTTGGAACTTCGTCATGTTTGTGTATAACACCTCGTGTTGTACTGTTTGCCTTCGTGTCGTTTTAGTTTTAGTACTGTTTGTGTTTTCAACACGCCGTGTCGTCCTTTCGTACCTCATGTTGTGTTAAGTTGTGTGCTGATTGACTTCGTGCTGATTCTTCTGAAGCAGCTCGAATTGTTCTGATGAACTTCGAGTTGCTTCTGTATGAACCTCGTGTCGTTAGCACTTAGTTGCTCATCTCGAGTCAGTCCTCTATCTTTGCTCTTGTGTCTTCGTGTCAATTACTGTAGTTCCTCGAGTTGTTCTTCTGCTTCCACCGTTTCATCACGTGTTATTGAAGACGTGTCTATCTCATGTCTTCGTGTCGTGTTTTCTAGACCTCGTGTCTTTGTCACTTTGTGACCTCATCTCGTGTCATCTTTTATGTCTGCTTGTTTAATTTCGTGTCACTTACTGTTGTTCCTCGAGTCATTTTTTTACTAGTGTCACTGCTTCATCACGTGTCGTGATAGCCGTGTCACTCTTCTATCTTCGTGCTATTTTTCTCTTTAGACTTCGTGTCCTTCTCGCCTTGACCACACTCCGTGTCAATTCATGTGTTTCGTCTTCGTGTTATTTTCAACTCGTGTCGGTTTCTATTTTCATCTTCGTGTTGTCTTCAACTCGTGACGGTTTTTGTTATTTGTCTTCGTGTCGTGGTCAGCCCGTGTCGCCTCGTCTTCGAGTCGTTCATTCGAGCTATTTTGTACTCGAGTTGTTTTTCTTATGTTTTCAAGTGTTGTTTCACTTTGTGTCGTCTTTTGTTGCCGTTTGTTAGTTCGTGTTGTTTCGTTCTAACCTCATCCAGGTCTCTTCTGATCGTGTGTCTTTCTATTGCTTCACTCTATGTTATCTTCTTCTCACCTCATGCTGTCTTCATCTGACTTCGTGTCGTCTTCGTTGTTGTGTTAATTGTGTATCTCATGTTGTTCTCTTTTTTACCTCGTGCTGTTTTCATCTGACCTCATGTCATTCTCCATTTATTTCGTACTGAAGTAATCTTGTGTATCTCGTGTCATTCTCAGTACAGTGCATCTTGTATTGCTTTCATATACCTCATGCAGTTTTAGTTATTGTGGCCCTGAGTGTTAATCGTGTTAATTCCTTGCAGGAGAAGAAGAAGGTGGTCCGAGGAAATATTCCCCAGTGACTGGGCAGCACGTGATCCGAGGCTGAAATGAAGGTGGCTGAGAGACTGCCACGTGGTCCGAATACTTAGGGCTGGAAATGTGGAGGTCACACGTCGGGGGTGATGCTGCTGCTGCTGCTATATATATGAGCCTTCTTCCACAGAAGAAGACAGATCGAAGCAGAAAGCCGGAAGAGTAGAAAGCCCTTCGATCCAGAAAAAGAAAAAAAGAAAGAAAAGAAGAGAGCAGAGAAGAGAGTGAGAGTGAGAGCAGAAAAAGAAAAAGAGAGAGAGAGAGATAGTGCTCGTGTGAAGAGAGAAGAAAGAGTGAAGAAGAAGAAGTGCAGAAGAGAGCAGAAGAGAAAGAAAGAGAGATAGAGAGTGAGTGAGAGAGCTCGTGGAGAAGAAGGAAGAAGCTGCTTGAAGATCTATCTTCACTGGACCGTGGATCAGATCCAGATCAGTCAGCTCTGTTGAGAGCCACATTGTGCATTTCGTTTTTCAGCTTTCTGTTTGCTGAAGTTATTTTCATTTTGTGTTTTTGTTTTTCCATTTTCATCTGGTTATCTTGTTCTTCCGATTGCCCTGTTGGGGATCGGGTTCCTCCTGTTGGTTCAGGAGAAGGGAGATCTGATCTCCGGGTTGTAAGTGACAGGTTGTCACTTGTGGGTTCCCTCTGGTTAGAGGAAGGGAGGCTAGTCCTCCGGTTCTGGGCTTGTGGTTGCAAGTCCAGGTGTCCCTCCTGGTCTGGAGGAAGAGAGGTCTGCGACCTCTAGTTTCCAAGTGGCTGGGAGTCACTTGGGTGTCCCTCCGGTTGGGAGGAAGAGGGGAGGCTGTTCCCCTAGTCAAGCTGTGTGGCAGCAACTGTTTGCAGACTGAGTCTGCTTGGTTCTAGCGTTTGCTAGTGAAGCCTCACTCCGGTTGGGAGTGAGGGGTGGATGTAGGTCTGGAGGACCGAACCACCTTAAAATCTTTGAGCAGTGGTTTGCTTGTAGTGTGTTCTTCCATATCTCCTACCACCCTTCACAGATTGTCTTGAGATTTCTTATTCTCATTTGTGCTGCTTCCGCTAGTTGGTCATTTGGGGGCCAGTTACATATTTGCTCTTTTGTTTAAAAGGATTTTCAACTGGTTCATCAGATTGTTTGATTTGCTTCCGCTAGATGCTTGGATAGGCACGCTCCAAGTGTTTGTATTTGAGTTGAATCAAATTGGTTCTATTCTGTGTCTATCTCTAGCATCGAAGTTTTATTTGGCCATTATACATAGAAGGATACATTCACCCCCCTCTATATCTGGGCCTAGCACCCTAACAGTCCACTCATTGGTTGCGCTTTAGACAGTTGTGGCAATCCATCGTACTGCAGCGTCGACTCATCGAACTGCAGCGTCAACGCTGCCAAGGTACTCCAGAGGCTACAACAAGGAATGCTTGAACTGCTGTGTTCACGCTACTTGATCAAGGCGTTGATGCATCACAATATACCAGTAAGCCATTGCCTCTCCCTTTGTAACTGCTGCGTCGACGTAGCTCTATCTCGGCGTTGACGCAGTAGAACAACTTGTGAAGATATTTGTGAAGGCTTCTTCGACTGCTGCGTGGACGCTGTAAGCTCCCAGCGTCGACCCTGTTCCTTTCTAGCACAGGGATGAAATCAAGTGAAAGCATTTATAGAATCAAACTTTAATTAATCATTGAATTGAATACATCATTCATATCTCATGGTTGTCATCATCAAAACCAGGGGCACAACAACATGGCCCAGGAGGTTATGTGTGTTAGTGGTAGGCATCCTTTGGTGGTTTGGACTTATGGAGAGGACCGATTGGTGAGGTCGGTAAGAGATGGCCATGTTAGGGACCAAAAGATGCAACCGAGGACTCTAAATGCATAAACATGCCCTAGGACCAACTTGATAAAGACAAGTTGTGAACTTGCTCTGATACCACTTGATGTGACATAGCCCAAGGATGACTAAGCATAAAATGAGCAACCTAGGACCTATACCTGCAAGCATACAAGCACTCCAATGATTCTCACAATAGCGTCTTACTCTCACGGCACATGCGATCACCCGGCGGGGCCGGGGGATGATGGCAAGGGTCCGGGGTGAGACCCAATGATTCTAATTGACTTAGTTGGCTTAGGTTGACCTCAAAGGGCCTAGGATTCCTAACTTAGTGGGCGGCTGGCCCGCAGGGCGGGGTTCGGGTGGCACTCTCTCCCGGTCCGCGGTGGACACCTTCAAAGTAGCATACTAGTACGGGCTCTCTTCTCACCGTCTGATGGGCATTCAAAGAAATACTAAACTCGCAGAAATAAGGCAATCAAGGGTAATATCAGAGGCTCACCTGATCGGTGTGAAAATACCGATCCCGCTCGGAGACGAGGGCACGCCGGGAGGCGAGGGTATATACCCGATCGCCGCGGCGGTATTGCTTGACCTGAAAGTGAATGAAGTACAACACTACACCTCTCGCAGGAGAGGTGATCTTGGGGTAGGGATTAAGCTTAGTACAACCAAAATAACCTCCACGCAGGGAGGGGCCTTCAGCCGGCCAAGCGGGGTGGGGGAATTAAGCAAAGAAGACCGACTTTCCGAACTCCGCCGGTTCTGCCAAGCTTCAGGCTCGCTGGATAGGGTGTCGATGACGACGCTGCCACGGACTCCACAGAACTCCAAACTTGATGAAACCGGTGCCAAAAGTTTCCCAACTGACAGAGGATGATGTCTGAATTTTTTTCAGAAGCTCTGGAATGCGGGGCTGATCGGACCGGTGACTGGAGCAGGACAGCAACGCTCTGCCACTGACTGATGCAGAACTGATGCAGTAGGTTGCAGAAGGCACTGCGGATGCTCCCAAACTCCAAATGGAACAAAACTGGTAGTGGCATGATCATGGTCGGAGTAGCTTTGAGCAGAAGTTGACGGGGCCACAATCCGAGGTCGGAGAAGAGAGTGGTGACCGGAGAAGTGGGGACTGGTCGAACCTGGACCCACAGGTGGCAGACTGCACACTCCGGCGAAGAAAATGGTAACTGATAGCTCCGGTGGCCGAATGAGATTCTTATTCTTGGAGATGAAATCTAACTGGACGTAGTTCCTGCCCTCCAAAAATGGCGCCCAGACCTGTCCCGAGCTGGTCGTGGTGGCTCCAGCTTTCAGCTTCAGGTCCTCAGACAGGGACAGCAGATGCAGTCGGACGAGATCTGCTCCTACGAACAGCTCCGAACTCGGAAGCCGGCGAGACCACCACAGTTGGAAAGCTAACTCGCAGAAGATTCCAGAAATATAGGCCTTGCCACCTGAATCTTTAAGAGACGGTCGTGGCTGCCTCTGCAAGTCACTGCAACTATGCTGCCTGAAACAGAGATAGAATGAGGGGAAGAAGAAGGTGTGGGGAAGGGGATGGCCAAGAGAGTAAGAGGTGGGAGGTGTGTCTAATGGCTATGGAGGGGGGATGTGGGGTGTTTAGGGGTTGTGAGAGTTGTAGGGGAATGAAGGTTGGGGGGTGAAATGGCTGGAGAGGGCTGTGAGATGAGTGGAGGGAAGGTGGAGCTCTTGGTGGGCAAGGAGAGAGCAAGGGAGAGAGGGGGGCGAACTTGGGCTAGATGGGGAAGGGAGGGGCGACCTTGGGTGGTTAGGGAGGTGGGAAGATGGAAGGGCACTGCCCTAGGGAGAGGGAGATTCAAAATTGGGCTTGGGAAGAGCCCCTTCAACCTTGGGGAGAGGAAGGGGTGGTTAGGAAGTGGTGTTGGGTAGGTGGTAGTTGGGTGGTGGGGCTTGGATTGGTGGAACTTCCTTGGGACAAGGAGGGGAGTAAAGAGGGGTTATGGGGAGTGGTGGGGAGTTAGTGGAGGTAGGTGGGGGTTGGGAGTAATTGGGAGGGGGAGGAGAGATGGAGAAGTTCGCCCCTTTCCTTGTGGGAGAGAGAAAAAGAGATAGAGAGAGAGAGAGAGAAGGGGAGAATTTTAGTGGGGGGAGAGAGATGTGGGAGATATTTCTATTCAAGTTGATTCATCAAAAGTTGATTACATGGAGAGAGATGGGGCATATTTATAGGCAACCACTCTTTACATGACCAAAATGACCCTGACATTAAGACAAAAGACCCAACAAGTCCTAGACTCAATCCATTAGGCCCAAACTAAGGTACTAAGGCCCAATTAAACAAAATAAGAGAAATAGACTAGAACAACATGACTCAATAAAAGAAAGTACATAAGATAGGACTCAATAAAAGGAAAATACATAAGATGAAACTTGGGAAATGAAGATAACAAGTGTAGACCATAATCAATCCACATCAAGAGTGTGCAGGCGACCCGAGCTAGAGGGAGTGTCGTGAGATGCCCTCATCAGTTTCTTTCCACGTACATCCGAGTCTTTGCATGGTCTGATGATCAACTCCCTGGGATACCAGAGGAGACGACGATGCATAAGTTCAACCTCGATCCAACCATCAAAGCCATACAACAACGCAGAAGGAAGCATGCGGCAGAGAAGCATGTGATCATCAAGGAGCAAGTCACCAAGGGGCAAAAGACTGGTCTTTTCAGACCGGTCCTGTACCCGACATGGCTGGCTAACGTCGTCCTGGTGCCAAAAGCTTCGGGAAAGTGGTGAATGTGCGTGGACTTCACCGACTTGAACAAGACTACTCCAAAGGACTGCTATCCATTACCGAGAATCGACCAACTGGTTGACTCAACCTCGGGCAACTAGATACTCAGCTTCCTAGACGCCTATTCAAGTTATCATCAGATCAAAATAAATCCAGAAGATATCGAGAAGACCGCCTTTATCACCGACTTCGGCGTATACTGCTACAACCGGATGCCTTTCGGGTTGAAGAACGCTGGAGCCACATACCAGAGGCTGGTCAATCATATGTTCGAGAGACAGCTCGGTCGGAACGTCGAGGCCTATATTGATGACATGCTCGTGAAGACCCCCAAGGCCGAGGACCACTTCACCGACCTAGCTGAAACCTTCGACACCCTCCTAAAGTACAGCATGAAGCTCAACCCTGCCAAGTGTGCCTTCAGAGTAAGGTCCGGGAAATTCTTGGGCTTCTTAGTCACCTAGCGTGGGATCGAGGTCAACCCCGACAAGGTCCAGGCCCTCCTGGACATGCGCCCACCCACCTGCATCAAAGATGTTCAACACCTTACCAGGCGCATTGCCGCGCTCTGCAGATTCCTATCCCGCGCGGCTGAACGATGCCTACCCTTCTTCAAACTATTGAGGGGGCCTAAAATGGCATCTGCTACATTCGCATGGGATGAGGAATGCGAAAAAGCGTTCGCCGAGCTTAAGGAGTTCCTGGCTTCACCCCCGGTGCTTTCCAAGCCCGTCCCAGGTGAAGCCTTGCATCTCTATCTCTCGGTGACTCCATCTACAGTTAGCTCGGTCCTAGTCAGAAATGACTCGGGAGTCAAGAGACTGATCTACTACACCAGCAAGGTGCTCAATGAGGCTGAAAGAAGGTACCCCGCAACCGAGAGACTCGTGCTAGCCTTGGTTACCTCGGCCAAGCGCCTCCGACCCTATTTCCAAGGGCACTCCATCACCGTGCTGACCGGCGAACCATTGAAGAGGATCCTCGCTCACCCTGAAGCCTTAGGACGCCTCGTCAAGTGGGCCATCATGCTCGGGGCCTACGATATATCGTACCGGCCTCGCTCAGCTATCAAAGGCCAGGCGCTCGCCGACTTCATCGCCGAGAGCACCATCCCGACTGAAGAAAGATCTCCGTCCGCGCCTGGGCCGACCTGGGAACTATTCATCGACGGATCCTCCAACTCATCCGGAAGCGACGCCAGGATCCTCCTGAAGTCCCTCGAAGGAGTAGAGCTATAGTACACCCTGAAGTTCAACTTCCAAGCATCTAACAACGCTTCCGAGTATGAGGCCCTCATATCGGGAGCCCGCATGGCCCGGCGGTTGGGGGCTGAGCGAGTCAGGATTCACATTGACTCCCAACTGGTCGCTAGCCAGGTCAACGGCGGTTATGAAGCTCGAGAAGCACCGATGATCAAATACCTCCAGCTGGTTAAGACCGTGGCACAACAGTTCGAGAGTTTTAAGGTAGTCTGAATAGCTCGGGAGGAAAACTCCCGAGCGGACGCCCTCTCTCGGCTGGCCTCCTCTCTTGACCTCGAGGGTACTCGATCGGTCCTTCTTGAAGAGCTAGAGCGGCCAAGCATCGATTCAGAGCTCCTAGCTGTTGACTCGGCCTCCCCAAGCGACTGGCGTACACCGTACCTGTCGTGGCTCCAAGATTCTTAGGAGCCCCCCAACCCTCGGGAAGCCCGAAGATTGAAGTACCAAGCTCGGTGATTCGTCACTCTGGATGGCGCTCTCTACCGGAGATCCTTCTCCGGTCCTCTCTTGAAGTGCCTCAGCACTGACGAAGCCAACCAAGCGATCGAAGAAGTTCACGAAGGTCTGTGTGGAGCGCATTTAGGAGGTAGGTCGCTCGCCAGGATCTTGCTACGGCTCAGTTATTGGTTGCCCACTCTGCAGTGCGACTGCTCGACCTACACACAACACTGCGACCGTTGCCAGCAATTTGACCACTTGGTCCATCAGCCAGCAACGGAGCTCATCACCCTAGCCGTACCTTATCCTTTCGCTCGCTGGGGAATCGACATCCTCGGGCCATTCCCCACGGTCCAGGCCCAGAAGAAGTTCATTATCGTCGCCATCGATTACTTCACTAAGTGGATCGAGGCCGAAGCCACAGCAAGGATCACCGAGGTAGTCGTATGGAATTTCGTCTGGAAGTCGATCATCTGTCGTTACGGCATCCCCCGGGTGATAGTAAGCGATAATGGTCGGCAATTTGATTCTCGTTATTTTCGAGACATATGTGCCGACCTGGGCATTCGCAATCACTTCACCTCGGTTGCCCACCCTCAGGCTAACGGGCTGGTCGAAAATGCCAATAAGACTATCTTAAAAGGCATCAAGACTAGGCTCGGCAAAGAGAAGGGCAACTGGCTTGAGGAATTGCCTAACGTACTTTGGTCACACAGAATGACTCCCAGAATGGCAACCGGTGAAAGTCCCTTTCAGCTGGTATATGGTACCGAGGCCGTGATCCTGTTACAGATTGGCAACCCCTCCCTCTGAGTCATCTGCTTATCGTCCAAGGCAAATGACCAGAAACTGCTCGAAAACCTCGACCTAGCAGATGAAGTCTGAGAGATTGCCAGCATCCGAGCAACGGAATACCAATGCCACCTCACTCGATATTACAACGCCAAAGTCCGAGATAGACACTTTCAACCGAGAGACTTCGTCATCAGGAAAGTCGAAGCCTCTCGACCACTTTAGGTGGCGGGCAAGTTATCCCATAATTGGGAAGGCCCCTACCGAGTGGTCGAGACGCTCGGAAAAGGAGCATACCGTCTATCCACGATGGAAGGAGAGCTCATCCCTATGACCTGGAATGCGACTACACTACGCAAGTTCTACTTCTGAATATTGAGCATTATGTAAGCGACATGAGATAAAACAAAAGCCTCCTTTCTTTTATTCAAACAACTCGCTTGTACATCAGGAAGGCCGAAGCCGAGAAAATACATGTCAAAAAAGCAAAAAATACATCTGGCACCGTTGTATGAGCCCATCGCTCGGGTGACTCAGTTGACCTTCCTGTGTCCAGCCACTGACTCTGCCTCGTGTAGAAACTAGCTCGGATAAAGGGTAGTCGACCACGTTGGCTCGGGACAAAGGTGACAGAGGGATTAGGAAGGAGAAGGCTACCTTCCAAGTTGAACTTGGAAGAGAAAGGGGAGTGGGAACGCATATGAAAGCATCCTCTCCGCCAACCTGCCAACTCTTTGGAAGGAAGAGAGTGCAGGCACCCTCCGAAGAGTGAAAGAAATGATGAGAAGAGTAGAAGAGGGAAAAAGAGGCTGCGGGGGGAAAAAGAAACCAGCAGAGCTGGACGAGGAGGCAGGGGAAAGCCCGGGAAGGAGGGAGCTTAATTGGCTTCCTCCTCTCCTCCATGGAGCGAGCAGGAAGGGACGGGCGGCAGGGATGCCTGATGCCCCCATCTGTCCACCATCTCGCCCCCCTGCAAGCGCCCCCGAAACTGATAAAAAGAAGATGACGTGCCTTCAACGTCGAACCTTCTTCAAACCCGTCCGCCGGCCGTCGAACCTTCTTCAAACCCGAAGCAGCAAGGACTCTCTGCCCTCCGTCATCGGCAGCTTCATCTTCCGGGGCGTCTTCCATGATCCAAATATAATGGCACAACGCTACGTGAAGAAAGAATGAGGAAAGACTGTCAGGGAAAACCCCAAGCAGTGGAGAGGAAGGGACGTCCTTCAGACCTTTTATAGGTGAAGGGAGGCTATTTGCCTTAAATGATTCTCTCCTAGAAAACACGCCAAAGAGATCTCTCCCTACGAACGGTCACCTCAAACTTCTCATTTCTGCCCCAGCGGGACACACGAAGCGGCCAAGCATTCAAAGCATGAGAAAATGGAAAGACACCCTGTCAGACGCTCACCCAACCATCAGGCGAGATCCACGCAGAAAGTATCGGCTCTTTCCAACCACTACAGATACGCTAAACAAAATACGGCAATGGCGATACGGAACAGATAAGTCTTCATCATAACGCTATTGCCTTATCTATTTTTCTACACAAAGGAGAATGTTTTTTCTTCAAAAGGAAAAAGACATACAAAAAGAGAAAGCAGAGCAGATACATCAGGCCTCTGGCCCACCTTGAAGCTCGGAAGTGGAGGGCTCAGACGGTCTACCCTCGGCACCCTCAGCGACGGCCGACCCTGGCACTGACCCCACCGGCGTGGGAACTGCCTCGGTTGCGTGCCCTCCCAAGGCATCCGGAGTTGGCGACCCCTCGGACAAAGAGCCCCCGTGATCCTCTTCATCCGGCGTCGAAGCAGAGGAAATGGAGGATGACAAGTCTGAGTCATAGCATTGCTCGGACGGGAAGTCAACTACCTTGGACGCCTGCTCCTCAGCATAAGAGACGGCCCGGTCGTAGCCTTGCTTGATCCCCTTGCGGATGCCCCGGTGAAGTGCTGACTTGTAGTAGGGAAGGGCAGCCTCCTTAAGGTTGACCCGGTAGGCCTCTGAGCATTTGTACTGCTCGAGAGCCTCCGCCCCGGCCGATCCCACCCTATCAGCGAGCTCGGCCTTCTCCCGCTCGGCCTCAGCCGTTCACTTTTTGGCCTCCGTCGCCTACTTCTTCGCCTCGGCCCAATCAGCCTCGGCCTCCCACCGAAGGCGCTCTGCTTCCTCCTCTCGGTCCACTAGCTCTGCACATTCGGTCTACCACCGGCCATCCATCTCAACACGTGCAAGGCGCTCCTCTTCAAGAAGCCTATTCTTCCTCTCGAGTGATTCGCAGGTATTAGCTAGCTACTAGGTTAGCGCCCGGGTCTCCACCTGCCTCGATCGCACCAGCTCTTTGACTGAGGAAAGCTCCCGCTGAAGCCCATCACGCTCCTCGGCAAGCTGAGTCAACCTCCTGTCAGACCCACCAAGGGTCCAAGCCAGGGTTGCTCGCTCCGATTCTGACCGAGCGTACGCTTCGGTCAGAGTGGCCCCCATCTGGGCCAGGACCAGGCCACCCTCCATAACCCCCACGAGGGCCGCGGACGGAGAGTACTGCCTACCTCCCCACCTCACCTTTGCGGCTATACCGCGGCATACCTAGTGCAGAGGGCCCAGGATACCAAGCCTCTCCAAGGCCGTTGGAATAGAGAACCCCCCATCGGCCGACACCCCACCGAGTGGCTCGGACCAAGCCACGGCCTCGGTCGCCTCTCGGGCCTCGATCGTATTTTCTTGCGGCCCCCCAACCTGGACCGGCTCGGCACCTGCATCACCACCTAAAGCGCCAACCTCGGCCACGGCCCCAGCATCCCCCTCCTCATCTACGGCCTCTTCGGCTCCTACCGAGGGGAGAGCCGGGCCAGCACTGTTGCCAGTCGCAGGAGCAGCCCCGGCCCCCTCGGCTCCGGCCGAAGGAGGAGCCGAGCCAACATCGTCGCTGACCGTAGGAGCTGCCCCAACCTCCTCAGCCCCCTCTTGCTCGGTGGGTGGGAGAGCTCGCCCGGTAGGGTTGGCCCCATCATGCTCGACGGAGGGGCGAGCAGCTGCAAGGTCGCCTTCGACTGCGAGTACGACCCCAGCCTTCTTGGCCCACTTCCTGGCCTTCGCGGCGGCCCGGATCATGCATTCCACAGGATCCTTGCGCTTGGACCCCCGCGGCCTGGAGGATTCACCCTGGGCCGCCCCCTTGCCCTTATCTCTGGCTCAGGAGCGACCCGTGGGAGCAGCCAAGTCATCGCCAAGCTCGATCACCTCTGCGGCCTCCTCCAAAGCCAGCCGCCGGGTGTCTACACAAAAGGAAGACTTGGTCAGAAAAAGAAAAATGATCTCAACATCTAAAGGAGAACCTAGTTTGTGGCACCTAAACCCGACGGATGCAGCCGCGTAGGAAGACACCACTTGATATTCTCTGGAGTAACTGGCTCTTCTGTGGATTGGCGGTGCTTCAGCAAGACAGTCGCATATTTCTCCACATGTGGAAGGACCTCATCCTGCCTGGGAGGGATATTTGGGTGGAAATTGGGGATCACTGGACACCTCTAGGTTTCCTCCACCGAACAAATCCCCACCCAGAAGAATTGAGTTTTCCACCCCTTATGCGAAGAATCCTTTGCAGCCAAGGAGATACAGCTCCTATTCTGCCTCGCCTGGATGAAATAGAAACCCTTCCCGGCCAAAGGATGTGCTTTCAACTCAAAGAAATAGTGAAAGAGGTCAAAGGAAGGAGGAACTCCACACTAGTGGCAGAGAATGCGAAAGGCGGAAAGAAGAAGATAAAAATTGGCTACCAACTGAATGGGCACCAACAGGAAAAAATTGAGAAGCTGAAGAATGAAAGGTTCGAAGGGAAGGCGGCACCCACCCTTCCATGACAGAAGGAAAGTACAGATATGGCCTGTACGAGAGCCCAAGCTCGCCTCGTGTGGAGAGGCCGCGGCAAAGCAGAACTTGTGGGGTAGGCGATACTGGTGCTCCAGCCTTCTCACATCTGCCTCCCCCAGTTCACTATAGTTTGTAACCGGCGCCTTCACCACTGGCTCGTCCTCCCACTCCTCAACATCCGAACGCTGGTCCGCCATGGAATCCAGAGAAGAGTTTGAGGAAAGGTGATCTCGGGACCCCGAAGATTCCGGGGGAAGAGGAAGCCGCCGGACTGCCTCCGCAGTTATCTCCGCCAACTCCACGAACGCCGCTGTAAGCCTCTGATCTTCCATCGTGTCCTCACGACGCATCGAAGAGCCCAAAAGTAAGAACAGAGGAGAGCCAAAACCCTAAAGACGGAGGGAGTCTGGAATGACAACAAGCGCCCAATGCCTATATCCCCACGCGGAAGGCGGCGTGTCGTTCTGACCTCCGAGAAAAGGGGGCCCATTCAGTTAAAATTCATCAGGATCATCATTATTATGGGCCCAGGTGACCACGACACGTGGCTTCCAAACATCGCCAGATCTCTACCCACCTGAGCCACGCTGGTCCAAAACCCCAAACAGCTACTCTTCCGAGCTTACTAAAGCTCAGGAGTAGGAGGGGGACAAGTGGAGAGGGGGATTTTTGTAGCCCATCTAAGAGCAGCCAAACTAGGTCCATCAGGACCAAACGAGGCCCAGCTCATCCAAGTGACAACCCCACAGGACCCACTTAGGCTAAAAAGCCCAATAAGATTACTCGGGATCAAATCCTTCCTCGGCGGCCCTTAGGCTCGGAAGACCCGAGCGTCGGTCAGAACGGAGGAAGACCCATGCCCGAGTTATCCCCTCATCGAGATAGAGGCAAGCGCTCAGCGCCCACTCCGACCTATCTTCATCCGAGCTATGGCTATCGCCCGTACAGGGTTGGCACCTTTTATGCTAGGCTCGACCGACGATTGCTTATCCACGCTGCCGTTGAGAGCCCTTTATGAGCAGGAGTTTATGAGGATAAGGGACCCATGATCCCTCAAGGCTATAATGATCCCACGATGAGGACGTAAAGACCCCACGATGAGGACGTAACTCCCCCCTGAAACTCCTCAGCTTACGGGACTCATGAGGCGAGCACACTATATAAACATGGGACTTCCTCCAATGAAATGTAAGGGTAATACACGCCTAAAATTCCCTGAGCAGGAACCACTTCACCACCTTGGTGTAGGGGGATCTCGTGCACCTCTTTCTACCTCCCTCCCTATCTTCCACCATTGCTCTACTGACTTAAACATCGGAGGGTTTTCCCCAGGGAACCTCCCCTGGGCCCCCTGATCCTTTTCTATTTCTCTACAGTTCACTGTTCGGTGATCATCTATCCCGCTCAGGAGCCGCGGAAGATCACACCCCTTCATCACCCACGTGGAATTCTCTCTGGCGTCGGTGAGAGTCGGCTTGTCTTTTGTAAATCTCATTGTTCTTGCTGATGTGCTTGTGTATTTCTTCATGCAATTTTGAGAATGCGGACCTCCTAGGGGTGATGGGTGGACCTGGGCAACCAAAACTAGACTGAGCATGTCTAGACTCCTTATCAAGGGTTTTAAAAATTGGGGGGCCGGGGCATCCAAATGCGGACCTATCATGTGTGTGTTTCCTATCAACTTCCATAGGTGGATATGGACACTCGAATGCAGATCTACCACGCAACTTTATCAAGATGTTGAGGTGAACTTTCCCAAGTGTAGGTGTTGGCAAGGCGGGGCTTGGCCCAACTTTGGCGTATTGGACTGGGCAAGGGGCAAGGCATGAGAGTTCTTTGGGTAAATGGAACAAGGATGATGGTTTTGGGGATTCCAATGCGGAGGGATCGAAGGGGTCAAGCATGGTTAGACCCTCAGTGAAGGGGGTGTTATCAATCCCATGGATTAAGAATGTCCAATTCCTAGATTCCCCAATGTAGGTTGGGACCTTGTCAATGGGGAGGGTGAAGGGTGTGATTTGTCCATTAGCCTTGTTTATGTTTAGGGATGTGTGTGGCTTGTTCCAAGAGATCGGTTCGGGACCTACTAGGCATGTGGTGGTGGTGAAGCAATGGGTAAGGACTAGATTGGGCCACTTGGAATGGTATTTAGGAAAGGATGGGTAGTAGGTAATGGCGAGGAAAGGAACTGTGATATGTTGGTGTTGGAGTTTCCGAGTGAATGGGTCAAAAGGATCATGGATCCTTGGGACTTTGGGAATGTGTATCTCACCTAAATCCTGAGATTGGATTGGCCTAGTCATAAGATCCCCAATGTGTGTTAGATCCTCTCTAAGTGTTAAGGTTGGTGAGACATAGACCTTAGTGGCATGGATCGGCTTCCTACCTGAGATAACAAGTTCTAGTTTGTGAATAAGATCGGGTTCCTCGGGGGTAGGGAGAAGTAAAAGGAGGTCGCTAGTGTAGCAACCCATAGTGTAGAGTGAGGTGATGGACCCGACACATAGGTGAGTGAGGTCGAGCCCCTTAGGTCGGTCGATTCCCAAAGTCAACATGCTAGTCAGCTCAAGTTGCCATTCTAGACCTTTGATAAGATCATCCAAAGTCTCCACCTTATAGGAGGATTGGAATGTGGTGTGGAAGGAGTTAATGGGTACTAAATGGAAAGGGTGCTCCATGGTTGAGGTTTGTAAGTTCAAGGCATGAGGGATGGGATTTTGCTTGAGCCATTTGATGATGAGTTCTCCTATGGTCACCACCTTTTGGGTGAAATTGATTGGCTTGGGGAGGTATGGGTTAATTTGGACGGGGATGAGTTGATCTCCTTCCACTTTATTGATATGAGTATGGATTTCCTCAAAGGGTGGGGAAGGCTTTGGGTTGGTGTTCATTCCCGGGGATTCGGTCTTGTGGGCCGTGGTCTCCTCATGTTCACTCATGGCCTTGTTTATTCTTTGAAGCGGGTTGAGAGGGCATGGTGGCTAGGTACGGGGCTCCAGTGGGCGTGGGAACACAAGGGTGTTGAAACCATAGGCTCCCGGGAGATGTGGGGGATGAACTAGGCAAGACCGACGCATTGGGTCGAAGGTGGCATTCCTTTCATCAAGCCATTATTTTCCTAGGATTATGCAAGAGCCTGCCAAAGTGCAAATTTGACATCAAGCCCCATCAAAATATTTATCCTTCCCAAACCATTTATGAAATTCAACAAAGACTTGGTCTCCATTGTGCACAATTTATCCGGTCCTAGAAAGGGTGGCTACGATACCAGGGGATACCCAATTGTCTTCTACCATGTCAATGAAGTCAATTTCTGTGGGGCTCCCATTGGGTAGGTATGCTTGGATTATGATGTGAAGTGGGGCCTTTTGGTCCGTAGACTCAATGACATTGGGGGGTAGATAGTGCATAGGGTGATCCGAAGGTGACTCTAATACAAGCGTGCCCATGGAGTAGACTCGTAGAGACAAGTCTAAAACTTGCTCTGATACCAATTGATGTGAAACACTCTATAGAATGCAGCAACTAGATAAAGAACCCCTTGGACTTATCCATAGCAAGCACAATTTGCAACTTAGAGACTATCGAAGATGGTCGCTCACCGGTGCACCGCTCAACCCAAGGGTGACTCGATGATGCCGAGTCGAGGGTGGTACGACTAGGCCCTTGCTGGTAGAGGGCCAGAAAGGTTATGAATGTGTTACCCACCAAAGATAGGAAAACCCAAATTTGAAGGGCTGACCGAGTGCCACAAGGGACTCGGATCACTCGCTTCCTCCATGGTGGTCACTTGAAAGGAAGGGTGTTTTAAGGATCGGGCGCTCTCTAACACTCCAGCGGAGTGTTGACGGATATTAATTGAACAAGCACTAAAATATGAGCAAGGGTTCATAGATTACCTGGGCAGTTTAAAGAAATCGACCCTGGTCGGAGACGTGGGCCAGCTGGGATGTGTGGTTTTCCCGCACACTGTGTCAGTGAAGTTTATTCCTATTTAAATGATTACATGAACTACTCCTCACGCAGAAGGGTTGGACAAGGGGTGGGGAGTTGTCTGATTACAACAAACACTACCTCCCACCGGGAGGGGCTTTAAGCTGGCCAGGTGATGAGGGCATCACACCACATACCCTCTGGCTTGGCACTTCTCTCCCTCCCGGAGGCAGCTAGGGAGCAGCCCTTCTTCAGAAGGAACATTGGTGCTTATCATCCTATTACATCTTCCTGTTTTCTTGAGTCATTTTGATGTATTTGCCTATGTTTTGAGTCATGTTACTATGTTATCATGTTATTTACTTATGCTTGTATGTAGGCTAGTGGGCTAATGGGGCTAGTAGTTCTTATTGGGCCATTTCTTTGGTCTGGCCCATGGGCGCCCCTCTCCCCACCCCTTGGTCTTTCGTCATTTGTCCATTCCATGAGGACTTTTTATAAATTGGGTTTTCCTATATATAGGACCCCAAACCCCCTCTTTTAAGGTTAATGAAGATTTGAATATTGCAAGCATAAGTGCACTCCTCTCTCTCTCTCTCTCTCTAGCCTTCACTCTCTCCTTCTCTCTCTCTCACTAAGGGGGCCGACCCCCTCTCTCTCTCTTCCTCCTCCTCTCTCTCTCTCCCTTGGGCGAACCTTCCCTTTCACCTCCCCCTCCCCCTGCCACCTCAGCTGCCACCTCACCCCTCCACCCTTTCATATTCCCAAGACTCATAACTCCCTTCATTACCTCCTCCACCCTAGGCAACTCTTCCCATTCCCCATACACCTCTTCATTCTCCAAGGCAGCCTTTCCTCTCCCCCAAGCAGCCCTCCGTCTTCCCCCACACCCTCCATTCATATCCCTAGGGCAAATTAACCCCCCCATACCCCTGCTGGTTGCGCACCCACCACACTAGCCCACCCCCATTCCCTTGGCCGACCCCCACCACCCCTTTGGATAGCTGCGGACCCTCCACCCTCCTGGACCTCCACCTTCCCTCCTCCACCCCTCTCATCATTCTCCTACATCCCATCCCCCATCTACCATCACTACCAGCCTTCCCCCATAGTTAAAACACCATTCCCTTTAACCAAGCTCCACCACCACCCCTTTGCTTAGCCAAGTCTGCAGGTAGCAGAAGAAGGTTCGTCTTGCAGAAGCTGCCACGGAGCCCAACGGCATCATCTGAAGACGTACCATACCTTTATGGAAAGGTCGTCCAGTCCACTACGCAGGTGAGGTGGAATCGTCCCGTTCCGAGTTCGTGGCCGACCGGGAGAGCTGTTCTTCCCCAACTGCGCCAGACATCCTCTGCAGAGAGCCTGATCCCAGTTGGAAGCAACTGCACAACCAACGGCAAAGGAATCAGACCGAATGCTCTTCATCAAAGTTATTCCTTCCCCTGTCCCCGACCAGGAGCAAGAGACAGAACCTCATTCGGCATCCGGGGGCCAGAGTTCCGAATTTTCTCCCTCAGTCGCGCGGGTCTGCCTCCTGCAGTCTGCTGCGACCAGTTCCCGCTCGTCGGCGTCCCCCTGTCCACCCCTACCTCAGAAGGTGTTGCCGTTAGTTTTTATGTGTAGAGGCTTCGTCCCCGGTTCCATTGGCTCTGACTGTTCGTGATTCGGCATCCAGGAACGACCGGAGCCACTTTTGCAAGTTGCAGACAGAAACAGGGAGCCACCCGCCCCAGAATCTGTTGCTCTGCTCAGACCTCCACTGCAGCCATCACCGATGACAGAATAAATTGATATAAATCAGAGGCGTTTGGGTTCCTGTTACGAGAAGATCCCCCCTGGGATTGTCATCGGAGAAATTCCTGACCGAGATCTACATGGACTACACCGACTGCCTATCAACATCCACAGCCAGCGGTCCACTTCGGAAGTGGTCCCTCCTCGTGGGCTACTAGCTTATTTCCCTCCTCTTGCCTGGCCGGCTTACCGCCCTTCCCTGCGTGAGGTAGTATTTGTTGTAATCCATCAATTCCCATCCCGAGATCACCCTCCTGCAAGAGGAGTAGTGAGTGTACACTTAAACAGGTTCGAAGCTTCATCGGCGCAGTGTGCGGGGAACCCACACTTCCCCGCTCGCCCTCGTCTCCGACCGGGGTTGGTTTCCTCAAACCAACCAGGTGAGCCTCCTGCCCTTGCCTCCTTATACTTGTTTATTTAATATCTGTGAAACATATCGGCCGGTAGGAGAGCGAGTGCCCGATCCCGGCGCCACCTTTCAGTGTGGTCACCGTGGCTATAAGTGAGCGAGTGACCCCGTGCCCTTAAGGCATCCGGCCGCCCTTGTTTGTGGGCTTTCAAACCTTCGGGAGGGCTAACTAAAGTGGTGCTGGTCCTCTAACCAGTCAGGGGCTATCTCCATCACCTCGACTTGGCATCACCGGGTCACCACGGGAATCATGTGCACACGGTGCGTTGGTAGCTTTAACATATTCTCGGCACCTTGTAATTGTGATTGCGAATTAGGTCCAAGGAATCAAAGTCTCCGCTGCATTTGGTGTCACATCAAGTGGTATCAGAGCAAGTTTTAGACTTGTCTCTACAAGCCTAGGTCCAAGGGCAATTGCATTCCTATCCCGTGTTGTCATCATTGTGCATGTCCACCCGTAGGGGTACCATTTATCGGACTGATCCGTCTCATTCCAACCCACCTATGGATCCCAATGTGCATGGCAACCAAAACATCCCTAGGGAAGCTGCCCAAACTCCTATGGATCGAATTGAGGCTGCCATCCAAGTCCTCACGGAGCAAATGAATGGAATTTCCACCTGATTAGAGAGACATGAAGAAGCTAGGGCCCCACCTAGGAATCATGTCCCAAGGACTCCCCCTCTGCAGGCTGAACATGATAGGGAATACCTAGAGAATGAGTGGTATCGTGAAGAGAGAGCCCCACAACCTCGATACCATGAGAGGCGACCACGTGAGGATCCAGATGACTACCTACTAAGAATGATCAAAGTGGAAGCTCCTAATTTTGATGGGTCTCATAACCCTAGTATCTATAAAGAATGGGAGCATGGTATGGACCAATACTTTGATTGGTACCCCATGTCCGAAGAGAGAAAGGTTAGGTTGGCCAAGATGCACCTTCTTAAACTAGCCAAAACCTATTGGCTAAAGGTAGAAAACCAAAGGAGGATCCGGCGTGAGGAACCCATTGACACTTGGATAGACATGAAAGATCAACTTAGGAACAAATATCTCCCCATCTCCTATAGCCAACTTCTTCTCGATGAATGGCAAAGCCTTACCCAAGAGGGAAAGACCGTGGAAGAGTATATTGAAAAATTTGACTCATATCTCCTAAGGTGTGGTGTGGTTGAAGACCCCGCGTCACTTTATCCCGGTTTAGGAATGGCCTCCTTCCCCACATCAAACGGGAGCTTTTTATGAGGAAGGTGCATAGCTTGGAAATTACCTATCAAATAGCCCGGGATGTAGAGAGATTTTCTAGGAATCCTAGGTTTGCCCCCCCCCAAGGGCCCGGGACCCCGTCCCAACCTACCTCCTCTGATAAGAACACCTCCTCCCAATGGGGGAACCACCACTCGGCCCTATCCCCAACCAATCACTCCCACCCCCACAAAGACCACCCCACTCAACCCTCCTCCCCAAAGGGAGGAAGCCTCCAAAGGGAAGACCCCGGGAAGTAGTACGATTAAATGTTTCCAGTGCCATGGTTATGGCCACATAGCCTCCCAATGCCCTTCCAAGGGGATGTCAAGCCTTGTTATTGAGGGCGGACCTACCACATCCCAAGAAATCCATGAGAATACAATTGAGGAACACGAGGCTACCTTAGAGTGGGAAGAGGAATACGAGGAGCAATTCTTTGAGGAAGGTGTAGAAGATGACCCCCACTCCACCCACTTGGGAGTAATAAGGTGCACCCTTACCCAACCACAAGAGAATGATTGGAGGAGGACTTCCATTTTTCACACCGTCATCAAAATTGGGGACCATGTCAGGAAGGTTATCCTAGACAACGGAAGTTGTGTCAATGCCGTGTCCCCGGACACCGTCAAGCTCCTAGGACTTACCCCAACACCCCACCCCAAACCATATCGTGTCTCATGGATAAACAACCATTCCCTACCCGTCAACACATGTTGTCTTATCCCCATCACCTTCTCATCCTACCAAGAGCCAATATGGTGTGACATCATACCTATGGCTGTAGGAAGCATCCTGCTAGGGAGACCTTGGATATATGATGTCAATGCTACCATCTATGGGAAAACGAATACGTGCACCTTTGAACACAAGGGGAAGACCATTCGCCTCAACCCTTCCTCACCCCGAAAGGACCCACCCACCAAGGGAATTCTCCCCACACCACCTCAAAACCCAGGGGTCACACCAACCCCAACCCAACCAACAAGTCAACTGTCCACCCATGAGGGTCCCACCAAAGGCCTTCACCTCATCACTAGACAAGAACTCGAGGAAGAGGTAGCCCTCGGGACACCCATATGCGCTGTAGTCATATGCCTAGGGGAACCCACCCCCTCCAACCCTCATCCTGTGGAGATACACCCTCTCCTAGAAGAATTCAAGGATGTGTTCCCCGAGGAGCTCCCTGATCAACTGCCACCCATGAGGGATGTCCAGCATGCCATTGACCTTGTCCCAGGGGCCACCCTCCCAAACCTTCCCCACTATCGCCTCAATCCCACTGAGCATGCTGAATTGAGGAGGCAAGTGGAGGAACTCATTAGAAAAGGCTTCCTCCGTCTTAGCAAAAGTCCTTGTGCTGTCCCAGCCCTCCTCACACCAAAGAAAGATGGGACATGGCGCATGTGTATTGATAGCAGGGCCATCAACAAGATTACCGTCAAATATAGGTTCCCCATACCTAGACTTGACGATATGCTTGATATGCTAGCTGGAGCCACGATTTTTTCAAAGATAGATCTTAAGAGTGGCTACCACCAAGTAAGGATAAGGCTTGGGGATGAATGGAAAATAGCCTTCAAAACCAAAGATGGACTCTATGAATGGCTGGTGATGCCTTTTGGGCTCTCTAACGCCCCAAGCACATTTATGCGCCTTATGACCGAGGTCCTTAGGCCCTACATTGGAGTCTTCCTGGTAGTATATTTTGATGACATCCTCATCTACAGCCAATCCAAGGAAGCCCACCTCAGTCATCTAAGGCAAGTTTGCTCCACCCTTAGGAAGGAAAATCTCTTTGTCAATTTAAGCAAATGTCACTTCATGACCCAATCCATTACCTTCCTTGGGTATGTTGTCTCCACAGAAGGAGTATCCATGGACCCAGAAAAAGTCCAAGCCATCCTCAATTGGCCGGAACCCCGCACCCTCCATGAAGTCCGCAGTTTCCATGGGTTAGCCACCTTTTACCGTAGGTTCATCCGAGGGTTCAGCACAATCACTGCCCCTATCACAGACTGCCTTAAAAAGGGAACCTTTGTATGGACCAAGACGGCTTCTAGGGCTTTCCAAGAACTAAAGGAGAGGATGACCCAAGCCCCAGTTTTATGCCTCCCTGACTTCTCCAAAGTCTTTGAGGTAACTTGTGATGCTTCTGGGGTGGGGATTGGTGGGATCCTCAGCCAAGAGGGACATCCTGTGGCCTACTTTAGCGAGAAATTATGTGATGCCCGGATGAAATACTCCACCTATGACAAAGAATTTTACGCTATGGTGCAATCCCTCCGACATTGGAGGCACTACCTCTTGCCCAAAGAGTTTGTCATATTCTCCGACCATGAGGCCCTAAAATACCTCAATTCCCAGCAAAAACTGAATGCCCGGCATGCCCGATGGGTCGAATATATCCAGGCCTACACCTTTGTGATCAAACATAAGGCCGGAAGTGAAAATCGAGCAGCCGATGCTCTGAGTAGGAGGGTTTCCCTACTAGCTACCATTCGGGTAGAAGTGGTAGGATTCGACCGGGTTAAGGAAGAGTACTCAGATTGTCCTGATTTTAGGCATGTCCACGCCAAATTGACCACCCATTCACCCCAGGAACATCAGGGTTTCATCCTGGAGGACGGGTTCATCTTCAGAGGACACAAACTTTGCATACCTAGAACCTCACTGCGCGATCTATTAGTCTGGGAATTACATGCTGGAGGCTTGGCTGGGCACTTTGGGGTTCACAAAACCATTGCCTTAGAAGAAGGGCAATTCTATTGGCCCAGCCTCAAAAGGGATGTGGCCAAAATTGTGGGGCAATGTCGTACTTGTGCAACTGCTAAGCAAGTCAAACAGAACACAGGCCTGTACACCCCTCTACCCATCCCGGACCGACCATGGCAGGATCTGAGCATGGACTTCGTGTTAGGGCTACCTCGGACCCAAAGGAAGCATGACTCCATTTTTGTCGTAGTGGACCGATTCTCTAAGATGGCCCATTTCATCCTCTGTTCCAAAACCTCAGATGCCTCCCATGTGGCCCACCTATTCTTTGATGAGGTGGTCCGCCTCCATGGCCTACCCAAGACCATTATCTCAGATAGGGATGTCAAATTCACCAGCTACTTCTGAAAGACCCTCTGGCATCTTATGGGGACCCTGCTTAAGTTTTCCACAGCCTACCACCCTCAAACCGATGGACAGACTGAAGTTGTCAATCGGAGCCTAGGGAACCTTCTGCGGTGCCTTGTTGAAGACCGCCCTGGAAATTGGGATCTCATCCTGCCTCAAGCCGAGTTTGCCTACAATAATTCCATCAATAGGTCCATAGGCATGAGTCCTTTCGAAGCTGTGCATGGCTACAAGCCCAAGAAGCCAACATATCTCATTCCCCTACCCCCGCATGCTAGAGTATCCGTCACTGCTGAGTCCTTTGCACAACACATTAGAGAGTTGCATGAAGAAATTCGCAAAAACATTAACAAGAGCAACGAGATTTACAAAAAGTCTGCTGACTCCCACCACCGCCACCAAGAATTCCAGATTGGTGATTTTGTGATGGTGAGAACTGAGAGGTTGTTCCCTGGGAATACTTCGAAGTTGAGGTCGCGTGGAGCTGGCCCCTTCCAGGTGCTGAGACGCCTTGGCACCAATGCTTACGTGTTGGACCTCCCTGAAGAGTACGGAGTAAGCCCCACATTCAATGTGGTTGACCTGGTGCCCTACAAGGGCCCCACGGTGACACCCGGTGAGGAAATCCAGCCTACTCCCTCCTTTGAGAGCGCCCCCACACCCCAGAGAGCTCAACCCCATTTGAGAAACCGGCGCGATGAAGTGGAGCAGATATTAGATGAACAGGTTACCATCATAAGGAGCAAGGCGTATGAGCGCTACCTGGTCAGGTGGAAGGGACGACCACCCTCGGACGATACCTGGGTGAGCCGGGAGGATCTCCAGCAGCTGTCCCCCGATCTCCTAGAGCAGTACCGTAGCAGGGAGGGCCTTTACTCGACAGAGTCGAGCTCTTCGCCGCCCGGGAGAATTGATGAGGGCATCACACCACATACCCTCTGGCTTGGCACTTCTCTCCCTCCCGGAGGCAGCTAGGGAGCAGCCCTTCTTCAGAAGGAACATTGGTGCTTATCATCCTATTACATCTTCCTGTTTTCTTGAGTCATTTTGATGTATTTGCCTATGTTTTGAGTCATGTTACTATGTTATCATGTTATTTACTTATGCTTGTATGTAGGCTAGTGGGCTAATGGGGCTAGTAGTTCTTATTGGGCCATTTCTTTGGTCTGGCCCATGGGCGCCCCTCTCCCCACCCCTTGGTCTTTCGTCATTTGTCCATTCCATGAGGACTTTTTATAAATTGGGTTTTCCTATATATAGGACCCCAAACCCCCTCTTTTAAGGTTAATGAAGATTTGAATATTGCAAGCATAAGTGCACTCCTCTCTCTCTCTCTAGCCTTCACTCTCTCCTTCTCTCTCTCTCACTAAGGAGGCCGACCCCCTCTCTCTCTCTTCCTCCTCCTCTCTCTCTCTCCCTTGGGCGAACCTGCCCTTTCACCTCCCCCTCCCCCTGCCACCTCAGCTGCCTCCTCACCCCTCCACCCTTTCATATTCCCAAGACTCATAACTCCCTTCATTACCTCCTCCACCCTAGGCAACTCTTCCCATTCCCCATACACCTCTTCATTCTCCAAGGCAGCCTTTCCTCTCCCCCAAGCAGCCCTCCGTCTTCCCCCACACCCTCCATTCATATCCCTAGGGCAAATTAACCCCCCCATACCCCTGCTGGTTGCGCACCCACCACACTAGCCCACCCCCATTCCCTTGGCCGACCCCCACCACCCCTTTGGATAGCTGCGGACCCTCCACCCTCCTGGACCTCCACCTTCCCTCCTCCACCCCTCTCATCATTCTCCCACATCCCATCCCCCATCTACCATCACTACCAGCCTTCCCCCATAGTTAAAACACCATTCCCTTTAACCAAGCTCCACCACCACCCCTTTGCTTAGCCAAGTCTGCAGGTAGCAGAAGAAGGTTCGTCTTGCAGAAGCTGCCACGGAGCCCAACGGCATCATCTGAAGACGTACCATACCTTTATGGAAAGGTCGTCCAGTCCACTTACAGGCGAGGTGGAATCGTCCCGTTCCGAGTTCGTGGCCGACCGGGAGAGCTGTTCTTCCCCAACTGCGCCAGACATCCTCTGCAGAGAGCCTGATCCCAGTTGGAAGTAACTGCACGACCAACGGCAAAGGAATCAGACCTAAGGCTCTTCATCAAAGTTCTTCCTTCCCCTGTCCCCGACCAGGAGCAAGAGACAGAACCTCATTCGGCATCCGGGGGCCAGAGTTCCGAATTTTCTCCCTCAGTCGCGCGGGTCTGCCTCCTGCAGTCTGCTACGACCAGTTCCCGCTCGTCGGCGTCCCCCTGTCCACCCCGACCTCAGAAGGTGTTGCCGTCAGTTTTGCTGTGTAGAGGCTTCGTCCCCGGTTCCATTGGCTCTGACTGTTCGTGATTCGGCGTCCAGGAACGACCGGAGCCACTTTTGCAAGTTGAAGACAGAAACAGGGAGCCACCCGCCCTAGAATCTGTTGCTCTGCTCAGACCTCCACTGCAGCCATCACCGACGACAGAATAAATTGATATAAATCAGAGGCGTTTGGGTTCCTGTTACGAGAAGATCCCCCCTGGGATTGTCATCGGAGAAATTCCTGACCGAGATCTACATGGACTACACCGACTGCCTATCAACATCCACAGCCAGCGGTCCACTTCGGAAGTGGTCCCTCCTCGTGGGCTACTAGCTTATTTCCCTCCTGTTGCCTGGCCGGCTTACCGCCCCTCCCTGCGGGAGGTAGTGTTTGTTGTAATCCATCAATTCCCATCCCCGAGATCACCCTCCTGCGTGAGGAGTAGTGAGTGTACACTTAAACAGGTTCGAAGCTTCATCGGCGCAGTGTGCGGGGAACCCACACTTCCCCGCTTGCCCTCGTCTCCGACCGGGGTTGGTTTCCTCAAACCAACCAGGTGAGCCTCCTGCCCTTGCTTCCTTATACTTGTTTATTTAATATCTGTGAAACATATCGGCCGGTAGGAGAGCGAGTGCCCGATCCCGGCGCCACCTTTCAGTGTGGTCACCGTGGCTATAAGTGAGCGAGTGACCCCGTGCCCTTAAGGCATCCGGCCGCCCTTGTTTGTGGGCTTTCAAACCTTCGGGAGGGCTAACTAAAGTGGTGTTGGTCCTCTAACCAGTCTGGGGCTATCTCCATCCCCTCGACTCGGCATCACCGGGTCACCACGGGAATCGTGTGCGCACGGTGCGTTGGTAGCTTTAACATATTCTCAGCGCCTTGTAATTGTGATTGCGAATTAGGTCCAAGGAATCAAAGTCTCCGCTGCATTTGGTGTCACATCACCAGGTGGGGTGGGGAATGCCAAAGTAGAAGAGAGCCCGCGGTTCTGTCCGCTCAGTCTTGGCAGGTCAGGGGTTCGCTGATGAAGCTGCCATAGATCCGTCTGAAGTTAGAAGTGGGCGAGACCAGCACCAAATCTTTCTGGGTTGACCCAGGAAGGCTTCAGAATTTTTGGAGAATTTATTGTGGCCGTCGGAGGCTGAAGAAGGCTCTTGAACTGGACTCTTGGGTTCAGCTTCTATCTGTTCCAGAATCAAAGGCGCTGGAAGATGTCCTCCCTCCGAGTGTCTCCGAGCTCCAAAGGCAACGCAGCTTATATCGATACGACTGTGGGAGGGTCCTCTTCGAGCAGAAACTAGAAATAACACTAGAGGATTTCAGAGCAGAGAGCTAGAGCCCGTAGAGTGAAGGTGTGTCGATAAGGCCCAGACTGGACTAATCTGCGCACCTTGGGAAGAATAAATGGAACGGGGAGCTCCGAACTCCGAACGATGCTCTGCTTGCTGCGTTGGACAGAGGACTGGTAGTATCTCATCCCGGTCAAGTAGCGCACCAAGGAGAACAAGGATGTTGCTGCAGGAGCTTCTGTACTGTGGCCTTGATCTCCACCCGGGTGCCAGGAAGCATGACCTAACGAGAACAACCCTCCGGGACAGCTCCGAACTTGGATTGAGGCGGGATCACCTCGCCCACGAAGATAACTTGAAGGGCTTTCCAACAATATGGGGTGTGCCTCCAGGAACTCTAGGATGTAGCTATGGCCGATGCTGCACCAGGCTGGAAATCAGCTGACCTTCAGCTGCACACAGATTAGTAGAAAAATGGTTGAAAGGGGTGGTTTCTTTGGTGGAGGGTTATTGGATATGGGGGTGGTGATGTTGGGGAAGGGTTAAGAGGTGGGAGGAGAATATGGGGGGGAGGTGGAGATGGGGCTGGGGAAGGTCTGGTGCAAGTGGGGGCGATGGTGGTGAGGGGCTAGCAGCACAAGGGAAGGGGTGAGGGAGGGTGAAGGCCTTGGAGTGGCAAAAGGGGATATGGGGAGAGGGTGTGGTTGACCAAGGTTGAAGGGGGAGTTGGAGAGGGGTAGGTCACAGCCACCAAGGGGGAGGGAAATTCAAATTTCCCTTGGGGATGGGAAGGGTTCCTTGGGGTAGTGGAATGGGTGCTTAGGGGAGAGGAAAGGTTGCCTTGGAAGGTGAAAGGGTGCTTGGGGTTTGGTGAGAGTAATGGTGGAATTGAAGGGGCTTGGGGAAGGTGAAAGGTTGGGGCTGATGTGGAGGGCTCAGATGGCAAGGGGAGAGGAGAGAGAGGGGTGCGAACTAGAGAGAGAGGGGAGAGGAGAGAGAGAGCGGTTCGCCCCCTAGGGAGAGAAGGAGGGGGAAGAGAGAGGGCTTCTCACCCAAGAACACTCAAATTTTGTGGAGACTCAAAATATGCAATTTCTCATTAGCTTTCACAAGGGGGGGTTGGGGTCCTATTTATAGTGGCCCAACATTCTACATGACCATAATACCCTTGACATTTACACCAAACACCAAGCATGTCCAAGGGTGGTTCAATGGGCCCAATTGATGGATTAGAAGCCCATTTGACTCTAACATAGGTAAATATCTTGCTAACCTAGGCACACGACTCAAATAAAAAGGGAAATTACATGACAAGACTCACATAAGAACATGAAAAAATATATCATATGACTCGAAATAATGTGGCGAAACAAGACTATACGCCAACGATGATCATCGGGGCCTGGAAAAGATGAAGTGGCGGGAGATATCCCCATCATACTCCCGGGGTGCAGAGAACTCGACTCTGTCGAGAAAGTGTCCTCCCTGCTCTGAGAGTGCTGCAGTAGGGCCTCCCACGAATCTGCCGATAGAGGCCAGCCCTTCTACCCGACAAGGTAGCACTCATACGCCTTGCTCCTGGAGGTAGTGACATGTTCATCCAATATCCGCTCAACCTACTCGTGCTGGTATTTCCTGGTTGGTGGCTTTCTCTCAAGGGTGGGTGCTCTCTCAAAGGAGGGAATGGGCTCAACATCCTCACTGGGTACCACTGTGGGGCCCCTGTATGGCATCAGGTCAGTCACATTAAATGTGGGACTTTCTCCGTAATCCTCGGGGAGGTCTAACTCATAAGCATTTATGCTGATGCGTCTCAGAACCTAGAAGGGACCAGCCCCACGAGGCCTCAGTTTCGAGATAGCCCCCGGGGAGAGCCTCTCTATCCTCACCATCACAAAATCACCCACGTGGAATTCTTGGTGGCATCGGTGAGAGTCGGCCTATCTTTTGTAAATCTCATTGTTCTTGCTGATGTGCTTGCGTATTTCTTCATGCAATTTTGAGAATGCTGACCTCCTAGGGGTGATAGGTGGACCTGGGCAACCAAAAGTAGACCGAGGATGTCTAGACTCCCTATCAAGGGTTTTAAAAATGGGGGGCCGAGGCATCCAAATGCGGACCTATCATGTGTGTGTTTCCTATCAACTTCCATAGGTGGATATGGACACTCAAATGCAGATCTACCATGCAATTTTATCAAGACGTTGAGGTGAACTTTCCCACGTGTGGGTGTTGGCAAGGCGGGGCTTGGCCCAACTTTGGCGTATTGGACTGGGCAAGGGGCAAGGCATGAGAGTTCTTTGGGGAAATGGAACAAGGATGATAGTTTTAGGGATTCCAATGCGGAGGGATCGAAGGGGTCAAGCATGGTTAGACCCTCAGTGAAGGGGGTGTTATCAATCCCACGGATTAAGAAAGTCTAATTCCTAGATTCCCCAATGTAGGTTGGGACCTTGTCAATGGGGAGGGTGAAGGGTGTGATTGGTCCATTAGCCTTGTTTGTGTTTAGGGATGTGTGTGGCTTGTTCCAAGAGATCGGTTCGGGACCTACTAGGCATGTGGTGGTGGTGAAGCAATGGGTAAGGACTAGATTGGGCCACTTGGAATGGTCTTTAGGAAAGGATGGGTAGTAGGTAATGGTGAGGAAAGGAACTGGGATATGTTGGTGTTGGAGTTTCCGAGTGAATGGGTCAAAAGGATCATGGATCCTTGGGACTTTGGGAATGTGTATCTCACCTAAATCCTCGGATTGGATTGGCCTAGTCATAAGATCCCCAATGTGTGTTAGATCCTCTCTAAGTGTTAAGGTTGGTGAGACATAGACCTTAGTGGGATGGATCAGCTTCCTACTGAGATAACAAGTTCTAGTTTGTGAATAAGGTCGGGTTCCTCGGGGGTAGGGAGAAGTAAAAGGAGATTGCTAGTGTAGCAACCCATGGTGCAGAGTGAGGTTATGCACCTGACACATAGGTGAGTGAGGTCGAGCCCCTTAGGTCGGTCGATTCCCAAAGCCAACATGCTAGTCAGCTCAAGTTACCATTCTAGACCTTTGATAAGATCATTCAAAGTCTCCACCTTATAGGAGGATTGGAATGTGGTGTGGAAGGAGTTAATGGGTACTAAGTGGAAAGGGTGCTCCATGGTTGAGGTTTGTAAGTTCAAGGCTTGAGGGATGGGATTTTTCTTGAGCCATTTGATGATGAGTTCTCCTATGGTCACCACCTTTTTGGTGAAATTGATTGGCTTGGGGAGGTATGGGTTAATTTGGACGGGGATGAGTTGATGTCCTTCTTCTTTATTGATATGAGTATGGATTTCCTCAAAGGGTGGGGAAGGCTTTGGGTTGGTGTTCATTCCCGGGGATTCGGTCTAGTGGGCCGTGGTCTCCTCATGATCACTCATGGCCTTGTTTATTCTTTGAAGCGGGTTGAGAGGGCATGGTGGCCAGGTACGGGGCTCCAGTGGGCTTGGGAACACAAGGGTGTTCAAACCATAGGTGTTGACACCCATTTTTTGCCTATAAGTTGAGTCATTTCTCTTACTCCCATTTGTTGATGCCTCGAGTTATCCGTTACGCGTTGGGCTATTTTCTGGCACGTTCTGGGCCAATTTTATGGGTAGCCTCCCTCCCTGGCTAAGTCTGCTTCAATTCAGGGCTTAATGGGCCTTGATTTTGGTTAGTCAAGCATTTTCATGGATCTCAAGTACCCAGCAAGATGTACGGTTCATAACTGGCCGCTTAACCTATGTGTGGTTGTCTATAGACCGTCCATACATTTATGGAATATTTTGGTTAATTTTCTGAATTTCAACCGACAGGCTTTTGTGCGGTCTCACATTAGCCGTTCAAACTGATGGACGGGCTAATTGTGGCCGTTCTTCCCCCAGAGTCCTACACTTCGTTGTTTTCTCAGATAATTATCCAATTAATCTATTTATCATCGACAGGGCTAGAGCGGTCGGCCTTTGGCCGCTCTTATTCTTGAATGGTCCAATCCTATCCGTTCATCTGTGAAAGTCCAACGGCAAGGTTCTCGGTTGGTTTAATGGAAAAATGGTTGGATAATTCCTCTATATTTGAGTTTCCACTGACAGGTATGGACGGTTTAGTGGTAGCCGCTCAACACGATGAGCGGTCTATCGTAAGACCGTTTAACTGCTCGCATCCTGAAGAATTAATAGTTTTTCTCTCTCTATCCGTGGTTTTATCCCTAACTTCATCCAGCCATTTCTCTGTGGATATTGAGTCATTTTTGGTGCCGTTTATTCTGGTTGAAAGATAATTCAATTATCTTTAACTTCCCTGTTATTATCTCGACCTGAAAATGGCTAGAAACCCTAATTTTGAGCTATGACCCCAGGTGCTCTATAAATAGACCCTGAGGCCCAGCTTTGAAAGGGGGGGAGATTTTTGGTCGACGGCAAAGCCCTGCCGAATCTTTGAGCGACCTAGCATCAAGGAGGGAGGCCTTCTACGTCCACACAGGCCTCTAGTTTAAGGGAGTATCTCATTTTTTTGTGTCTTTAGTTCATTAATCTGTCGCTCTCTCTTGTTTGCATGCATTACTTTCTCCACGTTTCTTCCACAATTTTCTCATTCTCATGCATCATTCACACACCCTCCTATGTTTTTGACGCCCCCAGGGGTTTAAAAATCCCCAGGTATCCCCATTTCCTTTAGTCATATTCATTTCTTTCCATTTTAGCATTTGCTACACTCCCTAGTTCTAATTTGGTTTTTCTTTTATGTTCTACATGTTATTTTGCAGGTCAGCAACACACTAACGCGAGGATCATCCTTTTTGGCTGGCCGGAAAGGGTGGAGGTTGGACCCATTTTGCAATTCTGGCGTGGTGGGCTTGTGCGGTTCCCAACTAGCCGTTCAAGGAGATGTGCAGTGCAATCTGGACCGTTCTTCTTCTTCTTGTGGTCGTGTTGAAACCGTTCAGCTGCTAGGAGTGCTCATCCCGCGTCCCGTGCAGTGCTCTTAGACAGTCTGTAGTGCGGCCGTTCATCTATATTGGCGGTTCCTCCTGAGCTGTACATCGTTGCAGCGCTGCACACCAGGCGAGTACCTCTCCCTCTTTCCAAGGTACGATGTGTCTATCACGTTCGGCACCTTGGTGGCAATCACAGGTTTCTACTCTTCCCTTTCCCTCTGCCTTTCGTTCATTTCCCATATTTGATGTGGTAAGATAGACATGGGAGGGCATTAAGAGCGGAAGGAAGAAAAACACGTCAACACCCATTTTTTGGCGATCACGGTGGGACACCTAGTGCCCATCGTGTTAGTGACTTGCTGACCTTCTCTTTTGCTTTGGAAGTCCTTTTTCTTGAAGTGGTTTCAGGTTGATCTTTGCTGGTCGCGTTCTCTATCCTCTGGAACTTGTACGGTCCTGCTTGATCCGTCCAAATCTTGTGCGGCCGTAAGTCCACCGTTCTTCTCTGCGAACAGTGGCACTTCTCCTCCAAGCCTACTGTCGTGAGCGGTCTCTCACCACCCGTTCATCGTCCATACGGCCTGAGTTTGGCCATCCATCTTGCTAGCACAGGTACGCCTCTATCCCCATGGTATTGGTTTGGTTGCAATTACACGGTTGCTGTAGGTCCGTTCCAGCTCTTACGCGGTCTACCTGGAGACCGTTCAACCTGGTACGCTTCTGATTGCTGTCTCCTTTCATTCCAGAGTTTTCTGATTTTCGTGTTAGTCTGTCGTTACTCCCTGGATTATACGATCGTTTACAGACCGTCTATCTCCCTGAGCGGTCTTACAGAGACCGTCCTTGTCGTTCTACAGTGCACCCGTGCTTCACTTTGATTACCATGTTATTTGATTTTCATGACACTTGGTGCTGATTATTGATCCCCCCTGTTCTTATATCATTGTTGCATACTTGTTTTCATTTCTTACATATTTGTTTGATTATTGATTGCTAGCTGCTAGGCTAGACTTTGCATGCACTCCGGTGCACATAGGATTCATGCATTTCATTCACCTCTAGTTGCATTCCTACCGCGGTAGGGTTTCCTCTCGTCTCCATACTCCTTGGAGCCAACTAGGGGACCTTACCAAGGACCTCCGTAAGTCCCCGTGAGCCGTTGATTCCCACACGGACGCCGGGCAGGTTGTACCGTGCCACCCCCCAGTCTAGGGTCTGCATTCATGAGAGAGAGAGTCCCTTAGAGTCTACCAGTTTCCCGTCCCCCACCCTAGTTAGGTACCTTATGGTTGAGTGAATTCACATTTTATTTAATCCACTAAGGTCCTAAAGAGGAACTTATAAAATCTTCGTGCATCATTTATAACTTGGGTGGTCAATTGGTTGATTCTTTTCTCACCTCTCCCCTCCATTGTGTGTTGCAGTATTCATCATTCACCTCATTTTGTCAGATTAGGCTCAGTTGGTTTAGTTCATCTTTGTGTGTCTCCATTTAGTTGCATTTGTCCTAGGCTCATTTCTATCCTTGTATTCCTTTGAAATTCTTGACTGTATAATGATGTGACACAGTAAGGAGGTATGCAGCAAAGAGACAAAGATCCTTGGACCTATTCCGCAAGCACAATCACAAAGCAATAAAGTACTAGATTGGGGCCGAATCGCCGTCGCACACACACGAGCCCAGGTGACTTGATGATGCTAAGTGGACGTGATGGATCAAGACCCTAGCTGGTAGAGTGCCAGCAGGGCTAGGGTTGCCCTCCCGAAGGTACGAGGCCCACGCTTAAGGGGCTGGCCGGGTGCCAATTGGGGCACTAGGTCCCTCTCTCTCACAGCCCACGGTGACCGCTCGTAAGTGGAACACACAGGGTCGGGCGCTCTCTCTCTTGCTCAACGGAGCAATTCCGCGGATATTAGATGAACAAATACGGATAATGGAGCAAAGTTCAGAGCTTACCCTGGTTGGTTTGAAGAAACCAACCCCGTTCGGAGATGAGGGCGAGCGGGGAAGTGTGGGTTCCCCGCACACTGCGCTGATGAAGCTTGATCCCTATTTAATAGTTACAAGCACTACACCTCACATAGGAGGGTGGACTTGGGGTGGGGATATCTGTATTACAAATCAAACACTACCTCTGCACAGGGAGGGGCGTTAAGCCGACCAGGCGGGGAGGGGAGAGTTGCTCGAATTGCGCCGACGGAGCACCCGGCCGAATCTGCCCGGGTCTGGAACAGCAAGACAGGGGGTCGGTGTAGCCACCGCTGTGAGCTCCCCCGGACTCAGAACTTGATGAGACTTGTGCCAAAACGTCTCTGACGTACCCAGTCATGACTGTGAATTTTTGTGGGTGGGTCCGAAGTCGGGCAGGCTCTGGAACAGGGTCCCTGCGATCAGGCTCGAACTGCTCTCAGGATGCAACAGCAGACGGATGAAGTCACCACGATCACTCCCGAAGTCCAAACGAGGTGGGACCAAGACGAGCACGACCATGGGCGAGTCTTCTTAGAGCAGCAAGAAAGAACGGCACTGGAAGAGGTCGGGGCCGAGAGCAGCAGTCAGAGAAGTGGAAGGGTGTCGGAGCAGATCCTGACTGATATGAACAGCATCCCGGTGGTATAAAATTCGGTACAATTAGCTCTGACCTCTGAATGTGGCCCTGCTGGCTGCGTTGGACAGAGAACAGGTGGATCTTTGCCCCGGTCAAGTGGCGTGCGAAGGGGAGCACTGGTGTGGTCGCAGGAGTTTCTGTAAGTTGCTTCCGGTTGCAGGCCGGACTGGTTCTGCACAGTTGGCGAAGGACGGCTCTCCTGTGCAGATCCGACCTCAGATTGAGGTGAAACCACCTCTCCTGCGAAGATGACCGGAAGAGATTTCCGTCGATGTAAGCCATGCCCCCAGGAGCTCCTGGGTGGAGTCTGAGGCTGTGCTGCAACAGACTGTCGATCTGCAGGTCTTCAGCTGCACACAGATTGGAAGAGAGAAATGGTGGAGGGGGGGTTTCTTTGGTGGAGGGGTAAGGGATATGGGTGCTTTGGTGGTGGGGAGGGGTTTGGAAGGTGGGAAGGGGTGGTGAGGGTGGAGGCCAGGGGCGGAGCTAGCAGGGAGAGGGGTGGGTGCGCAAATGGCCAAGGGGGAGGTGGTGGGGAGATGGGGGCGCAAGTGGCTTGGGGGAATGGGGAGGGCTCCTCTTGATTTGGGTGGTGGGTTAATGGGAGGGTTTAATGGAGGTCTAGGGAATAGGAAGGGGTTGCCTTGGGGATGGGAAGGGGTGCCTAGGAGAAGGGAGTCTCCCTTGGGAAGGTGAAAGGGTGTATGGGGAATGGGAAAGGTTGCTTGGGATGTGGAGGTAGTAAAGGGGAGTAATGGCTCTTGGGAAGGTGAAAGGGTGGGGGGGCTGAGGTGGCGAGTGATGTGGCAAAGGGGGGGGGAGGTGAAGGGGCAGGTTCGCCCAAGGGAGAGAGAGAGAGAAGAAGAGAGAGAGGGGTTATCCCCCCTTTAGAGAGATAGATATATATATAGAGAGAGAGAGAGAGATAGAAGACAATGCTTGTGGATAATTTACTCAATACTTCATTAGCCATCTCAAGTGGGGTTGGGGTCCTATTTATAGGGATCCCAACATTTACAAAAAGTCCCTGAAATAAGTGCTAATAGCAAATAAGCAAAAGAGATGGGGAAGGGAGGGGGGCGCCCCTGGGCCAGGCCCACCTAAATGGGCCCATACGACACTCTAGCCCAACATGATGACACAAACTTAAGTAAATAACATAATAACCTAGGGACTTGACTCAAAACAAAGGCAAATTACATCAAAATGACTCAACTAAAAGGAGAAAATACATCAAGATGTCCCACATAGCAAGCCCAAGTGTCGAGGTGGACCCGTCCAGTCGTGGAGCCGCACCCTACCCGTCTCCGGGAGGGAGAGAGGTGTCGAGCCAGAGGGAATCATGGGTGATGTCCCCATCAACTCCCCCAGGCTGTGAAGAGCTCGACTCTGTCGAGAAAGGGTCCACTCGGCTGCGATAGAGCTCCAGGAGGTCGGGGTCTAGCTGCTGAAGATCCTCCCTGCTCACCCATGAGTCGTCCGAAGGGGGCCGGCTCTTCCACCTGACCAAGTATCGCTCGTATGCTTTGCTCTGGGTGATGGTGGCCTGTTCATCCAATATTCGCTCTACTTGCTCACGTTGGCCCCTCTGGCTTGGTGGAACTTTCTCACGGGTGGTGGCTCTCTTAAGGGGTGGAACAAGCTCGATTTCCTCACTAGGTGTCACCGTGGGACCCCTGTATGGCACCAAGTCAACAACATTGAATGTGGGACTTACTCCGTACTCCTCGGGGAGGTCCAACATGTAAGCATTTCTGCCGATCTGCCTCAGAACCTGGAAGGGACCTGATCCATGCGACCTCAGTTTGGAGACATTCCCAGGGAAAAGTCTCTCAGTTCTCACCATCACAAAGTCACCTACACGAAATTCCTAGTGGTGTCGGTGGGAATCGGCCGATTTCTTATACACCTCATTGCTTTTGTTGATATGTTTACGGATTTCCTCATGCAACTCTGTTAATGTTGACTCACTAGTGGATAATGGGGGTCCTGGACAACCAAATGTGGACCTAGCATGCAATGGTGCTACGTAGACTTTGATGGACCTAGGAGGACCGGGACATCCATAAATGGCTCTATCAGGTATGGGTGCGATGAATGCCGGAGGACCTGGACTTCCATGTAGACCCCTATCATGCATAAGATAGAGGATGAATGGGGGAGGACCTGCATATCTAAATGTGAACCTGTCGTGCACTGGACCTAGTGTGTATATGACATAAATGAGACGACTAGTCCGACCAGATGGAGCAAAATGTTGCGACACATGCATTCCTATCAAAATGGTCCCATCTTTTGGTGGGGGTTGATTTGGGGGTTTCCACTCATGGGGGTCGAAGGGGTCCCAAAAAGTGGACATCTTGGGATGGCTCAATTCCTCATTTCCTGGGTGGCTGTCACCCTTGGTCATGGCTCTCATAGTGAGGGCTAAGTTTTGGAATGGGTGGTTTAGGTTCAACATGGTGGGTGCTGGTAGGAATGGGTGAGTGGTTGGTGGGTCACATGGGTACCCGTGCTCCCAAAGGAAGGGGTCAAAGGGATCATGGCAAGGGTCACCTAGGGGAAGGATCTCTAGGTCCTCAAAGTCAACCAAAGGTGGGGAGTCATCCTCCTCTAATGAAGTGATTGGGCCGGTGTAGTGAGTGGGTCGATCGGCCAATATCTTTGGGACCAAGGTGGTCGGGGAGTGGACCGGGATGGGTTCCTCTTCCACTGGAAGAAGGAGATGGAGGTCACTAGTGTAGCTACCAACGGTGCAGACCGAGGTGATAGACCCGATGCATGGGTGGATGAGGTCAAGGCTCTTGGGTCGGTCCGCTCCTATGGTCAACAAACAAGTCAGCTCAAGTTGCCACTTTAGGCCTTTGACGAAGTCATCCCAACGCTCAACCTTGTAGAAGGATTGGATTGTGGTGTGTGAGATGTTGATGGGTACTATGGGGAGGTGTTGTTCCATGGGAGGATAGGCATGGGGACGGATAGGGTGAGCCCGGTTTTCCTCTAGCCACCTAACCAAGGGCCCACTTATGATAAGTTCACTCTCAATTGGAGAGGGTGGCATAGGGTGAAGACCACCGTGCGAGGTTTCTTCTTCAACTTGGACATGTGTTTCCCCCACGGTTGGGATAGTGACCATGGTGTTCTCCACTTCTAGGTGGTCGGGTGTGTGAGCCATGATGCTTTCTACACATGGGATGGGAACTTCCTGGCCTAACTCATGACATTGTGACTCGTATTCTTCTTCCCAATCGGGGGAGGCCTCATGTACCTCAATCTCATTCTCATCCCTTTGGGGTGTAGAGGTTTTATTCTCCAAGGGAAATGGAAGGTCTTTTGGGGATGGGGTGATGATAGCCGGTGTGGGGTGCGCCCGGGGTGGTGAATAAGGACGGGACTCCGGCGGATGGGAGAGTATAAGGTTGTTGAATTTAAAGGCTCCCGGAAGGTGTGGCGGATGCACTAGGCAAGTACGACGTGTCGGGTCGATGTCGACATTCCTTTCATCTAATCATCTCCTACCTAGGATTATGCAAGGGCCTGTCAAAGTACCAATTTGGCACCAAGCTCCATCACAGTATGTGGTCTTCCCAAACCATTTATGGAATTCAACGAAGACTTGGTCTCCGTTGTGCACAATTTGTCCGGTCCTAGAAAGAGTGGCAACCATATCGGGGGATACCCAATTATCAGACTCCAAGTCAATAAAATCAATTTTCGTAGGCTCTCCATTGGGTAGGTATGCAAGGGATATGATTGGGAGAGGGATCATTTGGTCCGTCGACTCATTGACAGTGGGTGGTGGACAATGCATGGGACGGTCTGTCGGGGACTCTAATGCAAGCGTGCCCATGGACTAGACTCGTAGGGACAAGTCTAAAACTTGCTCTGATACCACTTGATGTGACACACTAAGGACGTATGCAGCAAAGAGACAAAGATCCTTGGACCTATTCCGCAAGCACAATCACAAAGCAATAAAGTACTAGATTGGGGCCGAATCGCCGTCGCACACACACGAGCCCGGGTGACTTGATGATGCTAAGTGGAGGTGATGGATCAAGACCCTAGCTGGTAGAGTGCCAGTAGGGCTAGGGTTGCCCTCCCGAAGGTACGAGGCCCACGCTTAAGGGGCTGGCCGGGTGCCAATTGGGGCACTAGGTCCCTCTCTCTCACAGCCCACGGTGACCGCTCGTAAGTGGAACACACGGGGTCGGGCGCTCTCTCGCAAGCTCAACGGAGCAATTCCGCGGATATTAGATGAACAAATACGGATAATGGAGCAAAGTTCAGAGCTTACCCTGGTTGGTTTGAAGAAACCAACCCCGTTCGGAGACGAGGGAGAGCGGGGAAGTGTGGGTTCCCAGCACACTGCGCTGATGAAGCTTGATCCCTGTTTAATAGTTACAAGCACTACACCTCACACAGGAGGGTAGACTTGGGGTGGGGATATCTATATTACAAATCAAACGCTACCTCCACACAGGGAGGGGGGTTAAGCCGACCAGGCGGGGAGGGGAGAGTTGCTCGGATTGCGCCGACGGAGCACCCGGCCGAATCTGCCCGGGTCTAGAATAGCAAGACAGGGGGTCGGTGTAGCCGCCGCTGTGAGCTGCCCCGGACTTAGAACTTGATGAGACTTGCGTAAAAACGTCGCTGACGTACCCAGGCACGACTGTTAAGTTTTGTGGGCGGGTCCGAAGTCGTCACCGTCAGGGGCAGGCTCTGGAACAGGGTCCCTGCGATCAGGCTTGGACTGCTCCCAGGATGCAACAGCAGACGGATGAAGTCACCACGATCACTCCCGAAGTCCAAACGAGGTGGGACCAAGACGAGCATGACCGGGGGCAAGCCTTCTTAGAGAAGCAAGAAAGAATGGCACCGGAAGAGGTCGGGGCCAAGAGCAGCAGTCTGAGAAGTGGAAGGGTGTCAGAGCAGATCCTGACTGATATGAACAGCGTCCCGGTGGTAGAAAATTCGGTACAATTAGCTCCGACCTCTGAATGCGGCCCCGCTGGCTGCGTTGGACAGAGAACAGGTGGATCTTTTCCCCGGTCAAGTGGCACGCCAAGGGGAGCACTGGTGTGATCGCAGAAGATTCTGCAAGTTGCTTCCGATTGCAGGCCGGACCGGTTCTGCGCAGTTGGCGAAGGACGGCTCTCCTGTGCAGCTCCGACCTCGGATTGAGGCGAAACCACCTCGCCTGCGAAGACGACCGGAAGAGATTTCCGTCGATGTAGGCCACGCCCCCAGGAGCTCCTGGGTGGAGTCTGAGGCGGTGCTGTAACAGACTGTCGATCTGCAGGTCTTCAGCTGCACACAGATTGGAAGAGAGAAATGGTGGAGGGGGGGTTTCTTTGGTGGAGGGGTAAGGGATATGGGTGCTTTGGTGGTGGGGAGGGGTTTGGAAGGTGGGAAGGGGTGGTGAGGGTGGAGGCCAGGGGCGGAGCTAGCAGGGAGAGGGGTGGGTGCGCAAATGGCCAAGGGGGAGGTGGTGGGGAGATGGGGGCGCAAGTGGCTTGGGGGAATGGGGAGGGCTCCTCTTGATTTGGGTGGTGGGTTAATGGGAGGGTTTAATGGAGGTCTAGGGAATAGGAAGGGGTTGCCTTGGGGATGGGAAGGGGTGCCTAGGAGAAGGGAGTCTCCCTTGGGAAGGTGAAAGGGTGTATGGGGAATGGGAAAGGTTGCTTGGGATGTGGAGGTACTAAAGGGGAGTAATGGCTCTTGGGAAGGTGAAAGGGTGGGGGGGCTGAGGTGGCGGGTGATGTGGCAAAGGGGGGGGGGAGGTGAAGGGGCAGGTTCACCCAAGGGAGAGAGAGAGAGAAGGAGAGAGAGAGGGGTTCGCCCCCTTTAGAGAGATATATATATATATATATAGAGAGAGAGCTATAGAGAGAGAGAAGACAATGCTTGTGGATAAATTTACTCAATACTTCATTAGCCATCTCAAGTGGGGTTGGGGTCCTATTTATAGGGATCCCAACATTTACAAAAAGTCCCTGAAATAAGTGCTAATAGCAAATAAGCAAAAGAGGTGGGGAAGGGAGGGGGGCGCCCCTGGGCCAGGCCCACCTAAATGGGCCCATACGACACTCTAGCCCAACATGATGACACAAACTTAGGTAAATAACATAATAACCTAGGGACTTGACTCAAAACAAAGGCAAATTACATCAAAATGACTCAACTAAAAGGAGAAAATACATCAAGATGTCCCACATAGCAAGCCCAAGTGTCGAGGTGGACCCGTCCAGTTGTGGAGCCGCACCCTACCCGTCTCCGGGAGGGAGAGAGGTGTCGAGCCAGAGGGAATCATGGGTGATGTCCCCATCATATAAAGTCTCCACTCTCTCCATGGAGCATTTTCCCCCTGTACCTTATTCATATACCTCTCCATCTTCTTGTCCCCGTGTGGATTCCTCTTCCCATGCGGGCCCATCTCCTTATTCCTCCACTGGACCCTATCCGTTTAACGGGCCTTCTTGTCCCGCCCATGTTGCTGCTAGCCCCATCAATTCTCATCCCCACATACATAATCCTTCCAGGCCCATGCATTCCTACATTCCCAGAATGGGCTTGTCTTCACCTCAGACTGGATCCCCTTATTTGGCCCATCAACATTATCCTGGTTTAAATTCATCCTCTCTTGCTCAGGCTGGCCCATATCCTTCTCGGACTCTTCCTACCGATGAAATGATCGCTCAGGCCCAACGCCAGCTTGATGGACTACAACGCCGAATCAATCCCCAAACTTCTTTGGATATCCCATTTGTCTTTCAAGGTCTTCAGCTCCCACCACGTTCACAAATTTCGGCTTATTGTCACTATGGTGGGATTGGTGACCCCTACATCCATTTCAAGGATTTCTTATATGAGTCGGCCCAGTTCCGGCACGATCTACACTTGATGGCCTATTTGTTTGGCCTATCTTTAGAGGGCTCGGCCAAGGATTGGTTCTTCATGTTACTGCAAGAGCAGATGATGAATTTTCAAGTTATACAAGAAAAATTCGTTCAGCAGTACCGAAACCAGGTTGGGCCTAGATATTCTATGGTGGATTTGGCCCAAGAGAAGATGAAGCCCGACGAGGAATTCTCCATGTTCGCCGATCGCTGGTGTCCTCTAGCCACGCAAGTTCCAGGGCATATTCCGGAGGGCGAACAAATCAAGATGATTATTTCTAATGCAATGCCTGAATTTAGATGCGTCTTAGCCCTGAATGATATCACTTCCTGGCAGTAACTCTACAGCCGAGCGCGCTTCATTAGCCAATAACTCCTAGTTTCCCTTGACCACGAGTCTCCTTCATCTTCACCTTCCACATACCCCTTCTCTTTACTATCCCCCACAAGTCAGCCCTCCACCTCATATCCCTCCATGACTCGACCGTCCGCTCCCACTTATCCATATGCCTTCCCATGTCACCCCGCCACATCTTCCTTCACAAGTCAACCCTCCGCTATTTTATTTCTCCACACCTCTCCACTCCCGGTCAAGAAAACATCGCACCCTAAGCGGGTGGATGCCGTCCATTACATTCCCACTCCCTCCACGCCTCCACACCATTCACTTACTAGCCCTCTGCCTTCACCTACGTGATCCCCCTTACGTACGCAACCTCCACTACCATCTCCACTACCTTCTCATACCCCTAGGCACCTGCCTTGCCCGAAGCGGGCTCCTCACTCTCCGTTGCCAGAATCTCTTACAGATATTTTCAGGGATTTGATGGTCACCCATGCGTTGCAACTCCCTCCGATTATGCCTTGCCAACCTGCGGTCGGGAATTTGCTCCATTTATGTGAGTTTCATCGTCAATAGGGGCATTTGATTGAGGATTGCCCCGAGTTCCGGGAACTTGTTTACAGCTTGGAAGACAAGAAGATGATTAATTGGGATGTCGTGCGCCAAGTTATTGTAGATCTTCACAAATAGCAGCAGCAGCAGTAGCAGCAAGCGCCGCCCAGGCAGCCGTCTCTGTCTCAAGACCAGGGGCATCCCTGTGATTTTTTAGTTGATAAAGCACCCGCTCCATTATTTATCCCCTCACCTACCCCCTCACCTTCACCATCTCCTACTCAACTTCCATGGCCTCCACAAACCCAAGCCTCTGCTCAGGCCAGCACAAACTCTTCTCCTTCCCCCTCCATTTCCACCACCGCTTCTACTCCTAACGCCGCTCGACGTGTTGTACCGACACGTCGGAGATGGGTGCCACGACCTGCCACCTCTTTTGCCTCGCCACCACCTTCTCCACCCCCATCTTCGCTACCTCCATTGGCCACATCTCCATCATCACCTTCTCTATTTTCCCCATTGCCGTCACCACCACCGTCTTCATCACCTCCTCTCACAATGATCCCTATTCTGTTACCTTCGCAACCATCCCCTCTACCGATGCCACTCCCTTCACCATCATCGTCCGAGCCTGAGCAAGATACCCCTATGCCCACACCCCCGCCATTGCCTTCGTCTCCACCCACGCCACCATCTTCACCTTTGCCTTCTCCTACACCTCCACCCTCTACCCTCCAAACCTTTACCCCCACTAGAGCCTATCATCACCATTATCTCTCCGCCACTACTAGTGTTACCTTCACCCACACCTGCCAAGCCTCCTCCACCCCTCTCTCTACCTATTTTAACCCCACGGAGCGGGTGCTTGCTACCTTTGGTGCCGCTCGGGTCTAGTCCCCAGGGAGATAAAGAGCCGAGCCAGGCTTGGATTATGCATTACAAGCTTCAAGATTTCATTTGCCGCATGCCGGTCCGAGTCCTGGTCCCTGGTCCCTAGCTATTCTAGGGATAATGAGCCTGCACTTGTTATGAAGATGGTTGCTGAGAAGAGTTCCTTAGCACTGGTGCCAGTTCCTTCAAAAGCGAGGCCGGTGGTAATCTCTTTACTCGCCAAAAAATTCACTATTGATGTTGTTATCACCTCTCGCTTGATTGCTATTCAGTTCACTAGCCCAGAAGAGTTTTCCACCCGGATGGTGCTAACCCACACGGTCGCTGAAAGTTTAATGAATTCAGCATTCAAGGGGCAATTGGCCGTGCCTTCGAGATTGACCAGAGGCATTCTACATTTTCTGTCTCATCTCCCTCAGCTTATTGGTGAGGCGGCCACGTCAACGCCGCGTATCACCCTCCCTCAGTTCTGTCCTGCACTTCTAGTAAGGGAGTTATACTTCATGCCTGATTACCGAGAGGAGATGCCGAACCTTATGCTGGTGATGTCAAGCAACATAGCTCCCTATTTTTCTAATAAACAACACAAGGAGTTGACTGTTCTACAATGTCTTTCCATGGTTGGCACCGCACAGCTAGGGACAACCGTCCTAATGGAGCTGCATTCATGTTCGGGCCAGGCCGTCTGCTAGGTGGGCCCATTATTTAAGGAAATATTGCAAGATAAGAAACCTGAAGGCCCAAGTCCACACCAGGCGGAGTTGTTTCAAGAAGATTTCGGCCAAGAAGAGGTGACGGCATAAGTTCAAGGGCCGTTAGTTGTGCATTCGGGGGTCCACTTCCTCCTCTCCTTCTTCCGTTCATTCATCTTTTCTTCTGCTCAATTCTTATCCATGGGTGGTGTACCTTCCACCACCTGACTATATTTCTACCATCTTCTCCTATCCTCACCATTCTAGGCCTCGGCCTATGTCCTCCTCTTCCCTTGATCTAGGGGCATCTTCTAGTTTTTCTCCATGGATACATCCGGATTTCGCTTCTCATCCTTTTTCCCCGACCCTGTTGGGGATCCCTCATGCTCATTCCCCGACCTCGTCGGGTGATTTTTCTGATCCTTCCCCGACTTTGTCGGGTGGTTTCCATTTCTTTTCCCCGACCTTGTCGGGTGTTCATGCATCTTCTTCCCCGTCTCTGGCAGGTGATCGCTATTCCTTTTCTCCGACCACGTCGGATGATCGTTCTCCTTCTTCCTTATCTTCGCAGCTATCCATTCATCATCTTTCTATTCTTTCCTCCTCACCCTTTCAAGGTCATTACCCTTTTTCTTGCTATTTTCGAGGCTTTAGCCCGCCTTGATCTCAGTTAATCCTTGGTTATTTTGTACTTGGTTCCTTGTTATCAGGGCCTCAGTGCCTTAACGAGGGAGTTCTAGCCCTCGTCTCTCTTCCTTTTTTATCCCTTCTTTGTCCAGTATGATGTCTGCCACTCCTCTATGTCGAGGAATCCAATACTTTGCTCTCCTTTCATCCTTTATCCTGACAAGCAAGGAAAATAAAGTCCGTGCTCCTCAAAGCTCGATGATCGAAATCGCTTTAGGAGGCCGATTTCCACGCCATCGATTTGCAAAGGTATCTTTGATTTTGTGCCGGAACATGTTATCATTGCTATTACTCTGTTATTTCTGCACTCGCTTATAATGTTGGTTCCTTAAAACATGGTTGAGTGGCCTTAGGCTTTAGTTAGTTTGCTTAGTCAAAAATGAGTCGCTTTTGTAGCATCTTAGGCTAGTGATAGCTCCGTGCTGGGAGTCTAGTTCTTTTCCCGATTGTTGAGGGTGACCTTTGAGTGTGGATTTTTCACACACTTTACGGCAAGCCATAGCCGATCTCTCTAGTGCAACATTGTTGCTGCTTTGGCCATACTTTGGGTATGCACAAAGGTCTTTTCTTTTCTCTACTCGGCCAAGTGCAGGGGCAAGAGATTGATAGATAAGATGACTAACCTAGGCGCTCCCTAATATGAGAGAGGTCTCAAATAGGGGCAGTCTTGACCCTTGAAAAATGAGCTTTCATGCTATATCTAGCCAATAAGGGCTATCAAAATAAAAATGAATCAATGCAAAATTATGAATCGAAGGCATGGCAAGAGTGGCAGTACAGTTCCCCGCGGGACGTCATGAGCCCGGTCGTATGCGTGCCTGATAAATATGGGTCCTAAAAATCAAAGACACAAAGCCCCGGCGCAACAGACTATCTCTTTGAGAATTTGAGCCTTGATATCTCCCATCCTGCACGAAGCTTGTCTCCAATTTTTCTTCTGCTTCTCCCTCTTAGGCTGGGTTGTATCTCGGGTATGGCCTTAGTAGGGGCACCGTTCTTTAGAAGTGGTTAGTTGTGGTAAGTCACCCTCACATGCACGCCCTACTCAAGGGAAGTCTTTAATGAGAGGGGAGGGACGGCGATCCCTGGCCAGTAGTTTGAGCCCGCCTTCGGTGCTGCAGATTGCTATTTCAAAAAAAAAATAAAAAAACAAAAAACAAAAAAAGAAGAGATATTGTCAAAATTCGAAAAAATGAGATATTGTCAAAAATCCAAAAAATAGATATTTTTAAAATTCAAAAAATTAAATATTTTCAAAATTTCTATAAAAAATCAAAAATTTTAAAAATCCAGAAAAATCAAATATTGTTGAAAATCCAAAGAAATCATAAAATTACAAAAAATCCAAAAAATGTGTCTTTTTTTCATGCATTTACATTTAAGAATAGGTATGTAATATGTTTGCTAAGTGTGTAGGTTGCAGGTGTTCAGGCATTCCTTGCTATATCCTTTCGCTCTGTCCCTTGTTCACGTGCTTCTGATCTGTTCTCTTCTTCAATCATATCTCTCGATCTGTTCTGAAGCTTGTGTCCTTCTCAGCTTTTGTTTGCAATGATCATATCTATATGAGAAGGTTTTACCTCACGATTATGAACCTGACAGTTCTGCTTCATTCTGATCTTGAGTTTTGATTGAAGAACGTATTTTGTTAACGTCTTTCGTCCCACCGTGTCCTTGTCACGTGTTCATGTCCCACCGTGTCATCCCACACTTGTTGTTTTATCCCTCATCACGTGTTGTTAGTTGTCTTGCATATGTTGATAGTCGTCCCTCTATGTTCCCTGTGTTGTCCCAACCGTGTGGTTATCCGACATGTTCTTATCCCAACCGTGTGTTGTCCCACCGCGTTGTTATCTTGTCACACCGTGTTCATGCATGCATGTTGTTTGTTCATGCCTTTGCATATGTGCTCGTTTGCCTTGTCTCCCATTTTATCTGATCGTCATGTTATGCCGTGTTATTTGTCGTTCAGTTAATCATTGTGTTATCGTTGCTTGTTTATCTTATTTGTCTTATACATGAAAAGCCATAAAAATCTGAAAATGAAAATCCAAAAAAAAAATGTGTCGTTTCACCTGTATAGGTAAGTCAGGTATGGCCTTCTGTCCCTATCTCCCTTATTGTATTACTGTATGGTACTATGCTATATTATCTTGAGAACCAGTTGATTGTCTACGTGTTCCAGGATCTGATGTTCCCCTTTAACAAAAATGATGATGATCCAGGTTCACGTGTTTAATCTCCGGATAGGCCGTTGGGTTCGGAAAGCTTGAGGAGGATGGTTCTATCCTGCACGTTGTGGTTGCGGATAGTATCTTGACTTTGAATCTCCCAGCTTAGCAATATTATTCTTGAGTATTTTATATTTTAATCTTTCTTCGCATTCATTTTGATGATTTCTTTATTTTAGCCCAGCATGCATCATACGCATCTTTTGAGCATTCATGACCCATGGTTTGCCTGCGAAATGTCCCACCAGTGGTGGTCAGCTATGTGTTTAATGCTAGAGTAAGAGGAAAAATTTTACTCTGAGTTGGAAGGTTCACTTTGGTCAATTCGCTTGGTTTGGTTGATTAAGAGGTACCCGTCTGGAGTTTTAATCTGTTTCTTCATGTTTTCGCTGCTTATTCCGATCTCCTCATTGTTCCGAGGGATTGTGTCCCCCATGAGGTTGATCGTGTGTTTCCTTTTATTTTTTTAGTTCCTCCAGATTGGTGTCACTTTTGGTCTAATCGTTCCTTATGTTTGGTTCAGAGTTTTTCAAAAGATTCTTATCGCTCGTTGGTGAAAAACGGGTGTCATTTTTACCTTAACGCCCACTTTTCCGTCCGCTCCGCTTCATTTCTGCTTCATCTCCATGTTCCATTTCACTTTCGCTTCACCTCCGCTCGCTCCCCTGTAAAGAGGATGTCAAGGAGGGGCATCTATTGACACCCATTTTTTACCGATAAGTTGAGTCATTTCTCTTACTCCCATTTGTTGATGCCTCGAGTTATCCGTTACGCGTTGGGCTATTTTCTTGCACGTTCTAGGCCAATTTTATTGGTAGCCTCCCTCCCTGACTAAGTCTGCTTCAATATAGGGCTTAATGGGCCTTGATTTTGGTTAGTCAAGCATTTTCATGGATCTCAAGTACCCAGCAAGATGTACGGTTCATAACTGGCCGCTCAACCTATGTGTGATTGTCTATAGACCGTCCATACATTTATGGAATATTTTGGTTAATTTTTTGAATTTCCACCGACAATCTTTTGTGCGGTCTCACATTAGCCGTTCAAACTGATGGACGGGCTAATTGTGGCCGTTCTTCCCGCAGAGTCCTACGCTTCGTTGTATTCTCAGATAATTACCCAATTAATCTATTTATCACCGATAGGGCTAGAGCGGTCGGCCTTTGGCCGCTCTTATTCTTGAACGGTCCAATCCTAGCCGTTCATATGTGAGAGTCCAATGGTGAGGTTCTCGATTGGTTTAATGGATAAATGGTTGGATAATTCCTCTATATTTGAGTTTCCACCGACAGGTATGGACGGTTTAATGGTAGCCGCTCAACACGATGAGCGGTCTATCGTAAGACCGTTTAACTGCTCGCATCCCGAAGAATTAACAAATTTTCTCTCTCTATCCGTGATTTTATCCCTAACTTCATCCAACCATTTCTCCTTGGATATTTAGTCATTTTTGGTGCCGTTTCTTATGGTTGAAAGATAATTCAATTATCTTTAACTTCCCTGTTATTATCTCGACCTGAAAATGGCTACAAACCCTAATTTCAAGCTATGACCCCAGGTGCTCTATAAATAGACCCTGAGGCCCAGCTTTGAAAGGGGGGGGAGATTTTTGGTCGACGGCAAAGCCCTACCGAATCTTTGAGCGACCTACAACCAGGGAGGGAGACCTTTTACCTCCATACAGGCGTCCGGTTTAAGAGAGTATCTCATTTTTGTGTCTTTAGTTCATTAATCCGTCGCTCTCACTTGTTTGCATGCATTACTTGTTGTGCCCCTGTGGTTTTGATGATGGTTTTGATGATTGGTTTTTGATGTGAGTTAATCACTGTGAGTCATCTTGCTGTGTGTCATCATGCTATTATTCTGATCATAATGCTTTCTTTTATATGCACGATAAATTCATGTTTTATCATGTAAATGTATGGAGTTCATAGGGTTGTCAGATAACATGCTCTACTTAATTCTGTCTACACTCTGCCTGCACAGTCTCCACAGCAATGCGTCAACTACTTGAGCTGATGCGTCGACCCTTCAGTTCAATCTCTCAAGTCTATACACTCCATGCCAATCCAAGTCTATACATCGGTTTGATTCAAAGTCTGTACACTGCTTCACTTCGTCAAAGTCCATACATCCTCAACTGAACCCCATGTCTGTACAATGGCCTCAATCTTCATCTATCTACACTCTGTTTGGATAGTATGGACAGTGGTGGGTCGACCCACCCTTGCTGATGTGTCGACCCATCAGAACATTGTTCTTTATAGTAAGCCCACACATTGGTCTTCTTGACTCAAAGTCTATACATCCGGAAAGGGGCCAAGTCTATACAGTCTCACGCTCAAATCCTTCAAAGTCCATACATTGGACTGTAGCTTCCACTGTTCATACCTTGGTCCAAGTCTATACAGTGCACTGTGCAGCCTGTTCGTGTTCAAGCTTGTTGGTGAAGTCTGTACATCGCTCACTCCTTCAGCGTGAACAGTTCGTCTCAATCCTTCGAAGTCTACACATTTATATGTCTTCTAAGTCTACACATTACCAAAGTATGTACAGCCCCTACTCTATACAACCGACTGATGTTGCAGTGTTCACCAAGTCTATACATCGCCTTCAGACCTTCAAGTCTATACACTGCTACAGGAACCAATTCTGTACATCGGCTTCGCATCTGCAAGTCTGTACATTGGAGTCAGTTCACCAAGTCTATACATTGGACTTTGTTTCACCAAGTCTGTACACTCCACATCTTCTCCTACGCTTGGCCAAGTCTATACACTCATACCTTTTCCTACGTTTTACTGGCCAAGTCTATACATGGCTAAGTCTGCACATTGTCTTTAGCTCAAGCGTTCAAAGCCTAAAGTCTATACAGCGCAAAGTCTACACATTGGCTCAGGGTCGTCAAGTCTATACATCCACAGTGGACGTTCAAGTCTATACATTGGCCCTAACACTCAAAGTCTGTACAATCGCTGCACTGTACAAGTCTATACACTGGCAATCTTGCTAAAGTCTATACATTGGGTCTAACATTCCAAACTCTGTACAGTCACTCCCTCAGCAAGTCTATACACTGGAGTCGTCAGCTGTGAGGACAGCATGTCTGTACACTGGTTCTCATGCATGTTAAACATGAAGTCTGTACACTGCATGGTCTCAACTAGCGTCTCAAGCTGAAGTCTATACATTGGCGCACTGTTCATGCATCAGGTCTCAAAGTCTATTCAACGAGGGCTTCGCATCTTCATGTCTATACATTGGTCGGTGCAAGTGTATACAATGGACGAGTCTGCATAGTGCATATGTTCTAAGTATATACACTGTGTTGCATTACATGTTTTTACATCTAAGTCTATACATCTGATAGGCTTATTAATGCATCAGTCTGCAAGTCTATACACTGAGCTCGCATGAAGACTTCAACTCTATACACTCACTCAGTGTACACACTTACTCACTTGCTGTTCTTCAAAGTATGCACATCGCATAGCTTCACATATTTGAAGTCCATACATTGGAGAGTTTGTACATTGCATTTGCATTCACAAGCCTATACATCCTGAAGTCTGCCATTGCTCCTTCATTCAATGAAGTCTGCACATTGTTGAATGTTCTTCAAGTCAGAACAGCGGATGTCTTCATATGTGAAGTCTATACACTGCATGCTCACTCAACTAACTCTATACACTCGTTTGTTAACCTTTAACTCTATACACTCGTTGTTAACCTTCAACTCTGTACACTCGATTGTTAACTTCAAAGTCTATTCACTCAAGCTGCAGGTTGACTGTACACACTTTGTTAACACCTGAACCAAGTATATACATCCAACTGATATCTACTTATGTCTGTGTGGCAGGTACTGTTCGAGAAGCTGAAGGCACGTGATCCAAGGACCTGAGATGTTGACACGTGGCCAAATACCTGGGCGGGAAATGTGGAGGCCATACGCGCCCAGTGCTGCCTCTGCTCGAGCTGCTATAAAAGGGAGTCTCGGTTGTCTGAAGGTAAGTGATCGAAGCCTTGAGAGCAATAGCAGAAGTGCAGAAGTGCTGAGAGTTCGATCCAGCAGAAGAGAAGAAGAGTTGCAGAGAAGAAGAAGAGAAGAGAAGAAACAGAGAGAGCCTGCGAAAGAAAAAGAGTGAAGAAGCAGAAGAGAAAGAGAGAGAGAGAAGGAGTTCGTAGAGAAGAAATGGGAAAAGCTTGAAGATCTATCCTCTGGTGTTTGGATCAAATCCAAGCCAGACCTGCTCCCTTGAGAGCTACATTACTTGTATTTCATTTCCAGCTTTTGGAGCTGTGCTTTTTCATCCTTTCTTATTTTCCTTTTTTATCTTTCCATCTTTGTTCTTCCGATTGGCCTGTTGGGGATCGGGTTCCTCCTGTGGTCTCAGGAGAAGGGAGATCTGATCTCCGGTTGCAAGTAGCTGGGAGATACTTGTGGGTTCCCTCCGGTTTGGAGGAAGGGAGACTTGTCTCCGGTTCTAGGCTTGTGGCTTGCAAGTCCAGGGGTCCCTCCGGTTGGAGGAAGAGAGGTCTGCAACCTCTGGTTACTGGTGACTGGGAGTCACTAGCGGGTTCCCTCCTGGTCTAGAGGAAGAGAGACTTCGGTCTCTGGTTTCCAAGTGGCTGGGAGTCACTTGGGGTGTCCCTCCGGTTGGGAGGAAGAGGGGAGGTTGTTCCCCTGGTCAAGCTGTGTGGCAGCAACTGTTCGCAGACCGAGTCTGCTTGGTTCTAGTATTTGCTAGTGAAGCCTCACTCCGGTTGGGAGTGAGGGGTGGATGTAGGTCTGGAGGATCGAACCACCTAAAAATCTATTGAGCAGTGGTTTGCTTGTGTGTTTTCTTCCGCTAAATGCTTGGATAGGCGCGCTCCATGTGCTTGCTCATAAGTCTAATTGAATTAGTTTTATTCTGTGATTGCGTCTAGCATCTGAGTTTTTATTTGGGCATTATTTGTAGCAGGATACATTCACCCCCCTCTGTATCCGGGCCTAGCACCCTAACAGTTGGTATCAGAGCGGTGTCTGCATACAAGGTCCAGCGACCTGCAGATCCGATCTTGCAGTCTTAGGTGCTAATTTGCTTTTGGTGCATCAATATTCCTGTTGCATTATATCTGTTTGTCTCCATGGGTGAACCACCAGTTTTCAGTGGTACGCATTTTAATGTATGGTTTGCTAGTCTAAAAAATTATGCGAAATCTGTTAATCCAGACCCGTGGAAAGTAATTTCACATGGCCCTCATGAACTACCAAAGAAAAATTCCAAATGGACTGACAGTCAAAAATCACTGCATGAAGAAAATCAGATAGCTATAAATCTGATGAAAACAGCTACTGATAGAGCTTTTCATTCATGTTTCTTTGATTGCAGTTCTGCTAAAGATATTCTGGACATGCTGAAGCGAACTCAGATAAGAGATGTGGACAGCTGCATGATGGCTGACAGAAATAATCAAGACAGCAGTCAAGATGAAGATGATGATGATGATGAGGTAAATCCCTTTGAAAACTATGATTTAGATGATTGGGAAAATGCATATTCTGAGCTGCTTGAATCTCATGAACTGTTAAGAAAATAATACAAAAAATTGAAGAAAAGTAGTAGGTCAGACAATTTAAATGTTGATTATAGAAATTGTGCTGAACTGAAAAATGCTCTTGATGTTAGTATGTCTGATACTCAAATGCTGAAAGAATTTGAATGCGTTAAGTCTGAATTAAACAAGCTGAAATCAGAAAATGATTCTCTTAGAGGGTTCTCCAAAGAAAATGAAGAAAGTTTAGAGAAACTAGAAAAGGAGAACACACTGCTGACCGAGAAATTTGAAGCCGTCAAATCTGTAAACATAGAGTTACAGAAAGATTTTGAAATACAACAAAGAGAAATGAAGCAAATTGAAAATGAAAGATAGTATGAAGTCAATTCAGAAGACCAGCTTCTAATAAATGAATTAGTTCAAAATGATAAGCTTAAAGAAGAAATTGAAAAATTGATGCGGTTAAACAGTGCGATGTCTGAGAGACTTCTAACCTTAGAAAAAGGAAAAATGGTGTGTGTTGAAGTTCCTGAAAAATTGAGCATTTTGGAACAAGAAATTGAAAAATATAAAACTGCTAACAAGGTGTTAACTAAATGTGTGAATTGTAGTGAACAAGAGATTGCCAGTTATGAGCTACATATTTCCTCTTTAGAAAATGAAATTCAGGATTTGAAAGTTTCCTTGTCTAAATTTGTTGATGGGCAGAAAAACCTAGACAAGCTACTAGGTATAAAAATCAACCCTAGGAAGGAAGGGCTCGGCTACAATTAGATAAACAAGAAGGAACTTCAGAACAAAGTTATGACATCTTTTGTAAGTGGTTCAGATGTAGCCACCACCTCTAAAGACAAACAGCCCATTGCTCAGAAAATGTTGGGAGCAAAGGATAATTTTAAGAAAGAGGGACTGGGCTACAGTCCAGTCATGAGGAAGGTCGATGGATCCAATTTGAGAACTATTTTTGTTAAATCTTCTGAACAGGAAAAGCCTTCTACTTCATCTTCACCTCAGTATAAGGCTAAGAAAACAGAAAAACATGATAAAAATCAGAAAATGATTGAAAAACAGAAAATAAATAAAAAGGGTCCATCAGTGTTTGCTGATCACAGTCCTCACACACACTCACATGCATCTAAAAAGAAGATTATCTGTCATTACTGTCATAAATTTGGTCATCTGTTGCATGAGTGTAATTTGATGGAGAAGGATGATAAGAATGCTAGGAGATCTCATGATAAAAATCCTTCACCTCAGAAAAGGAGTGTCACATGTTCTAATTGTGGCAAATCAGGACACTCAATTGCTCATTGCTGGTTTGCTAGTGGTAAGAAAACCTTTTATTCATATCATGCTAAATTCCCTGCAAACCAACATGTTTTTAGTAAAAACAAATCTGTTTCAATGAACCAGCACATCATCTGTTTTAACTGCAACATGATTGGTCACAAGACCTCTGAATGCTGGTCAGGTTCTTTTAAAAGAAATTCTATTTCATGCTTTGAATGTGGAAAGAGTGGCCACAGGGCCATTGAATGCTGGCATGCTCAGGGTAAGAATAAGAATTTCAAACATGCTAAATTCCCTGTAAATGGAAATGGTTTTGGTAGACATGTTTTTAGAGGCAAGCACAATGAGTGCTTCAAATGTGGAAAGTATGCCCACACAGTCAAGGACTGTTGGCATGCCCAAGGAGGCTATGGCAATAATGAACTCAATTTTAAAAAGAATGCCTCTTATTGCTCTCACTGTGGAAAGCATGGCCACATAGTCAAAGACTGTTGGCATGCTCAAGGAAAAAATTTCATCTCTGGAAAGTTTAAATTCCCTGCAAGTACAAATGCTCTCAGAAAGAACAAAGTTGTTTTCAAAAAGAAAAACTTTGAATGTTTTGATTATGGAAAATAGTTTGGTCATGCGAATAACAGAAATTTCCATGCTAATGCACATACAATTCATGTTCATAATAATGTGCATAAATCAGATCTGAAAACTGCTGCTCCTTGCTATCAAGTTAAAAATGTGCTGAGAAAACCTGCTAGGAGTAATACTGTCATGTCAGGACCCAAGACTTCTTGGGTGCCTATTTGTGCAAAATAGTTTGCTAACCTGCAGGTGTGCCTTGGAAGCTGAAGAATAAAGAGGGGTAATAAACCAAGGCACTCAAGAATGAAAACCCCTTCCTGAATCTTTCAGGTAAATTTATTGCACTTCCTGTTTTTAGTTCTACTGCATAGCATACTAAATCTATGTTTGCATATTCATTTATCATCTGTCATTTGCACTACTTTCTGATCATGCACTCTGAAACATCTGAAAATCTAAACTGCATATGTATGTAGCTTGAAATTTGTCTGTTGCATAGTTCATTGAAAATCTGTCTATTGCATTCTGAAAAATTTGATAAGCTGAAATTTGATCCATGCATGCTGCCCATGTTGAATTATTATGCATGACCTCAATGGTATATAAATGGTAAGGTACCAAAAGGCAGGGAAGTCTATCTGGAGGTTCTTACTATGTGTGAGGTGGTCTTTTAGACCAAGTGCTCCGCCTAGTATCATGGGTCACCTTGTTGGATAGGACAGTCTGAATGTGCATGAATCAAAATCATATGTTCAATTTCTCATAGCAAAAATTGCATGTTTTAAGGGGGAGTTACTTGCATGTGTTTTTGCATACATAAAGTGCATTGCATTTCCTTAGACTGAAAATGCCAAAAAGATTGTCTAAATGCATGTTGTCAGGGGGAGTCAATGCATTGCATATAGGTTGTCAAATGCATACTCATGTGAGAATTCATTGCATATCCTTCCTTATTGATTTTATTGACAGACCTTGAACATATTTTTGAAAATATTGAGCTTCAAAATCTCTCATATCAATTGGTATCATTTGGCTTCAGATTTCTATCAGTCTTTCATGAAGATTTCAATGGGACTATCTCGATCATAAATCTGAAAATTCTTGAACTAGAAATCTTCTATTATATATTTTTATGAATGACTGAAATAACTCATGTGGTTTAAGTTTAATGTATTCAATGAGTTTGGCTTTAAAATCTCTTAAAAATATCTGAAGCATGTTTAATAAACCTTAACCATCTGTTTCATGCTGTGTCTTGTAAAATCTTCTGAAATCTACATTATTGAATACATGACTTTATTTGGTTAAATACATGAAATTGTTATTGATTTGAAGCAAATGAATTTTTCTGAAATGTCTAAAGGGTATTTTCTGTCAGAGCAATGACCTTGGTCACTGAGAAACACATGTCCAAAGGACTGTGTCATGAGGTACTATAGTTAACTCTGATTAAGAATAATTGAATTTCAGGCAGAGCAATGGCATGCACACTGAGAAATACAACTCACTCATCAAGAAATGATTTGCAGTGTGTCATGATGTGTAAATACTATCTCTGTTCATATAAAGCATGACAGTTAGTCACACTAAGTGCTTAGGGATATTGGCCTCTGATCAAGGTATATCCTCTAGTTACAAGGTGTGCACTAAACTAGAGTGCTCGTAAAATTTGTAGCATGAAAAATTGTCGAACGAATTTAAATATCTGAATATTGATTCTAAAATCAAATTGCTACAACCCTAGACAAAATCATATGACTTCATAATTGCTTGATTTCAATACTGATGCATGTAATTCCGAAAGAAGTCAATAAATTTGATTATGTAAGAGAAAGAGAGTTTTATCAAGATAAATATGAGTGCTTGGTTCATTTTTATTAAACCATGGTTTTAGATATCAATACAGAATTTTATTGATAAACTCTACATACATAATGGTTAAACCATGATGTTCAATAAAGCTCATTCATAAACCCTTATAATGGAAGATTTTGAAAAACTTATGCTTTGGATTTATGAGATTGATATCTCTCTGAAAATCTGACTGAATTTTCTGAGATTGGAGCTTCTTTAAAAATCTGCTAATTGAACCTCTTCTGCTCATTGACCTGAACTTCTCCTTGTTTGCCCCTGTGGTCTCCTTCTCATTCATTTCATAAGGTTCCATTTATTGAGGGGGAGCCTCCTTGTCATATGCATCATGCTGCATAGAAGGAGAAGAATTGTGCTCTTGCATTCATATTTCTGGTATCTGCATCTACATTCATACCCCTTCCCATGGTTTATTTTGATTATACTAAAGGGGGAGATTATTTACCAAAGAGGGAGAATATCATTCAATCAGTGCATGCAGGTTCCTTTTGATCATCTCAAACTCATGCTTTTGCTAAAACTCTTAAAGGGGGAGAATCATGTTCTTACAAGGGGGAGAAATTGACTGAATTTTTATACATGCTATAATTTCTCAAACTATTTTCTTTTTGATGAAGTCAAAGGGGGAGAATAGTTTGTGTCATCAGCATTACTCACAGTGTAGTATTGCCATCATCAAAAAGGGGGAGATTGTTGTGCCCCTGTGGTTTTGATGATGGTTTTGATGATTAGTTTTTGATGTGAGTTAATCACTGTGAGTCATCTTGCTGTGTGTCATCATGCTATTATTCAGTCATTCTCTGATCATAATGCTTTCTTTTATATGCACGATAAATTCATGTTTTATCATGTAAATGTATGGAGTTCATAGGGCTGTCAGATAACATGCTCTACTTAATTCTATCTACACTATGTCTGCACAGTCTCCACAGCAGTGCGTCAACTCCATGAGCTGATGCGTCGACTCTTCAGTTCAATCTCTCAAGTCTATACACTCCATGCCCATTCAAGTCTATACATCGGTTTGATTCAAAGTCTGTACACTGCTTCACTTCGTCAAAGTCCATACATCCTCAGCTGAACCCCATGTCTATACAACGGCATCAATCTTCATCTATCTACACTCTGTTTGGATAGTATGGACAGTGGTGGGTCGACCCACCCTTGCTGATGCGTCGACCCATCAGAACATTGTTCTTTATAGTAAGCCCACACATTGGTCTTCTTGACTCAAAGTCTATACATCCGGAAAGGGGCCAAGTCTATATAGTCTCACGCTCAAATCCTTCAAAGTCCATACATTGGACTGTAGCTTCCACTGTTCATACCTTGGTTCAAGTCTATACAGTGCACTGTGCAGCCTGTTCGTGTTCAAGCTTGTTGGTGAAGTCTGTACATCGCTCACTCCTTCAGCTCTCACCAAGTCTGTACAGCGTGAACAGTTCGTCTCAATCCTTTGAAGTATACACATTTATATGTCTTCTAAGTCTACACATTGCCAAAGTATGTGCAGCCCCTACTCTATACAACCGATTGATGTTGCAGTGTTCACCAAGTCTATACATCGCCTTCAGACCTTCAAGTCTATACACTGCAAAGGAACCAAGTCTGTACATCGGCTTCGCATCTGCAAGTCTGTACATTGGAGTCAGTTCACCAAGTCTATACACTGGACTTTATTTCACCAAGTCTGTACACTCCACATCTTCTCCTACGCTTGGCCAAGTCTATACACTCATACCTTTTCCTACGTTTTACTGGCCAAGTCTATACATGGCTAAGTCTGCACATTGTCTTCAGCTCAAGCGTTCAAAGCCTAAAGTCTGTACAGCGTAAAGTCTACACATTGGCTCAGGGTCGTCAAGTCTATACATCCACAGTGGACGTTCAAGTCTATACATTGGCCCTAACACTCAAAGTCTGTACACTCGCTGCACTGTACAAGTCTATACACTGGCAATCCTGCTGAAGTCTATACATTGGGTCTAACATTCCAAACTCTGTACAGTCACTCCCTCAGCAAGTCTATACACTGGAGTCGTCAGCTGTGAGGACAGCATGTCTGTACACTAGTTCTCATGCATGTTAAACATGAAGTCTGTACACTGCATGGTCTCAACTAGCGTCTCAAGCTGAAGTCTATACATTGGCGCACTGTTCATGCATCAGGTCTCAAAGTCTATTCAACGAGGGCTTCGCATCTTCATGTCTATACATTGGTCGGTGCAAGTGTATACAATGGACGAGTCTGCATAGTGCATATGTTCTCAGTATATACATTGTGTTGCATTACATGTTTTTACATCTAAGTCTATACATCTGATAGGCTTATTAATGCATCAGTCTGCAAGTCTATACACTGAGCTCGCATGAAGACTTCAACTCTATACACTCACTCAGTGTACACACTTACTCACTTGCTGTTCTTCAAAGTATGCACATCGCATAGCTTCACATATTTGAAGTCCATACATTGGAGAGTTTGTACATTGCATTTGCATTCACAAGCCTATACATCCTGAAGTCTGCCATTGCTCCCTCATTCAATGAAGTCTGCACATTGCTGAATGTTCTTCAAGTCTGAACAACGGATGTCTTCATATGTGAAGTCTATACACTGCATGCTCACTCAACTAACTCTATACACTCGTTTGTTAACCTTTAACTCTATACACTCGTTTGTTAACCTTCAACTCTATACACTTGATTGTTAACTTCAAAGTCTATTCACTCAAGCTGCAGGTTGACTGTACACACTTTGTTAACACCTGAACCAAGTATATACATCCAACTGATATCTACTTATCTCTGTGTGGCAGGTACTGTTCGAGAAGCTGAAGGCACGTGATCCAAGGACCTGAGATGCTGACACGTGGCCAAATACCTGGGCGGGAAATGTGGAGGCCACACGCGCCCAGTGCTGCCTCTGCTCGAGCTGCTATAAAAGGGAGTCTCGGTTGTCTGAAGGAAAGTGATCGAAGCCTTGAGAGCAATAGCAGAAGTGCAGAAGTGCTGAGAGTTCGATCCAGCAGAAGAGAAGAAGAGTTGCAGAGAAGAAGAAGAGAAGAGAAGAGACAGAGAGAGCCTGCGAAAGAAAAAGAGTGAAGAAGTAGAAGAGAAAGGGAGAGAGAGAGAAGGAGTTCGTAGAGAAGAAATGGGAAAAGCTTAAAGATATGTCCTCTGGTGTTTGGATCAAATCCAAGCCAGACCTGCTCCCTTGAGAGCTACATTACTTGTATTTCATTTCCAGCTTTTGGAGCTGTGCTTTTTCATCCTTTCTTATTTTCCTTTTTTATCTTTCCATCTTTGTTCTTCCGATTGGCCTGTTGGGGATCGGGTTCCTCCTGTGGTCTCAGGAGAAGGGAGATCTGATCTCCGGTTGCAAGTAGCTGGGCGCTACTTGTGGGTTCCCTCCGGTTTGGAGGAAGGGAGACTTGTCTCCGGTTCTGGGCTTGTGGCTTGCAAGTCCAGGGGTCCCTCCGGTTGGAGGAAGAGAGGTCTGTGACCTCTGGTTGCTGGTGACTAGGAGTCACTAGCGGGTTCCCTCCTGGTCTGGAGGAAGAGAGACTTCGGTCTCTGGTTTTCAAGTGACTGGGAGTCACTTGGGGTGTCCCTCCGGTTGGGAGGAAGAGGGGAGGCTGTTCCCCTGGTCAAGCTGTGTGGCAGCAACTGTTCGCAGACTGAGTCTGCTTGGTTCTAGCATTTGCTAGTGAAGCCTCACTCTGGTTAGGAGTGAGGGGTGGATGTAGGTCTGGAGGACCGAACCACCTAAAAATCTATTGAGCAGTGATTTGCTTTGTGTGTTTGCTTCTACTAGATGCTTGGATAGGCGCGCTCCATGTGCTTGCTCATAAGTTTAATTGAATTAGTTTTATTCTGTGATTGCGTCTAGCATCTGAGTTTTTATTTGGGCATTATTCGTAGCAGGATACATTCACCCCCCCTCTGTATCCGGGCCTAGCACCCTAACATTACTTTCTCCACGTTTCTTCCACGATTTTATCATTCTCATACATCATTGACACACCCTCCTATGTTTTTGACGCCCCCAGGGGTTTAAAAATCCCCAGGTATCCCCCATTTCCTTTAGTCATATTCATTTCTTTCCATTTTAGCATTTGCTACACTCCCTAGTTCTAATTTGGTTTTTCTTTTATGTTCTACATGTTATTTTGCAGGTCAGCAACACACTAACGCGAGGCCCATCCTTTCTGGCCAACCGGAAAGGGTGGAGGTTGGACCCCTTTTGCAATTCCTGGCGTGGTGGGTTTGTGCGGTTCCCAACTAGCCGCTCAAGGAGATGTGCAGTGCAATTTGGACCGTTCTTCTTCTTCCTGCGGTCATGTTGAAACCGTTCATCTGCCAGGAGTGCTTTATCCTACGTCCCGTGCAGCGCTCTTAGACGGCCTGTAGTGCGACCGTTCATCTATATCGGTGATTCCTCCTGAGCCGTACATCGTTGCAGCGTTGTACACAAGGCGAGTACATCTCCCTCTTTTTAAGGTACAGCGTGTCCATCACGTTCGGCACCATGGTGGCGATCACAGGTTTCTACTCTTTCCTTTCCCTCTGCCTTTCGTTCATTTCCCATATTTGATGTGGTAAGATAGACATGGGAGGGCATTAAGAATGGAAGGAAGAACAACACGTCAATAATAGGCTCCCGGAGATGTTGGGGATGAACTAGGCAAGACCGACGCATTGGGTCGAAGGTGGCATTCCTTTCATCAAGCCATTATTTCCCTAGGATTATGCAAGGGCCTGCCAAAGTACAAATTTGACACCAAGCCCCATCAAAATATTTATCCTTCCCAAACCATTTATGAAATTCAACAAAGACTTGGTCTCCATTGTGTACAATTTATCCGGTCCAAGAAAGGGTGGCTACGATATCGGGGATACCCAATTGTCTTCTACCATGTCAATGAAGTCAATTTCTGTGGGGCTCCCATTGGGTAGGTATGCTTGGAATATGATGGGAAGTGGGGCCTTTTGGTCCGTAGACTCAATGACATTGGGGGGTAGATAGTGCATAGGGTTATCTGAAGGTGACTCTAATACAAGCGTGCCCATGGAGTAGACTAGTAGAGACAAGTCTAAAACTTGATCTGATACCAATTGATGTGAAACACTCTATAGAACGCAGTAACTAGACAAAGAACCCCTTGGATTTATCCATAGCAAGCACAATTCGCAACTTAGAGACTATCGAAGACGGTCGCTCACCGGTGCGCCGCTCAACCCAAGGGTGACTCGATGATGCTGAGTCAAGGGTGGTGGGACTAGGCCATTGCTGGTAGAGGGACAACAAGGTTATGATTGTGTTCCCCCCCAAAGATATGGAAACCCGAATTTGAAGGGCTGACCGAGTGCCACAAGGGACTCGGATCACTCGCATCCTCCATAGTGGTCACTCGAAAGCAAGGGTGCTTTAAGGACCGGGCACTCTCGAACACTCCAGTGGAGCGTGGACGGATATTAATTGAACAAGCACTCAAATATGAGCAAGGGTTGAGAGATTACCTAGCCGGTTTGAAGAAACTGACCCCGATCGGAGACGTGGGCGAGCGGGGAAGTGTGGTTTTCCCGCACACTATGTCAGTGAAGTTTCTTCCTATTTAAATGATTACATGAACTACTTCTCACGCAGGAGGGTTGGACAAGGGGTGGGGAGTTGTGTGATTACAACAAACACTACCTCCTGCAGGGAGGGGCTTTAAGCCGGCTAGGCAAGGTGGGGAATGCCAAAGTAGAAGAGAGCCTACGGTTCTGTCCGCTCAGTCTTGGCAGGATAGGGGTTCGCTGATGAAGCTGCCACAAATCTGTCTGAAGTCAGAAGTGGGCGAGACCAGCACGAAAACTTCTTGGGTTGGCCTAGGAAGGCTTCAGAATTTTTGGAGAATTTAGCATGGCCGTCGGAGGTTGAAGAAGGCTCTTGAACTGGACTCCTAGGTTCAACTTCTGTCTATTCTAGAATCGAAGGCGCTGGAAGATGTCCTCGCTCCGAGTGACTCCGAGCTTCGAAGGTGACGCAGCTTATATCGATACGACCATGGAAAGGTTCTCTTTGAGCAGCAACCAGAAAAAACACCAGAGGAGGTCGGAGCAGAGAACTAGATCCCGTAGAGTAAAGGGGTGTCGGTCAGGCCCTGACTGGATTGATCTGCGCACCTGGGGAAGAATAAATGGAACAGGGAGCTCCGAACTCCAAACGATGCTCCGCTTGCTGCGTTGGATAGAGGACTGGTAGTATTTCGTCCTGGTCAAGTGGCGCACCAAGGAGAACAAGGATGTGGCCGCAGGAGCTTCTGTACTGTGGTCTTGATCTCCACCCGGGTGTCAGAAGCGTGACCTGACGAGAACGGCCCTCCTGGACAGCTCCAAACTCGGATTGAGGCGGGATCACCTCGCCTACGAAGCTGACTTAAAGGGCTTTCCAACAATATGGGGTGTGCCTCCAGGAACTCCGGGATGTAGCTGTGGCCGGTGCTGCAACAGGCCGGAAATCAGCAGACCTTCAGCTACACACAGATTAGTAGAAAAATGGTTGAAAGGGGTGGTTTCTTTGGTGGAGGGTTATTTGATATGGGGGTGGTGATGTTGGGGAAGGGTTAGGAGGTGGGAGGAGAATATGGGGGGGAGGTGGAGATTGGGCTGGGGAAGGTCTTGTGCAAGGGGGTATGGGAGGGGCGATGGTGGTGAGGGGCTAGCAGCACAAGGGAAGGGGAGAGGGAGGGTGAAGGCCTTGGAGTGGCAAAAGGGGATATGGGGAGAGGGTGTGGTCGACCAAGGTTGAAGGGGGAGTTGGAGAGGGGTAGGTCGCAGCCACCAAGGGGAAGGGAAATTTAAATTTCTCTTGGGGATGGGAAGGGGTGCTTGGGGTAGTGGATTGGGTGCTTGGGGAAGAGGAAAGGTTGCCTTGGAAGGTGAAAGGGTGCTTGGGGTTTGGTAAGAGTAATGGTGGAATTGAAGGGGCTTGGGGAAGGTGAAAGGTTGGGGCTGATGTGGAGGGCTGAGGTGGCAAGGGGAGAGGAGAGAGAGGGGTGTGAACTAGAGAGAGAGGGGACAGGAGATAGAGAGGGGTTCGCCCCCTAGAGAGAGAAGGAGGGGGAAGAGAGAGGGCTTCTCACCCAAGAACACTCAAATTTTGTGGAGACTCAAAATATGCAATTTCTTATTAGCTTTCACAAGGGGGGGTTGGGGTCCTATTTATAGTGGCCCAACATTCTACATGACCATACTACCCTTGACATTTACACCAAACACCAAGCATGTCCAAGGGTGGTTTAATGGGCCCAATTGATGAATTAGAAGCCCATTTGACTCTAACATACGTAAATAACTTGCTAACCTAGGCACACGACTCAAATAAAAAAGGAAATTACATGACAAGACTCACATAAGAACATGAAAAAATATATCATATGACTCGAAATAAAGTGGCAAATCAAGACTATACACCAACGATGATCATCGGGGCCTGGAAAAGATGAAGTGGCGGGAGATGTCCCCATCATCAGCAGTGTCATCAAGCCTGCCCAATGAATCGATATCGACTCGGTCATACCGCGTAGACAATATCCGTCATCCGACCAAGGACAAGGATGTACCCGTCGTTCGACCAAGGACGAGCGTGTACCCGTCATCCGACCAAGGATGAGAATGCGTCCGTCGTCCGACCAAGGATGCGAATGCACCCATCGTCCGACTAAGGATAAGGATGTACCCATCGTCCGACCAAGGATGAGAATGCATCCGTCGTCTGACCAAGGACAAGGATGTACCCGTCGTCTGACCAAGGATGAGAATGTATCCGTCGTCCGACCAAGGACGTGCGTGTATCCGTCATCCGACCAAGGATGAGAATGTATCTGTTGTCCGACCAAGGACAAGGGTATACCTGGTGGCCCACCACCTGAATGAAAGATCCTCCCGATGTGAAAGAACACCCTTGGCCCTTCAAAATAAGGGACTGAAGGCTCTGTTAGTAAAAGGTCGTGATTACCCGGCATGGGTACGACTTCTCAGCATATTGGGTCCGTTAGTGACCAAATGATCGCCCAGTCAGGGAAAAAGTGTCCTTGGTGGTATTCCACCCCTCAAGAGAGCTTCAAGCACAAGTCAGGCTGAGCCAGCAGCACGAACCACAGTGTCGAGGGCCGTGTCAGCAGAGAACCCGTGTGTTCAAGCTGAAGATGCATGAGGTTCCGAAGAAGGTTGTACGTCGACCCGAGAACTTCGTCAGGACTTCTCAGTAAGGTTTTGCAAGATCACGGCAAGATGAATGGTCATGGTGACCCCGGAGCCAGTCTGGGACACACTGTCTGACTTACGTCAAATGAATGGAGCTTATCCGGTGCTCCCTTTCACCGGTGCGCCCCTCTTTCTGGCGCTCTCCTACCCGACACGCCAAAAGCTAAAGGCCTCTCCCCGGCGTGCGTTCTCCGCGCCGTAATAGCCCCATCTATATATACACTGGGTTTGACCAAGTAATGAGATGGGGAAATAAGAAAAAAGAGAAGATAGAAAGGATAAGATAGAGAGATAATACGAAGAGAGAGGGAGTATTGGGCAACGAGTAAGGGTTTCTTCTTTCGCTGAGAGAGAGAGGAAGCAAGAGAGAGAGGTCATCTCCCCATCCGTCTGATCGGTAAATCTAGAAGCCGGAGAGGGAAGTCCCTGCTCTTCCAATACTCTATTTTACGTAGTGAAGAATTAGGTGGGTTGTAGAGCATCCCCCATACGTCTATTCTCTCCTCTCTGTAAATCATTCCCTCTATGGGCTTCTGTAATGAATGGGCGATGATATGAGCCCGATGCTCCTTTGGCTTTTGCTTCTCTTCGCCCTCCCTTTGTATGTTTGATTTGGGGATTTGATCGGCCTTGTGCAACAACACCAAGCCGAATCGGTCGATGTTATCTCATGCACTTATTTTATTATGTGGTGAGCTTTGGATGTGAATGAAAGCTGCGTTCTCCTCTTCCTTCTCTGAGCGTATCTAATTTCCTATCGTGTGTTTTGGTTTCTTCCGTTGACGATGAATATGCCCCGGGCTAATCCGAGACGGCCATAGTGATAACTCCCTCTCCCTAGGACCCTCACCAATGTATGTGCCACCTTGCATACTCCGTGTGCTCGCCATGTCTTCTCCCTGCTGGAAATGCATGTGTATGTGCATTCCTCTCTAGCCCTGGGTCCAGATCATCATTCCCTCCCGTTCGTAGTAATGAATCGTGAGAATACGTTTGTCCTGTTAACCAGGAGGACGGTGAGCTAGAAGGGGAGGGGATGAATAGATCACCGTTTAAAAAATATTTGACTGAGTCGAGGCAGGACCCTTAACCAATATAACGTAATTCACGAGCGCAGAACATAAATCACTCAAAATTTCATCAGCACATATGCACAACCACCTAGCGAGCAGTCAGACCAAGGTTTCGATCATCAACATTCACATTTACGTAATGAAGCCAGACAAAAGCATAAGGAAGATAGATGTGCACAACCATACCACGGAGAATAGGAGATTTAGATGGTTCAGTCTGTAACCTGCAGACTTACGTCCATCCCTCACTCAAGGCCGAGTGAGGCTTCCTTTCACAAGAAAGAACCGCAGACTCAGTCTGCCAACAACACGCTGATCCACAGCTTGGGGATCGAAATCCCTATAGACACTGAACACACAGCTTGCACCCAGGTCTCACACCCCAAGACCTGACCTGGAGATAACTCTCCCTTCCTCTTAGACAAGAGGGAACCCAGCAGTGACTCACCCTCACTGCAATTCAGAGACGCTGTCTCTCTTCCTCCACAGCCGGAGGGAACAACCCAGATAGCCTCCTCACTATCTGAACACAACAACCCCGAAGACCACCTCCCTTCCTCTAATCTAATTCAGAGGGAATCACAATGCAACCCAGAGGATTCACCTCTCTTCCTCTACACCTAGGGGGAACGATAAAACAGAGTATCGGAATTTAAGAACAAACAACTGAAAACATAAAGAAATATCGAAGATAATCGAACGGAGAAACAATGTAGCTTCTTAAAGAAGCATAGACAAAACATAGCAAAAAACCATCCTCTCCTTCATTACTCTCTCTCTTCCAGGTACGCTCAACGAATGGATCAGGATGGCTTCTCCTCTCCTTCCTCTCGCTCTGGCCTCACCCTTTTCCTTGTGGCTTCGGTAGCTTTTCAGGAGCAGAAACCTTCATATATATATCCAACCTCACGAGAGAGTGAGGGTTTGGGAGACACGCGTGAAGTCATGCTTCCAGATGAATCGAGCCACGTGTTAGATAATTATTCCCTCGGATCACGTGCTCACATGATTGGAATAAAGTTCAAATTTGTCTTTAAGTCCCTGTAAGGTTTCAGAGAACATTCAGTCAATCTCAGAAATATTAAAGTCATAAATTGTTCACACAGATTGCACGTGACTTATCAAAGGACAGAAGAACGCGTCAACGCACTAAAGCCAAGGCGTTAACGCAATGGATATAATGGAGAATAGGTCCCTTGACAAAACACACTAATGCGTCAACGCATCAGTTGACAGCGTCGACGCTTCTACTTGGTGGTTGATCAAAAGAACCTTTGGTCATAAACTCAAGGCGTCGACGCTTCCATTGTGTAGCATCGCCTAAGCTCCTTGGGCGAGACGCACAATCTCTTGGTAACAAGCCAATGCGTCAACGCTTCAGGTGACAGCGTCGACTCAGCTTCATAGGCGAGACGCTCAAGCCCTTGGCACCAAGCCAATGCGTCAATGCTTCAGGTGACAGCGTCGACTTAGCTTCATAGGCGAGACGCTCAGGCCCTTGGCATCAAGCCAATGCGTCAACGCTTCCATCGTGCAGCGTCAACTCAACTACTTAAACGAAATGCTCACGCCCCTGGCAACAGGCCAATGTGTCAACGCATCCAGTGACAGCGTCGACGCAGTGGACAAAACAGCAAGCGAAAGACGCACTATTGCGTCTACGCAGCCAACCAAGTGCGTCAACGCACTAAATGCACAGAACCCATATAAACAAGACAAATAAGTATGAGCTCATGGGTGAACATGATAGAGGAGCATTAAATCAGAAAAGCATGATGAAAAAGCATTTGATCCATAGATGTGCATGCAAGACAACAACATTAGATCCTAAGAATATTTAGACAATTCAGGATCTTTATCATTCATCAAGGAGCATCAAGATAATTATCATAAAAATAATTTGATTCATAGTGTTAGTCATCATCAAAACTACAGAGATGCAATAATCTCCCCCTTTTTTATGATGGCAACACAATGAGTCAAATTTAGTGAAGGAAGAAACACCAACTTAAAACATTCTCAATAAAGGCAGCAATGGTGACCTCTTAAGGCCTGAACAGGCCTGAACTCACAGTACTCATCATCTTTTACCAAAAATCATTCCAAAACCTTCCTTCCACTAGCTAGCTACAAAATCACCTCTTTACTCCCCCTTTCAACCTTCTCCCCTTTTCAGACTTCTCCCCTTCTCAGACTCCTTTCAACCTTCTCCCCTTTTCAGACTTCTCCCCTTCTCAGACTTTTCAACCTTCTCCCCCTTTGACACCATCAAAACAAGGAGAAAGAGAGATGTTGACGCTGGACTGATGAGAAAAGATGGAGAAGATTCCAACAGTAGACACTCATTGTCAAATCTTAGATGCTTAAGTGGGGCTGTAAGGTCCAGTGAAGAATCTTGGAGTTCTGGTAAGAGAAAGAGATTCAGAATAAACTTAAAGTTTATCAACTTACTATGATTATGAGAGAAGAGCAAGTGGCAACAAGTATGACTGAGGTAGCTGTTAAGACTTGTCAAAGAGACAACAAGAGTTTGAACCACTAAGACAGCCTGTAGGCATTGAGGACAAATAGTCCAGGCAGAGAAAGCACAGTTATAGAGTGTATTTGGCCAGTTACACTTTTGACATTAAGTATGCACCTTGGTCAGAGGCCAGCATCCTCAGTTACTCAGTGTGAGAGCCTCATCACTTCTCAATTAGAGAACAGAGATAGTGACCATTGGTTGTTACATGAGGAGACGCCTTGATCAGAGGCCAGAATCCCCAGTTACTCACCATATTGTCATCATTGCTCTGCCAAGCATAATTTTGAATTGTATTTCTTTCTTTTGATTTTGATTATGAGAACTGATACCTCATGACATAGGAAATTCTCATTTCATTGATAGGATTCCTAGTTTCTCAGTATGCAGTTTTTAAGCACAGATAAGTTTAACTAGCTCAACAAGGGGTTGTTTGAAGACAAAACCAGGGCAAATATTAGAGGTCTTATCAAGATGTCCAATGAGAACCTCATAAACAGAAACCATTTCTTACAAGTCTAGCTTGTTCATGAGTCATGCAACAAAGTAAGAGGATATACTTGTGAAGGTTAATCTTAGCCTCTTAAGACTTACTAGAAGAGGATTCTAGCTGGATTTTAACTGCACAAACTTAAGAATGTAGGAATTGAATGAGGTTCTATTAAGAGGAATATTCAAGATCGATTCTAACATTTAATCCAGCAATAACACCCATCTTTCAAGCGTTTCTAATTAGTCAAGCTCCCCCTCTCTAGTAGCTCTATCTTCCATTCTACCCAGAAAACAGCAGAGAAGCAGAATTGACTTTACTCAAAGCACACACCCGCTCCCCCTCACATAGGGACCCCCACCAGAAAAAGTATGACAAAACTACCACTAAATATGGAAATACATGAACCAGAATTCATTGCCTCAAATCAGTCAGAGTTTGTAAATACCAAGTTCTCTTCTCAAAGAAGTAAAATTTTCAGTATCTAGAGGTTTTGTAAAAATATCAGCAATTTGATCTGCAGTTCCAACATGAATTAATTCAAATGTTTTATTTGCAATTTCATTTCTGATAAAGTGGTGCCTGATTTCAATGTGTTTTGTTCGTGAGTGTAAAACAGGATTCTTTGCAATGTTTATGGCACTAGTGTTATCACAAAAGATGGGAGTGCAACCTGTCTCTACTTGGTAATCCTGAAGTTGATGCTTGATCCAGATAACCTGAGTGCCACAGCTGCTTGCAGCCACGTATTCAGCCTCAGCAGTGGAAAGAGCCACTGAATGTTGTTTCTTTGAACTCCAAGAAACTAGGCATCCTCCTAAGAATTGGCAGTGGCCACTGGTGCTCTTCCTATCTAGTTTGCATCCAGCAAAGTCTGCATCAGTGTATGCAACTAAATCTAATGTGCGTGAAGCAGGATACCATAAGCCTAATGAATGTGTGGCAGACAGATATCTAAAGATTCTTTTTACAGCAGACAAATGTAGTTCAGTAGGCCTAGACTGATATCTTGCACATAAACCAACACTGAATTGTATGTCTGGCCTAGAGGCAGTTAAGTACAAGAGGGATCCGATCATACCTCTGTAGAGTTTTTCATCCACTTGTTTACCTGACTCATCTGCATTAAGGGTCATGCTTGTGCTCATTGGGGTGGATATTTGCTTCAGGTTAGTCATCCCAAACCTTTTTAGGATATCCAGCGTGTACTTGGTTTGGTGGAAGAAACAGCCATCTGTCATTTGATTTATCTGCAAGCCAAGGAAATAAGTCAGTTCCCCAACTAAGCTCATCTCAAATTCAGCTGACATAAGCTGTGAAAATTCTTTACACAGTTCAGGATTTGTTGATCCAAAGATGATGTCGTCCACATATACCTGAACTATGATGAGATCTTGTCTTGAATTCTTAGTGAATAAGGTTTGGTCAACTTTACCTCTATTATATCCTTTATTAGTAAGAAACTGGTCAGCCTTTCATACCAGGCCCGAGAGCCTGCTTTAATCCATAAAGAGCTTTGTTTAACCTGAAAACTTGATCAGTTTAGTCGAAACTGAAAACCAGGAGGTTGTTCAACATAAACTTCTTCTTTTAGAATTCCATTCAAGAAAGCACTCTTAACATCCAGTTGTTGAAGTTTTATGTTGTTTGAACAAGCAAATGCTAATAGTATTCTGATAGCCTCCATTCTAGCTACTGGAGCAAAGAATTCATCAAAGTCCACTCCATACTCCTGACTGTAGCCTTTAGCTACAAGTCTAGCTTTATTCCTAGAGATGACACCTTCTTCATTCAGTTTGTTCTTAAAAACCCATTTTGTTCCTATTACATTGAAATTTTCAGGTCTAGGTACAAGTTCCCAGACATTGTTTCTATCAAATTGCCCTAGTTCTTCACACATGGCAGTTACCCAATTCTCATCACTTAAGGCTTCTTCAATGGTCTTAGGCTCAATTTGAGAAACTAAAGCAATTAAGTCCTGATTCTGAACATTTCTGAAATGAGATCTTGTCCTAGGGGGATCATTAAGACTACCAATAATATTGGTTACAGGGTGGTCTTTTAAAACTCTGACATTTGTTGAGGACTCACCTTGTTCAGCTGTACTTACTGGGTTCAGATCAGTGGGTTCTTCAGCCGGTTGTACTTCCTCCTCTTGCATTTGATTCAGGAACTCTCCATCATGACTTGTAGACCTGTTATCATCATTTAGACTGTTAGAGATTTTTGTTTCATCAAAAATAACATGAGGGGTTTCCTCTACAGTTCTATCAGTTTTATTAAAGACCCTGAAGGCCCTAAATGTTTCAGAGTTTCCTAGGAATACTTCTAGCATCAAATTTATCTAAGTCTCTCTTGTTGTTATTATGAATAAAGCATTTTGAACCAAAAATTTTGAAATATGAGACATTAGGCCTCTTACCTTTCAGGAGTTCATATGGTGTTTTCTTATGTATGGGTCTTACCAAGGCTCTATTAAGTATGTAGCAGGCTGTGTTTGCCGCTTCTGCCCAAAAGCTCTTAGGTAGCTGACTCTCCATTAGTAGTGTTCTTGCCATTTCCACTATTGATCGATTCCTTCTCTCCACAATTCCATTCTGCTCTGGGGTCCTGGGAGAAGAAAATTTGTGAGTCAGTCCCTCCTTGTCACAAAAACTAGAAAATGAGGAGTTCTCAAACTCTCCTCCATGATCTGATTGGATAACAGTGATCTTGTGGCCTTCATGTTTCTGCTTATTGAAAAAATGTTCAAATTTTTGAAAAGCATCACTCTTATTTGCCAAGAAAAACAGCCATGCAAATCTAGAGTAGTCATCGACAATGACAAAACCAAATCTCTTACCATTTAGACTCTGGGTTCTGGTAGGACCAAAGAGATCCATGTGCAAGTGTTCCATGATCTTAGTTGACAAGCTCTCAGACCTAATTTTAAAAGAAGCTCGAGTTTGCTTGCCTAGAGTACAGGCCTCGCAATTCTTCGAAACTGATTTGAACTTTAAGCTAGGCATGCCTCTAACTAAATCAAATTTAGCTAATTTATGCAAGGTGTTAAAGCTAGCATGGCCTAGTCGCCTATGCCAGTCAAACATGTTATTCTCTGAATCAGCAGTGAGACACAGATTAGACTCAGACTCAGCATCAAGATCCACAATATAGACATTATTGACTCTATTTGCAATGAACTTTATTTTATCGGAGTTTGGTTCTAAAATTTTGCAAGCATGCTCATCAAAAAGAACCTTGTGACCCTTGTCACACAACTGACTAATACTCAATAAATTATGTTGCAGACCTTCAACCAACAAGACTTTCTCAACAGAGTTGGAGGTTTTCTTACTGATGGTTCCGGTCCCAATGATTTGGCCTTTGTTTTTACCTCCAAACTTAGCTGACCCTCTTGCTTTCAATTCAAGCTTGCTGAACTTTCTTTGATCCCCTGTCATGTGCCTCGAGCAGCCACTGTCGAGATACCACTTGTTGTTCTCGGCTGCTAGGCTCACCTGCACAATAACAATTTAAGTTGTGTGCTTTGGAACCCAAGGTAAGTTGGGTCCAAAAATACCGTTCAATTCATTAAGCACAGTCTTGGGAATCCAGATCTGTTTTAACCCCTTTTTCTTTCTGTGCTGAGAGTTGACAGTTTTGTTATTAATGTGCATTTCATTTGTTTCTTTTTGTTTCTCAAGGTGTGTCCAGTTTCTGTTGATAAAGGTTTGGGTCCCAGCCAGACCATAATTTTTAACCTGTCTAGATGAAGTCATTTTATTGACAGTATTCTGTGTGTAGTTAGACGTTCCCATGTTTCTTTTAAAATAGCCCATTCTTTTATTAGAGTCATAGTTGTTGAATTGACAGACACCTTGCTTCTGGTGCGAGGGCTTGTTGAATTTCTTGAAGATATTTTTTCCAAAGTCAGCCTGTTGTCTATGGATGTTCTTTTGTTGTTCAGTAGTTTTGGAACTGGATGGAATGTCCAGTTTCTCTTTTCCTTTCTCAGTGCAGAAAGTAGTGGTTTTTACCCCAAATGCTTCCTTCTTACTTGGGTTGAAACCCAACCCCTCTCTGTTAAAGTTTACTTTGGTGCCTAACAAGGCATTCAAATTACTCTCTCCCAAAACAAACCTCTCAAGGGTTTTCTTCTTATCTTCCAACTCCTTCCGCAGACATATATTGTTTTCCAGCAATTCATCATTGACCCTTTTAACAGCTTCATACCCTTCCCTGAGTAAGTCATTTTGTCTCAGGTTTTCTTCAGTATGTTGATTGGTTTCATCAAGCTGTTTTCTAAGTTTTCAAGCTCACTTTTAACAAGATTGTTCTCATTTCTTACATTTTCCATTTGAGCTAATTCAGCTATCAGTTTGGAATTTTCTATCTTGATGAGTTCTTGTTCTTCATTAACCACATTGAGTTTGCGTTTGGTGACTCTATGTTCTTTAGCTAAGGCATTGTACATATCTAGCAGTTCACCATACTTATCTTCCCAGTCATCAATAGAGTAAGTCACAAAGGGATTGATTACCTCATTTTCCTCGTCGGCCATCAGACATACTCCTTCAGTCTCCTTTCCTGAGGAATTAGTCTCTGAGTCTTCTTCTTCATCGCTCCAAGTGCATACCATAGCTTTTGGCTTTTTCTTATACACTTTGGAGCCTTTCTTATGGTAATCCAGTGTCTTCTTCTGAAGCTCAGGGCAATCTTGCTTCATGTGCCCAAAGTTCCTGCAATGATAACACATCACACTTTTAGCATTCCTATCCTTGTCATTGCCATTGTTTGGATATTTACCTGATGAGTAATTTCTTCTTCTCCCATATGATTTTCCCTTCAGTTTCAGAAATTTCCTGAACTATCGTGTGAGCAAATCTTTTTCACTCCTGTCAAGGTCTGGAATTCCATCAGAGTCTCCACTGCTGCTACTGCTGCTACTGCTGCTGCTGCTGCTGTGTCGTTCAACTTTAAGAGCAACATTCTTGCCCTTTCTGTCACTTCCCTCTCCTGTTTTCTTGAGATTCATCTCATAGGTCATAAGAGACCCTATAAGTTCAGTGACAGTCATGGTTGTTAAATCCTTCGATTCCTCTATCATAGTGGCCTTTGTGTGCCACGCTGGAGTCAAAGATCTCCAGATCTTCCTGACTATATCCTCTTCAGATATTTCCTTTCCAAACCCCTTGAGGCTGTTTGTGATCAGTGACAGCCTAGCGTACATATCAGTCGCGCTCTCCTCTGACTTCATCTTAAATAATTCATACTCAGAGGTTAGGTAGTTTACCTTGGTAGCTCTGACCTCAGAGGTACCCTCGTAAATCAGCGCTAGTTCATCCCACATCTTCTTAGCTGTCTTGCATGCCGAAATTCGGGCATATTCTTTAGGGTGAACTGCGCACTGGATGATGTTGAGCGCAGACCAGTTCAGTCCGGATAATTTGACTTGTTCTTCAGACCACATCTCCTCATTCGGAGGTAAATCATAAGGTCCAGTTGTAATGACTCTCCACAGCTTGTGGCTCTGAGATCAGATGAAAACTTCCATCCTGTTTTTCCAAAAGAAATAATTAGAACCATCAAAATATGGGGGACGAGAGATTGACTGTCCTTCAGCTATGTAGCTGCGAGGACCATTGGTTCCAGGATTACCCTGGTCGTTGGACCACATCTCGGGTAAACCTGCTCTGATACCAACTGTTAACCAGGAGGACGGTGAGCTAGAAGGGGAGGGGATGAATAGATCACCGTTTAAAAAATATTTGACTGAGTCGAGGCAGGACCCTTAACCAATATAACGTAATTCACGAGCGCAGAACATAAATCACTCAAAATTTCATCAGCACATATGCACAACCACCTAGCGAGCAGTCAGACCAAGGTTTCGATCATCAACATTCATATTTACTTAATGAAGCCAGACAAAAGCATAAGGAAGATAGATGCGCACAACCATACCATGGAGAACAGGAGATTTAGATGGTTCAGTCTGCAACCTGCAGACTTACGTCCATCCCTCACTCAAGGCCGAGTGAGGCTTCCTTTCACAAGAAAGAACCGCAGACTCAGTCTGCCAACAACATGCTGATCCACAGCTTGGGGATCGAAATCCCTACAGACGTTGAACACACAGCTTGCACCCAGGTCTCACACCCCAATACCTGACCCGGAGATAACTCTCCCTTCCTCTTAGACAAGAGGGAACCCAGCAGTGACTCACTCTCACTGCAATTCAGAGACGCTGTCTCTCTTCCTCCATAGCCGGAGGGAACAACCCAGATAGCCTCCTCACTATCTGAACACAACAACCCCGGAGACCACCTCCCTTCCTTTGATCTGATTCAGAGGGAATCACAATGCAACCCAGAGGATTCACCTCTCTTCCTCTACACCTAGAGGGAACGATAAAACAGAGTATCGGAATTTAAGAACAAACAACTGAAAACATAAAGAAATATCGAAGACAATCGAACGGAGAAATAATGTAGCTTCTTAAAGAAGAATAGACAAAACATAGCAGAAAACCATCCTCTCCTTCATCACTCTCTCTCTTCCAGGTACGCTCAACGAATGGATCAGGATGGCTTCTCCTCTCCTTCCTCTCGCTCTGGCCTCACCCTTTTCCTCGTGGCTTCGGCAGCTTTTCAGGAGCAGAAACCTTCATATATATATCCAACCTCACGAGAGAGTGAGGGTTTGGGAGACACGCGCGAAGTCATGCTTCCAGATGAACCGAGCCACGTGTTAGACGATTATTCCCTCGGATCACGTGCTCACATGATTGGAATAAAGTTCCAATTTGTCTTTAAGTCCCTGTAAGGTTTCAGAGAACATTCAGTCAATCTCAGAAATATTCAAGTCATAAATTGTTCACACAGATTGCACGGGACTTATCAAAGGACAGAAGAACGCGTCAACGCACTAAAGCCAAGGCGTTAACGCAATGGATATAATGAAGAATAGGTCCCTTGACAAAACACACTAATGCGTCAACGCATCAGTTGACAACGTCGACGCTTTTGCTTGGTGGTTGATCAAAAGAACCTTTGGTCATAAACTCAAGGCGTCGACGCTTCCATTGTGTAGCGTCGCCTCAGCTCCTTGGGCGAGACGCACAATCTCTTGGTAACAAGCCAATGCGTCAACGCTTCAGGTGACAGCGTCGACTCAGCTTCATAGGCGAGACGCTCAAGCCCTTGGCACCAAGCCAATGCGTCAACGCTTCAGGTGACAGCGTCGACTCAGCTTCATAGGCGAGACGCTCAGGCCCTTGGCACCAAGCCAATGCGTCAATGCTTCCATCGTGCAGCGTCGACTCAACTGCTTAAACGAAATGCTCACGCCCCTGGCAACAGGCCACTGTGTCAACGCATCTAGTGACAGCGTCGACGTAGTGGACAAAACGGCAAGCGAAAGACGCACTATTGCATCTACGCAGCCAACCAAGTGCGTCAACGCACTAAATGCACAGAACCCATATAAACAAGACAAATAAGTATGAGCTCATGGGTGAACATGATAGAGGAGCATTAAATCAGAAAAGCATGATGAAAAAGCATTTGATCCATAGATGTGCATGCAAGACAACAACATTAGATCCTAAGAATATTTAGACAATTCAGGATCTTTATCATTCATCAAGGAGCATCAAGATAATTATCATAAAAATAATTTGATTCATAGTGTTAGTCATCATCAAAACTACAGAGATGCAACATGTCCCACAGTCAAGCGCTCTTTGTTCGTGATGCCTGCTATCTGTTTGAGTGTTGGCCCTCTCTTAAATCCTATAGTCAATATGCTGACTTACTAACATCACACTTGCTAACCTGCTAACTACCTCCGTGAGTGCTATTCCGCTAACTCCACTAATGTTAACCTGTTAGCTCTATGGATGTCATGATACCATATCCCTCTTATTCTCTACATGAGTTACATTACCGTGATTCATTGTTCTGAGAATAGCAATTTTGATGCCCTAGGGAGGGGGGCATTCTCTATGAGGATACCCGAATCATCTTGAGGTCAAAGGGCTTTGTCTATTCATGACAAGTACCCCTATGGACCGCCATAAGGTGAACAATGATAGGGCTTAAGCCCAACATCAAATCCACTATCCTTAGAGATATTGTGGTGACCATGGGTCGTGTGCCCCTCGTAGGCTAGCCCTCGGGGTTTCCTTCCCTATTAGTCATCCCTTTTCTGGATTATGAGTTGACTATGGGTCGTGTGCCCCTCGTAGGCTAGTCCTCGGGGTCCTCACCTCCCTCATTGGTCACCTTATCCGATTGTGTTCAACCCACGGAATGATGGTGCCCCTAGAAGGCTAGTCCTCAGGGTTTCCTATCCGTTTGGGTCTGCCGGCCGTCGTTGTGCCACCCGACATTAAAGAGTTTACCCCATCCATGGGTATGCCTCCGCTTTCCCCCCGCAATCCTCTGGACCGGGGGAGGTGCTGCCAAAATTTCTCCAGAACTTATTGACTATTTGCCCTCACAGTTCGGGCTTAATAAGATATGATTTTGAACCATTAAACTTTCATGCTCGAGTATGAACCTCGCACGAGTCTTAACCCTGCTTCAAGGGCATCCTGGACCCCAATTGTCACGCTCCGAACCGATAGCAGCGGAACGTGGCAGTTAAACAGTCATGAATAATCAAGAGCAATCGCATAAGTCCAAATAATTTGGAACAACAATAAAAGTTTATTTCTAATATAAGTCTCTTACAATCTCAATTTAAAAACTTGAAGAAGACTCAACTACATCATAATGAAAGAAAAGGAGATGACGCTCTAACAGACTTAGACAAGATAACTAAATAAGAGACACCATGCTAGACTCAAGAAAGATAAAAGACACAGGTTCACTAGTTTTCGAAGCTCGCTTGCACACTTGTCCCTCCCATGTGAGTCTCGGTCTCGCTAGCCACCTGATTACCTGAAAAATGTTGGAATAAAACTGGGTGAGCGAACGCTCAGTAGGAATTATATCTCAAGAACAAGCAATTGGTTTAAGTAATTACATCTTTCACATGTAAATGCAGTAAGGCTATGCATGTAGAATTAACCGAGCAAGTGAAACAAAACTAGCAAGAATTTGACAATTTCATGTACAAACTTTCAAGCAAAAGATATCCAAGAGAGATTTATAGAATATTGGCTATTTCACGCAAGTACTTGCCCATTCTGGGCCACGCTAGTCGAGTCACGCAAGTCAAGTCACGCACGTAAGTAATATCATGAAATAGAGAGAGAATGTGTGTGGAATGCCAAAGATCAAAAGAGACAAGTACTTCGGTGCAATGTTAGACACCGTAATCAATATAACTCTCATCGGCACAAGTACTTTCGGGTGTTCCTCCCAGGACCAGATCGGGCCCTAGATGCACCGCATTAAAGATAGATCTAGACATCCACGATAGTTCATAGCCAATAAGGAGTTTCAAGAACAAGCTTTAATTGGATGATAAGATAAGATTTTATGGAATTCAAGGACAAGGCCTTTGAGTAAGGACAGACTTGCAATAAAATTCACGTGAAAGCATAGAAACCATGACATGTCGAAAAATTGGGTGGAATTGGCACCTAGATAGGTTGCCATGAATAACTTGAATAGATGACTCACAAGATAGTCACCAATTCAATGGACACGAAACAAGCTAGGATACCCAATTCAATATATCGCCTAGTGGAATGATCACTAATTCCACTGGCTAAGAGAATTCTCTCATGGGCCAAGAATAGCACCATGAAAGGGCCGGGTTACCACGTTTCTCCAGAGTGACGTGGCATTAAAATGGATACAAGGTGTTTAAGGTACAACCAGCTCAGTCGGCCTTGAGGGAATCCAAGGCTACGAGGAGACTTACGGAGGTCCCGATGACTAACTTGCTAGTCCGAAGGAACGGAATGTCCAACGGAGAGCTCGTATGTCGCCGAGTGTTGAAGTGTATAACGTGAACCAATCATGAAACAAGGACTCCATCTACGGACGTGAGATGAGAGTGCCAGAAGACCCGCGGTATGGGTCAAAATCGGAAGAAAATTGTGAGAACATGAATGTGTTAATTATAGAATTCATGTCCATCCAATTCTATAATTCACTATAATTAAATAAACTTATATTATTTGACGCCCGTGGGTGGCGTCATTTATTAATTAGCGTCCACATAGAGAGACGTTAATTTTATGATTTTTAACTTAATTTATTTAACAAGAATTCACGTCAATATCTATTTAATCGAATAATTTCAAAAATATACATTCAAAGAGACATTAATTTATATAAAATAATTTAGAAAATTAGAATATATGATAATTAGGAGAAAAATTCAAGGATTTCAAATATATATTTTTTATAATTTTATGTTGCATAGTTTAGTAGATATGGATTTTCAAAGATATAATTACAAGATATATATATATATATATTAAATAATCTGACGCCCTTGGACAATGCCGTCAAAAGAATTTGACGACATCGTGATTGTCGTCATTTCAATAAAGTGTCAAACTTCAAAACTCTAGTTCTCGACGTATACACGTCGGAATCACGCGTTCTATATATCGAAATGACGGGCTCGAAAAACTCTACTTAACTGGACGTTCAAAATAATTTTTCGTTGAGAGATGGGAGATCTTGAGATAGGGGGCATGAAAAATGGTGCAACCACTCTCACTACCTCGGTCTCTATCCCAATAACACTCCCATAAAATTTCATAACCAAAGGATACTCCGGTGCCCATGAAAAAGATTATGGAAGCAAAAACTTATAACTACAGTGTACAGTAACCACCCTTATTCAGTTGATTCATAATATTTAGTTAATAAATTTATTAACTAGCGAATATTATCATATAAGGCATGAAAATTTTCAAGAAAAATACAGGGATTCTAGTCACGTATTTTTGATGATTTTTAGATAAGCGATTACGTGGATATAAAATGTTTAAACATGTTGTGATTATTTAGTTAATTGAAATAAGCATGCAACCGTAAGCTATAAAACACAAACATGTAATGCAACTTAATTTCTATTATCTTTGGGCTTCAATTCTTGAGAAAACCTACCTTTTTAGAAGATTGGGTGATGAACAATGAGGGTCTTTTGCGTTGAACGGTACCCTGTTCCTGACTTGAGAACAGAGGATGAAGGGGAAGAAGAGGATCGTCCTTCTTCTTATGCAGGCGATTGGCAGGATGAAGGAGAGGAAGGTGATGCTCGTCCTTCTCGTCAGTAGGAAGAAGATGGAAGAAGACGCTTCACGCAGGGGAAGCAACACGTAGTAGCGGCAGCAGTAGCAACGGCGCCAACATGTAGCAGCAGCACCCTTCGAACATCAGCAACAAAGGCTCGTACATCTAGCGAGGGGCTTCTTTATAGATGAGAGGTTGGTCTAGACGGGTTGATGGCCTTCAAAGGGAAAGTTTTTCAAAGCTGGCCATGTTTTGATCAGAAGTTACGCATTCCTTCTAATCATACCACCGCCTGCTATATTTTTCCTTGATAAAACCCAAAAGCTTGCAATGCATGCAAGTGTTCGAACGAGGTTGGTTTGGATTGGCCTTTGCTTGTGAACGTAGGGCCTTTTATGCATTTATAATGGGTTGGTATATGTACGTGCATCGGTTTGGGTGGTCTCGTGTGGGCTTCGATGGATTGGTTGGTTCATGCATGAATACATATATATATATATGGGTTTGTCTTCCTACGTAAGGCCCATTATCCTATAAGTTTTCCTCACAGTGACTGTGGCTTGGCATTAATATAATATATATATTAGTTAATGGGTTGGCTTTTGCTAGAAGGCTTGCGTGGGTTGGGTTTGAGCTTGAAAAAATACAATTTATTAGTAATTGAGTTTGTTTGATAAGTGGGCTTGTATTTATAAGACCCTCGTTTCTCTGCTAAAGCCCATTAGCTTGGAATGCTTTGGGTTGGGTTTGGGCCAATGGAACTTAACATTGATTTCATGTTTTTAGGGTTAAACCTTAATCCTTTATTAAGGCCCATGCCACCTATATATCTATATATCTATATATGTATATATATATATATATATATATATCTTAGCCCATTTTAGGTATTTATATACTCTTTTAAAAACTCAAATCATTATCTTCAAGGCCCATTAATTATATTCATTAGAATTGTAAATAGTTTTACTCTAAATTAATTGGTAGAACTAAACACATATAGTCCTTATTTCCTATATTTAATCATTTTCCTTGTTAGCTACCATTGTAGTCTCGGGTATCGAAGTCGGGTTTGATCCTATGAAATCTTTATACATATAATTATATTTTGGAATGATATTCCTTCTAAATACTTGAATGATATTTCTCATAGATAAAAGGGAATATTTAATTTCTATTCCTCATTTATTTATTTATGTCTTTATAAACATTTATCAAAATTTTGGCAAATTTTCCCTTTTTAGCTAATTATCGCTTTTCCTTTTTATCGAAATTTAATTCCTATGACGAATACTTATAGTTATTTTATCTATTCTACACTTTAAATTTCTGGGGTGCTACACCCTCCCCCACTTAAAAGAATTTGGTCCCCAAATTCACATCACCTTCTACTCCCAACGAGGGACTGATTATAATTTATTTAAACACTACACAAGTGAAAGGAAGAAATCTAATATATTGGATGATAGGGGGCGATCTATAATTCATTAGGATACTACACAGGTAAGGGCAGATATCTACTGAATGGAAAAGAACTAATTTGGGATTGAGGATGAGGGATACCTTCCACCATCTTTCCTTTGGCAAGTTTGGCTAAAGCTCGAATTTCTCCCAGGTGCTTTTTGGGGCATTCAGCTATCTTATGGTCTAGGCTCCCACAACGAAGACATGCTCCCATTTTTCGATAACACTCCTTCGATTGATGGTTTCCTTTACCACAATGCCAGCATTTTTCTTGAGTTTGGCTTACCAGTGCCACCCTAAACTTCCCATTCTTGCACTTCTTACACAGTTTGCACTTCTTACATCCTTGGGAATTACCACCCTCGTTTGGCCTTTTCTTGGTAGTGTTGAACATCCCCGAATCATGCGCTTTCCCTTCAACTCTTTCTTTTTCTTCCACCGCTTTCTCTAGCTCCTGGACTCTTCTAACAAGGTCCGCATAAGCTTGGACATCTACTAGTACCATCTCGGGAACAAAGCTTAGCTTATATGCTTCCATTTTATCTAGGTTCCCGCAAAGATGAGTGGAGAGATAATGTATTTACTCAAGAATTAATGTTTATGAAATGTAAACATTTTATCTTTCTTTTATAACTTTAACCCCAAGTTCTACCCATCTCTCACGAATTTCCTATAGGATGACCGACAAGGATACTCAACCTATCTCTTGGACTTAATGTCCTAAGGAGTTGAAAGCCGAAGCTCTGATACGACTGACAAGGATACTTGACCGATCATTGGAACCTAAAAACTTGAGGATGTGAAAGCCGAAGCTCTGATATGACTGACAAGGATGACCTATCATTGGAACCTAATAATTGGAGGATAAGAAAGTTGAAGCTCTGATACCACCTCTGTCGCGCCCCGAACCGATAGCAGCGGAACGTGGCAGTTAAACAGTCGTGAATAATCAAGAGCAATCGCATAAGTCCAAATAATTTGGAACAACAATAAAAGTTTATTTCTAATATAAGTCTCTTACAATCTTAATTTAAAAACTTGAAGAAGACTCAACTACATCACAATGAAAGAAAAGGAGATGACGCTCTAACAGACTTAGACAAGATAACTAAATAAGAGACACCATGCTAGACTCAAGAAAGATAAAAGACACAGGTTCACTAGTTTTCGAAGCTCGTTTGCACACTTGTCCCTCCCATGTGAGTCTAGGTCTCGCTAGCCACCTGATTACCTGAAAAATGTTGGAATAAAACTGGGTGAGCGAACGCTCAGTAGGAATTATATCTCAAGAACAAGAAATTGGTTTAAGTAATTACATCTTTCACATGTAAATGCAGTAAGGCTATGCATGTAGAATTAACCGAGCAAGTGAAACAAAACTAGCAAGAATTTAACAATTTCATGTAAAAACTTTCAAGCAAGAGATATCCAAGAGAGATTTATAGAATATTGGCTATTTCACGCAAGTACTTGCCCATTCTGGGCCACGCTAGTCGAGTCACGCAAGTCAAGTCACGCACGTAAGTAATATCATGAAAGAGAGAGAGAATGTGTGTGGAATGCCAAAGATCAAAAGAGACAAGTACTTCGGTGCAATGCTAGACACCGTGATCAATATAACTCCCATCGGCACAAGTACTTTCGGGTGCTCCTCCGAGGACCAGATCGGGCCCTAAATGCACGGCATTAAAGATAGATCTAGACATCCACGATAGTTCATAGCCAATAAGGAGTTTCAAGAACAAGCTTTAATAGGATGATAAGATAAGATTTTATGGAATTCAAGGACAAGGTCCTTGAGTAAGGACAGACTTGCAATAAAATCCACGTGAAAGCATAGAAACCATGACATGTCGAAAAACTGGGTGGAATTGGCACCTAGATAGGTTGCCATGAATAATTTGAATAGATGACTCACAAGATAGTCACCACTTCAATGGACACGAAGCAAGCTGAAGAATTGGCACCTAACCATAGGATACCCAATTCAACATATCTCCTAGTGGAATGATCACTCATTCCACTGGCTAAGAGAATTCTCTCATAGGCCAAGAATAGCACCATGAAAGGGCCGAGTTACCACGTTTCTCCAGAGTGACGTGGCATTAAAATGGGTACAAGGTGTTTAAGGTACAACCAGCTCAGTCAGCCTTGAGAGAATCCAAGGCTACGAGGAGACTTACGGAGGTCCTGATGACTAACTTGCTAGCCCGAAGGAACGGAATGTCCAATGGAGAGCTCGTATGTCGCCGAGAGTTGAAGTGTATAACGTGAACCAATCATCAAACATGGACTCCATCTACGGACGTGAGATGAGAGTGCCAGAAGACCCGCGGTATGGGTCAAAATCGGAAGAAAACTATGAGAACATGAATGTGTTAATTATAGAATTCATGTCCATCCAATTCTATAATTAACTATAATTAAATAAACTTATATTATTTGACACCCGTGGGTGGCGTCATTTATTAATTAGCATCCACATAGAGAGACGTTAATTTTATGATTTTTAACTTAAGTTATTTAACAAGAATTCACGTCAATATCTATTTAATTGAATAATTTTAAAAATATACATTCAAAGAGACATTAATTTATATAAAATAATTTATAAAATTAGAATATATGATAATTAGGAGAAAAATTCAAGGATTCCAAAAATATATTTTTTATAATTTTATGTTGCATAGTTTAGTAGATATGGATTTTCAAAGATATAATTACAAGTTATATATATATATATTAAATAATATGACGCCCTTGGACAATGCCGTCAAAAGAATTTGACGACATCGTGATTGTCGTCATTTCAATAAAGTGTCAAACTTCAAAACTCTGGTTCTCGACGTATACACGTCGGAATCGCGCGTTCTATATATCGAAATGACGGGCTCGAAAAACTCTACTTAACTGGACCTTCAAAATAATTTTTCGTTGAGGGATGGGAGATCTTGAGATAGGGGGCATGAAAAATGGTGCAACCACTCTCACTACCTCGGTCTCTATCCCAATAACAATCCCATAAAATTTCATAACCAAAGGATACTCCGGTGCCCATGAAAAAGATTATGGAAGTAAAAACTTATAACTACGGTGTACAGTAACCAACCTTATTCAGTTGATTCATAATATTTAGTTAATAAATTTATTAACTAGCGAATATTATCATATAAGGCATGAAAATTTTCAAGAAAAAAACAGGGATTCTAGTCACGTATTTTTGATGATTTTTAGATAAGCGATTACGTGGATATAAAATGTTTAAACATGTTATGATTATTTAGTTAATTGAAATAAACATGCAACCGTAAGCTATAAAACACAAACATGTAATGCAACTTAATTTCTATTATCTTTGGGCTTCAATTCTTGAAAAACCTACCTTTTTAGAAGATTGGGTGATGAACAATGAGGGTCTTTTGCGTTGAACGGTACCCTGTTCCTGACTTGAGAACAGAGGATGAAGGGGAAGAAGAGGATCGTCCTTCTTCTTATGCAGGCGATTGGCAGGATGAAGGAGAGGAAGGAGATGCTCGTCCTTCTCGTCAGCAGGAAGAAGATGGAAGAAGACGCTTCATGCAGGGGAAGCAACACGTAGTAGCGGCAGCAGCAGCAACGGCGCCAACACGTAGCAGCAGCACCCTTCGAACATCAGCAACAAAGGCTCGTACATCCAGCAAGGGGCTTCTTTATAGATGAGAGGTTGGTCTAGAAGGGTTGATGGCCTTCAAAGGGAAAGATTTTCAAAGCTGGCCATGTTTTGATCAGAAGTTACGCATTCCTTCTAATCATACCGCCGCCTGCTATATTTTCCCTTGATAAAACCCTAAAGCTTGCAACGCATGCAAGTGTTCGAACGAGGTTGGTTTGGGTTGGCCTTTGCCTGTGAACGTAGGGCCTTTTATGCATTTAAAATGGGTTGGTATATGTACGTGCATCGGTTTGGGTGGTCTCGTGTCGGCTTCGATGGATTGGTTGGTTCATGCATGAATACATATATATATAGATGGGTTTATCTTCCTACGTAAGGCCCATTATCCTATAAGTTTTCCTCACAGTGACTGTGGCTTGGCATTAATATAATATATATATTAGTTAATGGGTTGGCTTTTGCTAGAAGGCTTACGTGGGTTGGGTTTGAGCTTGAAAAAATATAATTTATTAGCAATTGAGTTTGTTTGATAAGTGGGCTTGTATTTATAAGACCCTCGTTTCTCTGCTAAAGCCCATTAGCTTGGAATGCTTTGGGTTGGGTTTGGGCCAATGGAACTTAACATTGATTTCATGTTTTTAGGGTTAAGCCTTAATCCTTTATTAAGGCCCATGCCACCTATATATCTATATATGTATATATGTATATATATATATATCTTACCCATTTTAGGTTTTTATATACTATTTTAAAAACCCAAATCATTATCTTCAAGGCCCATTAATTATATTCATTAGAATTGTAAATAGTTTTACTCTAAATTAATTGGTAGAACTAAACACATATAGTCCTTATTTCCTATATTTAATTATTTTCCTTGTTAGCTACCATTGTAGTCTCAGGTATCGAAGTCGGGTTTGATCCTATGAAATCTTTATACATATAATTATATTTTGGAATGATATTCCTTCTAAATACTTGAATGATATTTCTCATAGATAAAAGGGAATATTTAATTTCTATTCCTCATTTATTTATTTATGTCTTTATAAACATTTATCAAAATTTTGGCTAATTTTCCCTTTTTAGCTAATTATCGCTTTTCCTTTTTATCGAAATTTAATTCCCTTGATGAATACTTATAGTTATTTTATCTATTCTACACTTTAAATTTCTGGGGTGCTACATCAATTCATCCATCAAACAATTCAACATTTGTTCATGGGTTAAATAAATTGAAAAACATCTAAAAACCATCAAAAATCTACTAATCCGACGCGGTCTTAATCTGGCGCGCCCTAATATGGCGCAGTACACCCGCACGCCGGAATAACTGCACACTCAAACTCAACTTTTTTAACTTGGCCGACATCCGGCGCGCCCTGGATGGGGTGCACCGGTTTAGGCCTTGTCATTGGCCGCGCCATTTCAACCCCTTTTCCTATGCTACCCCGCATCGGTTTGAATAAAGAATGCGCTTCTCGCGCTGTTTTAACTCTTCTCTCATTCTCGAGCCAACCCTCGCCCTCCAAGGCTTGTGTCGGTCGACGTAATCAACTATAAATCAAATAAAAAGTAACTTTCCAATTTGAAACCATCTATCATCATGCACCTGCTGGTTCATGCATTAGATATAGATATGCATTCTTATGTGCTTTTTTAGTGCATGCTTGCCTAAATAAGACCTCGGTATATCAAATGGCATCGATGGAAGGCCAGGTCACGCCCGACCAGAAGTCTTGACCATGCGAGATGGTGGTCTTCGAACCTACGTCCTCTGCCCCGTACTGAAGGCTCGAACCTAATGAAGCATGCCTGCTCTGCATGATTAAGAAAATGATCAATGAATCATTTCATGCGACCTCAAAGGCTTCATCATCATATGCATTTTCCTGCATTCTATTTCAGCCTCGAACGGCTCGTTATCTCGGCAACTAATCAGAGGTTTTCCTTCTTATCGAAGGATGTAATTAATGCCATAGCCTTTATGGTATGGCGGACTTTCGGTCCCGACATGAACTTCACTATCGCCCGACTCGGGTCAGATTGAGCGCATAATAAACTTGTCACCTAGTGACTGGCACGCCCCACACAAATAACAAAACGAACGATCTAGTTCGGATATAATAACAACAAAAAGATGAATTCACATCTCACCGCCAACAGGGGCCGGTCGACCGATTTTCCCAGCGTTGAAAGCCTCAATTCTGTAAAATTCCGATCGACTGCCCCCTCCTGCCTGTCGACAGCCAGCTTCGAGGCAGCTATTTTTGACTTTGTGTTCCTCAATGTGGGAAGACCCTTTCCTTGGGTTTGTTTAATCCCAAAGCCACCAGACTTGCCATGATTTGTAGATCTGGTTCCTGACTTGTCTCTTGACCATCCAAGATCTATAAAAACTTCTCATTTGGGTCAAAAACCCTAATCACTCAAGGGAGATCAAAGTAGGTTATCAAGGAGAGAAAGAGTGTTGCTCCTGTAGCTCTGTGAACAGTGCTTCGTGGAAGAACTTCTTCATCCATCTCCATGTTTTTGAAGATCATCCTGAAGCCATTCAAGTGAAGATCAAGCTGAGAAGCAAGCTTCATCCAAAACAACCTTCATCCACTAAGGGGGAGCTTTGATTTGAAGTTTTCATTTCGTGTTTCTTTTCTCCAATCTCTTGGGCTTCAAGTGTTGTTTCTTTGTAATCCTTAAACACTCTAATGTGTGTGGATCTTTCTAGATCCGTGTGTGTGTGTTTGATTTCCTTCATAATATTGTGTGTTTAGGTGTATTTACACCTTCGTGGGAGTTACAACTCCTTACATGTGTGTGTGTGTTTTGATCTTGTAATCCTTTACAAGATAGTGTGTGAATCCTCACAGATCGTAAGGGGTAGACATAGGCTACCGTCGTTGCATCCGAACCACCTAAAAATCGTTGTCTCCTATGTGGTTTGATCCTTTTCTCCTATCTCCATTCTGTGCATGTCTGCGTAGATAAATCTGTTGTGTCCATTGCATTACATCCAGCACAGTTTATTAACTTCACACTAGATGATGGGGACATCACCCATGATTCCCTCTGGCTCGACACCTCTCTCCCTCCCGGAGAGGGGTAGGGTGCGGCTCCATGACTGGACGGGTCCACCTCGACACTTGGGCTTGCTATGTGGGTCATCTTGATGTATTTTCTCCTTTTAGTTGTGTCATTTTGATGTAATTTGCCTTTGTTTTGAGTCAAGTCCCTAGGTTATTATGTTATTTACCTAAGTTTGTGTCATCATGTTGGGCTAGAGTGTCGTATGGGCCCATTTAGGTGGGCCTGGCCCAGGGGCCCCCCCCTCCCTTCCCCACCTCTTTTGCTTATTTGCTATTAGCACTTGTTTCATGGACTTTTTGTAAATGTTGGGATCCCTATAAATAGGACCCCAACCCCACTTGATATGGCTAATGAAGTATTGAGTAAATTTATCCACAAGCATTGTCTTCTCTCTCTCTCGCTAGCTCTCTCTCTCTATATATATATCTCTCTCTCTAAAGGTGGCGAACCCCTCTCTCTCTCCTTCTCTCTCTCTCTCCCTTGGGCGAACCTGCCCCTTCACCTCCCCCCCCCCTTGCCACATCACCCGCCACCTCAGCCCCCCCACCCTTTCACCTTCCCAAGAGCCATTACTCCCCTTTAGTACCTCCACATCCCAAGCAACCTTTCCCATTCCCCATACACCCTTTCACCTTCCCAAGGGAGACTCCCTTCTCCTAGGCACCCCTTCCCATCCCCAAGGCAACCCCTTCCTATTCCCTAGACCTCCATTAAACCCTCCCATTAACCCACCACCCAAATCAAGAGGAGCCCTCCCCATTCCCCCAAGCCACTTGCGCCCCCATCTCCCCACCACCTCCCCCTTGGCCATTTGTGCACCCACCCATCTCCCTGCTAGCTCCGCCCCTGGCCTCCACCCTCACCACCCCTTCCCACCTTCCAAACCCCTCCCCACCACCAAAGCACCCATATCCCTTACCCCTCCACCAAAGAAACCCCCCTCCACCATTTCTCTCTTCCAATCTGTGTGCAGCTGAAGACCTGCAGATCGACAGTCTGTTGCAGCACCGCCTCAGACTCCACCCCGAAGCTCCTGGGGGCGTGGCCTACATCGACGGAAAGCTCTTCCGGTCGTCTTCTCGGGTGAGGTGGTTTCGCCCCAATCCGAGGTTGGAGCTGCACAGGAGAGCCATCCTTCGCCAACTACGCAGAACCAGTCTGGCCTGCAACCAGAAGCAACTTTCAGAAGCTCCTGCGACCACACCAGTGCTCCCCATGGCTCGCCACTTGACCGAGGCAAAGATCCACCTGCTCTCTGTCCAACGCAGCCAGCGGGGCCTCATTCAGAGGTCGGAGCTAATTGTACCAAATTTTCTACCACCGGGATACTGTTCAGGTCAGTCAGGATCTACTCCGACACCCTTCCACTTCACGGACTGCTGCTCTCGTCCCCGACCTCCTCCGGTGCCGTTCTTTCTTGATGCTCTAAGAATCTCGGTCACGGTCGTGCTCGTCTTGGTCCCACCTCGTTTGGACTTCGGGAGTGATCGTGGTGACTTCATCCGTCTGCTGTTGCATCCTGGGAGCAGTCCGAGCCTGATTGCAGGGACCCTGTTCCAGAGCCTGCCCCTGACGTTGACGACTTCAGACCCTCCCACAAAAATTCACAGTCGTGCCTGGGTATGTCAGTGACGTTTTGGCACAAGTCTCATCAAGTTATGAGTCCGGGGGAGCTCACAGCGGCGGCTACACCGACCCCCTGTCTTGCTGTTCCAGACCCGGGCAGATTCGACCGGGTGCTCCATCGGCGCAATCCGAGCAGCTCTCCCCTCCCCGCCTGGCCGGCTTAACGCCCCTCCCTGTGCGGAGGTAGTGTTTGATTTGTAATACAGATATCCCCACCCCAATTCCACCCTCCTGTGTGAGGTGTAGTGCTTGTAACTATTAAACATGGATCAAGCTTCATCAGCGCAGTGTGCGGGGAACCCACACTTCCCCGCTCGCCCTCGTCTCCGAACGGGGTTGGTTTCTTCAAACCAACCAGGGTAAGCTCTGAACTTTGCTCCATTATCCATATTTGTTCATCTAATATCCATGGAATTGCTCCGTTGAGCAAGAGAGAGAGCGCCCGACCCCGTGTGTTCCACTTACGAGCGGTCACCGTGGGCTGTGAGAGAGAGGGACCTAGTGCCCCAATTGGCACCCGGCCAGCCCCTTAAGCGTGGGCCTCGTACCTTCGGGAGGGCAACCCTAGCTCTACTGGCACTCTACCAGCTAGGGTCTTGATCCATCACCTCCACTTAGCATCATCAAGTCACCCGGGCTCGTGTGTGTGCGACGGCGATTCGGCCCCAATCTAGTACTTTATTGCTTTGTGATTGTGCTTACGGAATAGGTCTAAGGATCTTTGTCTCTTTGCTGCATACCTCCTTAGTGTGTCACATCAAGTGGTATCAGAGCAAGTTTTAGACTTGTCTCTACAAGCCTAGGTCCTAGGTTCATTGCTTTGTCTTCATCCGTGTGTCCTCTTGTGCATGTCTACCCGTAGTGGTGCCTTGTTTCGGACCGACCCCTCATCTTCGGCTCCCCCTATGAATCCCAATTCCCAAGGCAACCAAGACACCCCTAGGGAGGCACCCCAAGCTCCGATGGATCGGATGGAGACTACCCTCAACCTCGTCCTCGAACAGCTAGCTGGTCTTACCACCTGGATGGATAGACTCGAAGAAGCTAGGGCCCAACCCAGAAACCATGTCCAAAGAGCTCCCCCTCCACACACTGAATTTGATAGAGAGGGTTTGGAGAACGACCACTACCAAGAGAATGAGAGGCCCCGCCACCTCGACATCATGAGAGGCGACCTCGAGAAGACACGGATGATTACCTCTTAAAAATGATTAGGGTGGAAGCTCCAAACTTCGATGGGTCCCATAACCCACATGTCTACCTAGAATGGGAGAGTGCCATGGATCAATACTTTGATTGGTACCCTATGACGGAAGATAGGAGAGTTAGGCTTGCAAAACTGCACCTTACCAAACTAGCCAAGACCTATTGGATGAGTGTGGAGAGTAGAAAGAGGATTAGGCGGGAAGAACCCATTCATACCTGGGAAGACATGAAAGCCCAACTAAGATTCAAGTACCTCCCCAACTCCTACACCCAAACTCTCTTAGACGAATGGCAATGCCTCACCCAGGAGGGAAAAACCGTGGTAGAATACATTGAACTGTTTGACTCCTACCTTCTAAAGTGTGGAGTACATGAAGAGTTGGCTGTCACCCTATCACGATTTAGGAATGGTCTCCACCCATACATCAAGAGAGAACTATTTATGAGGGATGTGGATTCCCTTGAGTTGGCTTATCAAATAGCCCAGGATACGGAGAGATTTTCTAGGAATCCTAAGTTTGCCTCTCCTCGCCCAGCTGAACCCAAAAATATGGGCCCCCGACCCCACCTTCCTCCCCTATTGAGGACTCCTATCCCCAGTGGGGGAACTCCTACTCGACCTTACAATCAACCACCCAATCCCACCCCCACCAAAGCAACCCCACCCAACCCTCCTCCCCGAAGAGAGGAAACCCCTAAAGGAACAACCCCAGGGAGTAGTTCGGTAAAATGCTTTCGATGCCATGGTTATGGCCACATTGCCACCCAATGTCCGTCCAAAGGATTGTCCAGCCTTATCATTGAAGGAGGGCCTACCCCGTCCCCAGGAGAGCATGAGAGCATGGTTGAGGAGTATGAGGCTGCCTTGGGTTGGAAAGAAGAGTATGAGGAACAATTCTCTGAAACGGGCTTAGATCACGACCCTCCTCCCGCCGACTCCCACTTAGGTGTGATTAGGTGCACCCTCACCAAACCACAAGAGGAGGATTGGCGTAGGACCTCCATTTTTCACACCTACCTCAAGATGGGGAGCCATGTTAGGAAAATGATCCTAGATAATGGGAGTTGTGTCAATGCCGTGTCTCCTGACACCGTTAAGCTTCTTGGGCTTACTACCACACCCCACCCCAAGCCATACCGGGTCTCTTGGATTAACAACCACTCCATCCCGATCAACACTTGTTGCCTTGTCCCCATCACCTTCTCATCATATCAAGGACAAGTTTGGTGTGACATTGTACCCATGGAAGTAGGGAGCATCCTACTAGGGAGGCCCTGGATCTATGACGTCAATGCAACCATCCTAGGAAAGCCCAACACATGCACTTTTGAACATGAGGGGAAAACCATCCGCCTCAATCCCTCCCCACCTCGAAAGGAACCTCCCTCCAAGGGGCTTCTCCCTTCACCACAATCCAAACCACCTCAAAACCCAGGGATCCCACACCCACCAACCCAACCAGCTTCCCAAGAACCTACCCAAGAAAAGCCAACTGGAAAAGTCAAGGGCCTGCATCTCATCACGAGAGAAGAACTAGAGGAGGAGGTTGCCCAAGGAACACCCTTGTGTGCAGTAGTCATATGCCTTGGAGAGTCAACTCCCTCCAACCCCCACCCCGTGGAAATACACCCTCTCCTGGAAGAATTTAAGGATGTATTACCCAATGAGCTCCCTGACCAACTGCCACCCATGAGGGATGTTCAACATGCTATCGACCTCGTCCCAGGAGCCACCCTCCCAAACCTTCCCCACTATCGCCTCAACCCCACAAAGCATGCTGAATTGAGGAGGCAAGTGGAAGAACTTATTAGGAAGGGCTTTCTCTGCCTTAGCAAAAGCCCTTGTGCTGTCCCGGCCCTTCTTACACCCAAGAAAGATGGGACATGGCGAATGTGCATCGATAGCAGGGCCATTAACAAGATTACCGTCAAATATAGGTTCCCCATACCTAGGCTTGACGATATGCTCGACATGCTAGCCGGAGCCACCATTTTTTACAAAATAGATCTTAAAAGTGGCTACCATCAGGTTAGGATAAGGCCAGGAGATGAATGGAAAACAGCCTTTAAAACCAAAGATGGACTCTATGAGTGGCTAGTGAGGCCTTTTGGGCTATCAAATGCCCCGAGCACCTTTATGCGCCTGATGACGGAGGTCCTTAGACCTTACATTGGAGTTTTCTTGGTGGTCTATTTTGATGACATCCTTATCTACAGCCAGTCCAAGGAAGCCCACCTCAGCCATCTTAGGCAGATCTGCACTACCCTTAGGAAAGAGAGTCTCTTCGCCAACTTGGGAAAATGTCATTTCATGACCAAATCCATTACTTTCCTTGGATATGTGGTCTCCACTGAGGGAGTGTCCATGGACCCTGAAAAGGTCCAAGCTATCCTTGACTGGCCAGAGCCCCGCACTCTCCACGAGGTCCGGAGTTTCCATGGGTTGGCCACTTTCTATCGAAGATTTATCCGTGGGTTCAGCATGGTCACAGCCCCTATCACAGATTGCCTTAAGAAGGGGACGATTGCGTGGACCAAGTCTGCTTCTAGGGCCTTCCAAGATCTCAAGGAAAGGATGACCCAAGCCCCGGTATTATGCCTCCCCGACTTTTCCAAAGTCTTTGAGGTGACTTGTGATGCCTCCGGGGTAGGGATTGGTGGGATCCTCAGCCAAGAGGGACACCCAGTGGCCTACTTTAGTGAGAAATTGTGTGATGCCAGGGTAAAGTACTCCACCTATGACAAAGAATTTTATGACGTGGTACAATCCCTCTTGCATTGGAGGCATTATCTCTTGCCCAAAGAGTTTGTCATATTTTCTGACCACGAGGCCCTGAAATATCTCAACTCCCAACAGAAACTGAATGTCCGACATGCCCGCTGGGTCGAATACATCCAGTCCTACACTTTTGTGATCAAGCATAAGGCTGGGAGTGAGAATTGTGCCGCAGATGCACTCAGTAGGAGGGTCTCCTTGTTGGCTACCATTCGGGTGGAAGTCATAGGGTTTGAGAGAGTCAAGAATGAGTACCCTGATTGTCCGGATTTTGGGCCTATCCATACCACCCTGACCACCCAATCACCTAGGGAACACTAAGGTTTCATCCTAGAGGACGGGTTCATCTTCAAAGGCCATAGACTTTGCATACCTAGAACATCCCTGCGGGATTTCCTAGTCTGGGAGTTGCATGGAGGAGGCCTGGCTGGACATTTTGGAGTGCACAAGACCATTGCTATGGTTGAGGGTCAGTTCTATTGGCCAAGTCTCAAGAGGGATGTAGCCAAAATTGTGGGACAGTGTCGCATATGTGCCTCAGCCAAACAGATAAAACAGAACACTGGCCTATACACCCCACTCCATGTCCCTGATCGTCCATGGCAGGATTTAAGCATGGACTTTATCTTGGGCCTACCTAGAACTCAGAAGAAGCATGATTCCATCTTTGTCGTAGTGGACAATTTTTCAAAAATGGCCCATTTCATCCCCTGTTCAAAAACCTCTGATGCCTCCCATGTGGCCCGCCTATTCTTCGATGAAGTAGTTCGCCTCCATGGCCTACCCAAAACCATCATTTCTGATAGGGATGTCAAATTCACCAGCTATTTCTGGAAGACCCTCTGGCACCTAATGGGGACCCTTCTCAAATTCTCCACAGCCTATCACCCTCAAACCGATGGCCAGACCGAAGTCATCAATCGAAGTCTTGGGAACCTCCTTCGGTGTCTTGTTGAGGATCGCCCAGGGAATTGGGATCTTATTCTACCCCAGGCAGAGTTTGCCTACAACAACTCAGTGAATTGGTCAATAGGGATGAGCCCATTTGAAGCCGTGCATGGGTACAAGCCTAGAAAGCCTACAGATCTCATTCCTTTGCCTACACATGCTAGAGTGTCTATTAGTGCTGAATCTTTTGCCCAACACATGAAAGAATTGCATGAGGAAATCCGCAAACACATCAACAAAAGCAATGAGGTGTATAAGAAATCGGCCGATTCCCACCGACGCCACCAGGAATTTCGTGTAGGTGACTTTGTGATGGTGAGAACTGAGAGACTTTTCCCTGGGAATGTCTCCAAACTGAGGTCGTGTGGATCAGGTCCCTTCCAGGTTCTGAGGCGGATCGGCACAAATGCTTATGTGTTGGACCTCCCCGAGGAGTACGGAGTAAGTCCCACATTCAATGTGGCTGACTTGGTGCCATATAGGGGTCCCACGATGACACCTAGTGAGGAAATCGAGCTTGTTCCACCCCTTGAGAGAGCCTCCACCCGTGAGAAAGTTCCACCAAGCCAGAGGGGCCAACGTGAGCAAGTAGAGCGGATATTGGATGAACAGGTCACCATCACCCGGAGCAAAGCATACGAGCGATACTTGGTCAGGTGGAAGGGCCGGCCCCCTTCGGATGACTCATGGGTGAGCTAGAGCGGATATTGGATGAACAGGTCACCATCACCCGGAGCAAAGCATACGAGCGATACTTGGTCAGGTGGAAGGGCCGGCCCCCTTCGGATGACTCATGGGTGAGCAGGGAGGATCTTCAACAGCTAGACCCCGACCTCCTGGAGCGCTATCGTAGCCGAGTGAACCCTTTCTCGACAGAGTCGAGCTCTTCACGGCCCGGGAGAGTTGATGGGGACATCACCCATGATTCCCTCTGGCTCGACACCTCTCTCCCTCCCGGAGACGGGTAGGGTGCGGCTCCACGACGGGACGAGTCCACCTCGACACTTGGGCTTGCTATGTGGGTCATCTTGATGTATTTTCTCCTTTTAGTTGAGTCATTTTGATGTAATTTGCCTTTGTTTTGAGTCAAGTCCCTAGGTTATTATGTTATTTACCTAATTTTGTGTCATCATGTTGGGCTAGAGTGTCGTATGGGCCCATTTTGGTGGGCCTGGCCCAGGGGCACCCCCCCTCCCTTCCCCACCTCTTTTGCTTATTTGTTATTAGCACTTATTTCAGGGACTTTTTGTAAATGTTGGGATCCCTATAAATAGGACCCCAACCCCACTTGAGATGGCTAATGAAGTATTGAGTAAATTTATCCACAAGCATTGTCTTCTCTCACTCTCTCTAGATCTCTCTCTCTCTCTCTAAAGGAGGCGAACCCCTCTCTCTCTCCTCTCTCTCTCTCTCTAAAGGTGGCGAACCTGCCCCTTCACCTCCCCCCCCCTTGCCACATCACCCGCCACCTCAGCCCCCCCACCCTTTCACCTTCCCAAGAGCCATTACTCCCCTTTAGTACCTCCACATCCCAAGCAACCTTTCCCATTCCCCATACACCCTTTCACCTTCCCAAGGGAGACTCCCTTCTCCTAGGCACCCCTTCCCATCCCCAAGGCAACCCCTTCCTATTCCCTAGACCTCCATTAAACCCTCCCATTAACCCACCACCCAAATCAAGAGGAGCCCTCCCCATTCCCCCAAGCCACTTGTGCCCCCATCTCCCCACCACCTCCCCCTTGGCCATTTGTGCACCCACGCCTCTCCCTGCTAGCTCTGCCCCTGGCCTCCACCCTCACCACCCCTTCCCACCTTCCAAACCCCTCCCCACCACCAAAGCACCCATATCCCTTACCCCTCCACCAAAGAAACCCCCCTCCACCATTTCTCTCTTCCAATCTGTGTGCAGCTGAAGACCTGCGGATCGATAGTCTGTTGCAGCACCACCTCAGACTCCACCCCGGAGTTCCTGGGGGCGTGGCCTACATCGACGGAAAGCTCTTCTGGTCGTCTTCTCAGGTGAGGTGGTTTCGCCCCAATCCGAGGTTGGAGCTGCACAGGAGAGCCATCCTTCGCCAACTACGCAGAACCAGTCCGGCCTGCAACCAGAAGCAATTTGTAGAAGCTCCTGCGACCACACCAGTGCTCCCCTTGGCGCGCCACTTGACCGGGGCAAAGATCCACCTGTTCTCTGTCCAACGCAGCCAGAGGGGCCTCATTCAGAGGTCGGAGCTAATTGTAACGAATTTTTTACCACCGGGATGCTGTTCAGGTCAGTCAGGATCTGCTCCAACACCCTTCCACTTCGCGGACTGCTGCTCTCAGCCCCAACCTCCTCCGGTGCCGTTCTTTCTTGATGCTCTAAGAAGACTCGCCCACGGTCGTGCTCATCTTGGTCCCACCTCGTTTGGACTTCGGGGGTGATCGTGGTGACTTCATCCGTCTGCTGTTGCATCCTGGGAGCAGTCCGAGCCTGATCGCAGAGACCCTGTTCCAGAGCCTGCCCATGCCGGTGACGACTTCGGACCCACCCACAAAAATTCACAGTCGCGCCTGGGTACGTCAGCGACGTTGTGGCGCAAGTCTCATCAAGTTCTGAGTCTAGGGGAGCTCACAGCTGCGGCTACACCGACCCCCTATCTTGATGTTCCAGACCCGGGCAGATTCGGCCGGGTGCTCCGTCGGCGCAATCCGAGCAACTCTCCCCTCCCCGCCTGGCCGGATTAACACCCCTCCCTATGCGGAGGTAGTGTTTGATTTGTAATACAGATATCCCCACCCCAAGTCCACCCTCCTGTGTGAGGTGTAGTGCTTGTAACTATTAAACAGGGATCAAGCTTCATCAGCGCAGTGTGCGGGGAACCCACACTTCCCCGCTCGCCCTCGTCTCCGAACGGGGTTGGTTTCTTCAAACCAACTAGGGTAAGATCTGAACTTTGCTCCATTATCCGTATTTGTTCATCTAATATCCGCGGAATTGCTCCGTTGAGCAAGAGAGAGAGCGCCCGACCCCGTGTGTTCCACTTACGAGCGATCACCGTGGGCTGTGAGAGAGAGGGACCTAGTGCCCCAATTGGCACCCGGCCAGCCCCTTAAGCGTGGGCCTCGTACCTTCGGGAGGGCAACCCTAGCCCTGTTGGCACTCTACCAGCTAGGGTCTTTATCCATCACCTCCACTTAGCATCATCAAGTCACCCGGGCTCGTGTGTGTGCGACGGCGATTTGGCCCAATCTAGTACTTTATTGCTTTGTGATTGTGCTTGCGGAATAGGTCCAAGGATCTTTGTCTCTTTGCTGCATACCTCCTTAGTGTGTCACATCACTAGATTTTTGGTATATTAAAAGGTGGGTTTGGATCGACAAGGATAGTCTTGTCAGGAAGATAACACCTTGCGCGAGAGAATCCTCGGATTCCGTAACTCCGCCTAGTACCAAAGATCTATTATGGTGGTTAATCGTGTAAGATTTATTCTTCGCTGCATCAGATCTAAGGTTGAGAGTAACTTGTTCGTCATAGTTGTTTTAAATCGGGTTAAAGTTCTTAAAATTTGTAATCACCCAATTCACCCCATCTTAGGTGTCATTGATCGCGGGACTTCAATTGGTATCAGAGCTAATGCTCTAACTTTCACAGATCTAACGATCTAGAGAAAGATCCAGATCAATAGCCAACAAGGGGATGATGCCTGAGGGTCATTCCATTAATCGTCCTCCATTCTTTGATGGTTCGAACTACTCATACTGGAAAAATAGAATGCATGTTTTCTATGGGCTCAGGAGTACGACGTCTGGGGGGTTATGGACAAGGGTCCTTATAAACTCTCTGAAGATGAGGGTAAATGGTCTATTAAGGATATTAAAAAACCCATAGTTAATTTTAATGCTATGAACATCATGCAATGTGCTATACATCCTAACGAGTTTTCTCGTGTATCCATGTGCAGCTCAGCCAAGGAGATGTGGGACAAGTTGCGGCTCATATATGAGGGAACCTCCGAGGTCAAGGAGACCAAGGCAAACCTTCTTGTCAGAGATTATGAGCTGTTCAAAATGAAGCCTGAAGAAATCATTTCAGAAATGTTCGTTAGATTAACGGAGATCACAAATGGTCTCAAAAGCCTCGGGAAGGAGTACACAAACTTCGATCTTGTGAGGAAAGTTCTGAGATCGCTTCCGTCGACGTGGCACACAAAAGCCACAGTAATTGAGGATTCAAAAAATCTATCCACACTTTCATTGGATGAGCTCATTGGGTCACTAATGACCTATGAGATAAACATGAAGAGAACAACCGAGGAAGATACGAAGAAAAAGAAAGTGATTGGATTGAAAGCTCACCAATCTTATGATGACTTTTAAGAATAAGAATCCAGCGAGGGAAGCAATGAAGAAGAAGACTTGGCCATGATAACTCGCCAAGTAAAAAGATTTTTGAGAAAGAAGAGGAATTTCCAAGGCAACTTCAGAAAGGGGTAAAGAAAGCCCATTGAAACCAAGGGCGAGCCGAGCAAGCCCAATACTGTCATTTGTTACGAATGCAAGAAGCCCGGGCACATGAGAGAAGAGTGCCCAGATCTAAAGAGGAAATTAAAGAAAGACAAGTTCAAGAAGCCCAAAGCCATGGTCGCCACATGGAGCGACGAATAGGACGAATCATTCGATGAGGAGCTGCAAGAGCTCGTGGAAAGTCTATGCCTCATGGCACATGAAGATGAATCATTAGAGGTAAATTTTGACCCTGATTTCATTTCAAATAAAGAATGAGAGTCGGAAAATGAAAAATTGTATACGAAATACAGAAAAATCAGATCTGAAAATAAAAATCTCAAAAAGAAAATTGATGAATTAACACATGAGGATACATCTGTTAAATTTGAGAAATTAGAACATGAATGGTTTGAGTTATCGGAAGAAAAAGAAAGCTTCTTGCAAAATAATTTCAGTAAATGAGAAAAGTCATGAGGAATTGATGAGTAAGCTGTCTGAAATGGAGAAAGCTTTTGAAAAATTGAAAAATGAAAAAGAAGTTTTGCAATCCTCAATCTCAGAACTTGAAAATAAAAATGTGAGTTTGAATAAGGAGGTGATTGACTTACAGTTCACCCTCTCTAGGTTTGTTAAGGGAAAACAAAACCTAGACAACATGTTGGGAGTTAAGGTTAACTTTCGGAAAGAAGGATTGGGGTACATTCCCCAAAATAAAAAATCCCTTGAGAATAAGATCACTACATCCTATGTTCATGAAAAAGAAAAAGACTGTGCTTCATGTTCGCACTCCAAGCCAACACATGTCCAAACCAAACCACGATAATCTCAAAGAAAATTTACACATGTTAATTACTTTCACTGTGGTAGACTTGGTCATCTTATTGCTCATTGCTGGTTAAAACAAAACTCACCAAGAAATCATGCATTTTGGACCAAGAAAAGATATGCACAAAATTGGACTAACTCCTATGGACCCAAACTAGTTTGGGTACCAAAAATAATTGGATGAGAATTTTATTTATTGCAGATATGCCTTGAAGCCAGGGGGAGCAAATGGTATTTGGACAGCGGCTGTTCAAGGCATATGACAGGGGATAGGACGGCATTCTCTATGCTACAAGATAAAGATGGAGGCTCAGTTACCTTTGGTGGAAAGGACAAAGGTAAAATAATTAAAATTGGCAATATAGGTAAGAATTCTGAAACTTTGATTAAAAATATCCTTTTAGTGAAAGGCTTAAATTACAACTTGCCGAGCATAAGCCAATTGTGTGACAAGGGCTTTAAAATTATTTTTGATGAAATCCACTGCCTTGTCATAAATAAAACCTCCAATGAAATCAGATTAATCGACAAGAGAAATAGCAATGTCTATACTATTGATCTAGGTGATGTTTCTGGTGATGATGTGTGTTTGGTAGCAAACAATCACGATAATACATGGCTATGGCACCAAAGACTAAGTCATGCTAGTTTTGGAGTAATCTCCAAGTTGTCTAAACATGACTTGGTGAATGGTTTGCCAAAATTAAAATTTAAAAGTGATAAAATATGTGAGGCTTGCACAAAAGGAAAGCAAACATGCATATCTTTCAAAAATAAGAACATTGTTTCTACCTCCCGGCCTCTAGAATTGCTACATCTTGATCTATTTGGCCCTACTAGGACATTCAGCCTAGGAGGTAAATCTTTTGGATTTGTTATTGTTGATGACTACTCCAGATTTATATGGGTATTATTTTTAGCCAATAAAAGTGATGCCTTGACGGAGTTTGAAGTGTTTTGCAAGAAAATCCAAAATGATAGAGACTACCTTATCACTACCATCCAAAGTGATCATGGTGGTGAATTTGAAAATCATGAGTTCAGCAATTTTTGTGAAGAGCAGGGATATACGCATAACTTCTCATCACCAAGGACGCCTCAACAAAATAGAGTGGTGGAAAGGAAAAACAGATGCCTGATAGACATGGCACGTACTATGTGTAGTGAAAATTCTCTACCAAAATATTTTTGGGCTGAGGTGGTAAGTATAGCGTGTTACATCATCAACAGGGCGATGGTAAGGCCCATTTTGAAGAAAACTCCTTCTGAGCTCTATAAGGGTAAGAAACTAAATATTTCCCATCTTAAACCTTTTCGATGCCCATGTTTCATCCTGAACAATGGTAAGTCCAACCTAGGTAAGTTTGATGAGAAAAGTGACAAAAAAATTTTCCTAGGTTATGCACTTAACTCTAGAGCTTATCGATTGTTTAATAAAAGGACTTTGGTTGTTGAAGAAAGTCCTCATGTTATTTTTGATGAATCTGAATTGAAGCTGGTAAATCAATCTATTCCAATTGTGGATGCAGATGAAGATTCTAAATGTTCAAATGATGCTAAGGCCAAGAACGAACCAACTGAAGGGATCCCAAGCAAGAGTGAGGAGGATGAAGATCTTTCAATTGAAACGCTCCAAGAACAACAAGTGCAGCACCCCGACTTGCCCAGCACTTCTACATTCTTGAAAGATCACCCAGCTGAAAACATCATAGGTAATCCTCAAGATGGGGTAAGAACTAGATCGTCACTAAGGCTGGTGGAAGAAGAAGATTTGATGGCCTTAATCTCTCAAGAAGAGCCTAATGATATTCATGAAGCTCTTCAAAATGAATCCTGGATTCAGGCTATGCATGAAGAGCTACACCAGTTCGAAAGGAACGAGGTGTGGACTCTTATGCCGCGTCCTAAGAATCAACCCGTAATAGGAACCCATTGGATTTTTCAGAATAAACTAAATGATACGGGACTAGTTGTTAGGATCAAGACCTGGATTGTAGCCAAAGGGTATAGCCAGAAGATGGGTATTGATTTTGATGAGTCCTTTGCACCGGTTGGTAGACTGGAAGTAGTCCAGATTTTACTATCCTATGCTTGCTCCTTGAATTTCAAACTATTTCAAATGGATGTTAAATCTGTATTTTTTAATGGTTACATCAAAGAGGATATTTTTGTAGAGCAACCTCCAGGTTTTGAAGATTCAAAGCATCCAAAGCATGTGTACAAGTTACAGAAGGCCTTTTACGGGTTAAAGAAAGTACCAATGGCATGGTATGAAAGGCTCACTTCATTCCTCATGGGAAAGGGTTTCAAAAGAGGTAAGGTTGACTAAACACTCTTCACAAGGAAATCAGGTAAAGACATATTAGTTGTTCAAGTATATGTGGATGACATTATTTCTGGAGCTACTAACAATGTCTTATGTGAAGAATTTACAGAAATCATGCAAGGAGAATTTGAGATGAGTTTAATGGGTGAACTGAACTTCTTTCTTGGATTGCAGGTGAAGCAAACACCCGAGGGCATTTTCATTAATCAAGCTAAGTACACACTGGAGATGTTAAAGAAATTTGGGATGGCTGAAGTAAAACCTTTGTCAACTCCAATGGCCACAACCTCGAAGTTAGACAAAGATGAAAATGGTAAAACAGTAGATCCTACACTATTTCGAGGTATGATCGGATCACTACTGTATCTCACAGTATGTCACCATGACATTCAATTAAGTATATGTCTATGTGCTCGCTTTCAGTCATGTCCTAAAGAATCTCATCTAATGATTTTTAAACACATTTTTAGATACTTAATTGGCACAATAGACTTTGGCTTGTGGTTTTCCATCGGTAGTTCATTTGATTTGATTGCATACACTGATGCGGATTATGCCAGATGCATTGTAGATCATAAAAGTACTAGTGGGTACTGTCAGTTTCTTGGTGGGTGTCTAGTCTCATGGGCCTCCAAGAAATAACATTCAGTAGCTCTCTCAACGGCCGAGGCTGAATATGTAGCTGTAGGAAGTTGCGGAGCCCAAGTACTTTGGATCAAAAATTAATTGCTTGATTTGGATATTGAAATGAAATGTGTGCCACTCTTGTGTTATAATACCAATGCAATCAACTTGTCAAAAAATCATGTTCAACATTCTAGGACAAAACACATTGACATTCGACATCATTTTCTAAGAGATCATGTAGGAAAATGGGTCTTTGAATAGAATTTCATTGACACACACAATCAACTAGCTGATATTTTCACAAAATCCCTAAACCAGGATTAATTTAACAAGATAAGAAGAGAACTTGGGATGTGTAAGAGTGAGAGCATACATACATAGGTCTGCACATAGGATAAGAACTGCACTTGTAGAAACTCATATGCATCAAGGGTATATTAACATGCATATTATCTGTATTTATTTTTAATACCTTGTCTGTTCATATACACTCCTGGATGCTTGAATGTATTTATACATATAGCCCTCCTTGAAAAATATTTCTAAGGCAAGATATTCCTTGGTTAAATAAATGTGGACCCAGTGATGCCGGACCTAAGGCACCTTTTGAGGGGGAGTTAGAGAACTTTCTTCATATCTCCATCTCTTCTCTTTCTCTCCACTTCATGTTGTTGGTTCCAATCAGAAGGTTGGATGATGGTCCCCCTATAAAAAATAGAAAAGAAAAAGAAACAAAAAATACAAAATTGGGTTTTTTGGGGGCTAGCGGTCGACCGCCGCTGCCGCACCGGTCGAGCGGTGGCGGCGAATCGGCCCGGCTGAACCCTCAACCGGACCATCTTATAAGGGGTGTTAACACCCCATTCTCTCATTCTATCACCTCCACTCTTCCTCCAACATCTTTTCCTAACCCTAAAACCACATATCTCCACCTCCCAAGCCCCTAAACCTCATCATTGCTCCACCCGCACAAGATCTGGCGTGTTCGTCATGGTTTTGAGACGAACTCCATTCGGCCGTTCGTGCTTTCGTGGAGCAACCTCCTAGGTTCTAGGTTGTGGAGAAGGCTATTGCAAGCCCTTGGAGTGTCTTTTGGTCTATCTTAATCCCCCATGACGAGAGTCATCCTTTCAAGGGTTTCTACCAGGTTTTCTAGTTCAGGATGCCGCCTAGACAGAGTTCTCGGCGTTCTGCCCAAGGGGAAGCTAGTGGTAAGAGATGAGAGGCCCTAGCTCCTCCACTACAGCGAGCACCTGCACCTCGTCGTATACCTCGGTTTCTTCCACGTACTATTATCAACCCTCGACTGGTCGACTTTAATGTGGTGAATGAGCTTCTGCCTGATTTATGTGCTCTTTTTGAGATTCAAGAGGGTTGGACAGATTTTGTCACTAGGTATACTAGATACTATCCCAATCTAGTGCAACAATTTTATGGAAATCTGGTTGAAAGGAATGAAGAATTATATACTGCTGTTCAAGGTGTTGAGATTCACATCACTCCGGATCTTTTTCGGTGAGCCTTAGGAGTGTCAGCCATGGGTGCTAACCGGCTCTTTGGTCATGGTGAAGTTGAAGATACTTTCACTACCATGACAAACTGTGACTATGTGCGTGGTGTGAGTGACTTAATCACATTGAATGCAAATTATTTTCCACCACTGCAAGGGATTTTCCACCATATGTTCACTTCACTCATTTATCCCAAAGTTGGCAGTCGAAATGAAGTGACAGAGGTTCACAAGTTTCTGTTCTATAATGTCATGAATGGGATTGAAATCAACATGGGTTGGCTCATGACAGATCTGATTGGGACTTGTCATACCTATCTCCGGCGATCTTTGCCATATGCTTCACAGTTGACAGGTGTCTTCATATATGCTGGGATCAATTTGGAAAATGAGCAATTCATTTATGTTCGATAAGATGATATATATAATAAGCATAAGATCTTTACAGATTTTGGGTATTACTATGGTCCCGATGGGGAGCTATGCCGAGATATACCAGTTTATGGGGAAGAAGCTGACAGTGAGGAAGAACACGAACAAGAGCAACCACAAGGTCAAGGGGATGTCCCCCCTCCAGCTCAGGCTGAGGAGCAGCCTCCTCCACCTTCACCTCATCACATAGATTCTGATATGCTTCCTCCACCACAGTTCTATCATGGAGAGTCTTCTACTCAAGGGGCCGCTCAGCACTCTTGGGTAGATTATGAGACTTTTGATAGGCGATTTACTGGGCTAGAAACTCGGATGGATGCCTTTGAGGAACAACTTTCTACCTTTGGAGATAATATAGAAACCATGGGCACCATGCTGGAATCCTTGCCACATCAGCCAGATTCTTTCTCCACAGCCATGGACTCCTTATCCACTCAGATGCACACTCTCACCACCAACATGGCCACCCTCACCCAGAGCCATGAAGATTCACGTGAGGCCTTTCATGCTATGAACTGAGTTCTCCTAAACATGCATCGCCGTGACTATGATAGGGATCAACAACTGACCCATATCCAGGACCACCTTCAGCATCACGACCACTTACTTGAAGACATTCGCCAGCGCCTTGGCTATGTGCCTCTTCCTCCACCAGACATCCAACCACCTACATATGGCCACTGAGGATGTTCTTTGGTTTCCTACCTCCAGTCTGTGTCCTTGGGTCTTTTGTCTTTTCGGTCTCCTGTTTGATTATCCTATCTCCTCTTTGATGATGCCAAAGGGGGAGAAGTAGTAATGCAGGTCTTATATATTTTATGTCGGTATGTTTGTATGTTTGTATGCATGGTCATTGGTGAGGATCATTGTGTCAGTTCTGCATTGTTCTGCATTTATTTTGTCGCATGTGTCTAGAGTCTTGCACTCATTGTATCAAGCATCAATGTACCCTGTAATGAAATGATGAAATGAATGCAATTGGTGTTTGACCTCAAATGGTTGGCTCTCGTGTTTCATTTCCTATCTACTTGGAAAATAATGCGTTGAATGGCTGTTCTATTCGCTTTGTGGTTTATCGACCTTACTAGGCTCCAAATTTGCTTATAGGCATGCCAAGGCTCTTGTAATCTAGAGTTTTGTCATCATCAAAAAGGGGGAGATTGTTGAGTCTATCCTGATGATTTTGATGATAACAAAACTCTAAAATTACAACATAAGTAATAACTGGCTTAAACCACTCTCAAAGCCATCCTTAAGCTAGTAAATGCCTACATTCACCTTGGTTCAAGAATTACCCAGGATAAGCTCAACCAACTCATTTTGATCGGAACAGGACGTGGTCATAAAATCAACTGTTCAAAGAGTATGATTTATTGGCGAACTCTCTTAAAAGTGCAGGTTTTCCAGCCAGTGATCGACCGCCGGTCAGGGGTTGGTCGATCAATTTTCCCAGCGTTGAAAGCTTCCATTCAGTAAAATTCTGGTCGATCGCCCCCTCCTATAGGTCGACCGCCAACTTCGAGGCAGCTATTTTTGACTTTATGTTCCTCAACGTGGGAAGACCCTTTCCTTGGGTTTATTTAGTCCCAAAGCCACCAAACTTGCCATGATTTGTGGATCTGGTTCCTGGCTTGTCTCTTGACCATCCAAGATCTATAAAAACTTCTCATTGGGGTCAAAAACCCTAATCACTCAAGGGAGATCAAAGGAGACTATCAAGGAGAGAAAGAGTGTTGCTCCTGTAGCTCCATGAACAGTGCTTCGTGGAAGAACTTCTTCATCCATCTCCAAGTTTTTGAAGATCATCCTGAAGCCATTCAAGTGAAGATCAAGCTAAGAAGCAAGCTTCATCCAAAACAACCTTCATCCACTAAGGGGGAGCTTTGATTTGAAGTTTTCATTTCGTGTTTCTATTCTCCAATCTCTTAAGCTTCAAGTGTTGTTTTTTTGTAATCCTTAAACACTCTAGTGTGTGTGGATCTTTCTAGATCCGTGTGTGTGTGTTTGATTTCCTTCAGAATCGTGTGTGTTTAGGTGTATTTACACCTTCGTGGGAGTTACCAACTCCCTACGTGTGTGTGTGTGTGTGTGTGTGTGTGTGTGTGTGTGTGTGTGTGTGTTTTGATCTTGTAATCCTTTACAAGATAGTGTGTGAATCCTCACAGATCGTGAGGGGTGGACGTAGGTTACCGTCGTTGCATCCGAACCACCTAAAAATCGTTGTCTCCTGTGTGGTTTGATCCTTTTCTTCTATCTCCATTCTGTGCATGTCTGTGTAGATAAATCTTTTGTCTCCATTGCATTACATCTAGCACGGTTTATTAACTTCACACTAGATTTCTGGTATATTAAAGGGTGGGTTTGGATCGACAAGGATAGTCTTGTCAGGAAGATAACACCTTGCACGAGAGAATCCTTGAATTCTGTAACTCCGCCTAGTACCAAAGATCTATTGTGGTGGTTAATCGTGTAAGATTTATTCTTCGCTGCATCAGATCTAAGGTTGAGAGTAGCTTGTTCGTCATACTTGTTTTAAATCGGGTTAAAGTTCTTAAAATTTATAATCACCCAATTCACCCCCCTCATGGGTGTCATTGATCGTGGGACTTTAGACCTAAGGTAGGTTTCTCTCAAGCTAAATGAATAATATAACATGCCATCTTGTTCGTCCTTCTGTCCTCTTTCTTTTGATACGAAATTGCCTAATTTTGGTAGACCATGTTGATCGAATTTCTTAGTTTACTCGGAGGTATACCCGAAGGGTTACCTTCACTTTAAGTCCTTTTTATGTTGGTTCATCATAGCCTAAAATCTAATCAAAGCATGCTATTTTATTTATCTTTGAATGCTCTTTTCAACGGTACTATTTTGCCCAAATTTTGTTTATTAGTTTGATCGCAATCCTCTTTTTATCAAGGTCTATCGGAGTTCGCCGTCGGCAGATCTCAGGTTTAAAAACGGTTGCACCAGCGACCGCTTGACAAAGAAATGGTCACACGATAGACCGTCCGGTCACCCTAGTTTTTCTACAAATATATATATATATATATATGGATGAAATGGTCCTGTCCTGGCCGTTTATTGCATAAAGCAGTCTCCCTCCTGACCGTTTTCTGGCCTCACACAGTAAAAACATATGCTTGTTTTCTACGTTTTTCGACTGATGGTTAGCCCTGTCCACCATGTCCTTTTGACCAGTAATGATTCAAAATGTATTTTTAACTTGGCATAATGAAACTGTAATCAATTTTCATTATCTTCATAATTATTCCTTCTTGATTATCGTCCTTAGACAACCATGTGAAAATTAGTAGAATAAACATGTTTATTAATTACTTGGTCAATTTATTTAAAATTTTTCCACTTATAACTTGCTGAATATTGTTCATAATGTCACTATTTGACAGTCATGCCACTCCGGTGGTGTTGACTGACCGCACCGTTCATGTTTTCCATGTTTCCTAGCCTCAATCTTGTAATAGTTGGGACTCTCTGCCGGATACTCCTTCCGTCGGACTAGGACCACTATTATGAGATGTCCGTTAGTCCCCGCGAGCATGGGATTCCCACCAGGACGTCGGGTAGGTTGTACCACGAAGACCTGAACCTACCGACTTGCTTGACTCATGGTTTTGGGCAGCCCAACATCGAGACTGTTCAGCTTTGTTCGACCTGCTAGCGGCCCTCCTGGGACCGCTAAGGGTCCTTAGCGGCCCTGGCTAGACCGCTAGGTTCTCCATGACCTGGTTATGAACCGAATTGATTAGTAGACTTCTTCTTGTTCCAAGTCGACCCTACCCTGGTCAAGTCGATCGTAGTCCCCTTTGTCAACTTAGGTTGCGTGGGATGGACCCTGATTTGGTCCCACCCTGGCTCAGGCTGAGCGAGGACTTGATTAAGTCGACTAAACCACCTTGTCGTACTCAACATGGAAATGGTCCAGGTTTGACCATTAGGCTCTTCCTAGCGGTCTTGGTATGACCGCAACCCTTGAGGCAGAATGTGCTTTGCGTGGTTTTATGTGTTGTAGCAGCCGTGCCAAGGATGGCCTAGGACTGTGAAATCTTGCCTTGATTCATGATCATTTTTTTATGAACTTGGACTTCCAAGTCACTTTTCCTACGACTTCTCATCTCAACTTATTTGGAATTTCACTTGATCTTAGAGATAAGTTACATAAACTTAGCATTTGAACTCTTGGCAATTTATATAAGTGAATGTCTAGATTTGGATCTATGATCCAACCCTTCAATGCCAACGCATCATAAAGGGCCCAGTCTGGTCTTGGGAGGAGCGTCCGAAAGTACTTGTGCCCCGGGGAGTTTGTAATGACAAGGTGTGGCACTGCACCGAAGTGCATGACTAGCGTGAGAATCTACGACATTCTACCTTATTCTCTACTTGGAAATTCTTGTGTGACAAGACATGCGTGCTTGATATGGCCATTTCACAAGGAAAATCTCATGAAACCTCTGGAATTTTTGTTATTCTTGCACTTTCCCTTTTTAATTTGAAGTCTATCTTTTCTTTCTCCTATCTGTCAGTTATCGCATGTTATATGTTTATTATTGTTCTTTATCTCATTTTCATACATGGTGAAATGATTAATCACGTAAAGTATGCCTAATGATAGAGATATAAAATCCTACTGAGCTCTTGCTCACCCTATTTTCCCACCTTTTTCAAGTAGTTCAGATGGGGGAGCACAAAAGGATGGGAACGGGCAAGACTAATGACGGGAGCGAGCCAGTTAGCGTCGGTCGTGTCTTTCCTTAGAATTGATGTAGTCATTTCAGTAGTGGATGTACTGAGTCATAGTAGGACTTATGTTCTCTTTCTTTTGCGTTAGTTGATGTATGTTTTAGTGAAGTCCACAAGTTGTCGGTTGTAATGTGTACTTTCATCTTTATTATCAATAAAATTTTAGTTATTTGCAAATTAATTGTTGGCCTTTTGACTTACGGTCTCTTGTGGCAATGTATACTCTGATTGACATGAATGATATAACTGATGCGTTCTGATTTTCCGCGTCGGGGCGTGACATCGCTGCAGGTTGGCAGTCCATGGGAGTTGTACAGTTGATGAGTGTGGATTGGACGGCTGTAAGGCGGAATAGCTATCTCCTTGTCATGAATCCCCAGAAGTGTGAGTGAGAGATCAGGGTCCTTCCAGCGAAAAGGATCTAGAGGTGTTGTGCTAGGACTAGTGAGATTGTGGAGTTTGAGGTTTACGCGGGCCACCTTGTTGTTCCTCTCTTTCTCTCTTGAGAGGTGGCATTGGCTGGATAGCCAGAGGAGATCGGAATGGTGCTTGATCGGTGTGCGGCCCAGGTGCAGCGATAGCGGATGTATGGGCCAATGGATGCGATCAGACGTTCGGAGCTTTGATTGTCGGTTCTACGGAGAACCAAAAAGAGGACTGATTCAAGGATTCCTTGGTTGGCGTGAGACCAATGTCTAGTGGATGGCATCCGTAACCAGTGTGTTGTCCCTTGAGTTGGTCCTGGTGTGATGCAATTTACGGTCGGTGAGATCCCAGATGGTTAATAGTGGGTGTCCCTCGTGCTCTAGTGCAGTCCGGTGAGTTCGGCGTTGAGATCGGTTGAGGCCGGTGAGCTATTATTGTTATCGGCTTCCACGGTGAAGGCTATTGATAGCATAGAGCCGTTGGGTGGGTTGTGGCCGGTGGTGTTGGATGTGTGAATCTCGGCTCTTGAGATGTCAATTGCTGACCGTGTGGAGCTGTCAGTTATGTCACGGTCGATTGTGATAGCAGTCAGAGTTTTGTGCGAGGTCAAGATGAGATTGTGCTCCCTGTGAGGGGTTTTCAGCGTTAGGTAATCAAGGAGGCCAATGTCCTGAGGGGACAACTAGATGAGGTCTTCCCCAGTGATGGTTGGTGCTGTAACTAGAATTGGGTGTTTCCCTTCTCGGTTGGTGTATGGCCGATGTTATTTGTACCGTGGAGTTTTGAGAGGCTGAGCTGCGGCCAGACTCGTCCATTTGTATGTGCCTCAGAAGGTCTGAGGATTGGTTTTGTTTAGCGTAGAAATGCGAGTGGACCTCAGAGGTTGTATTGGTCTGGTGTTGTCCCTCAAAAAAATCGTGTGGTGTTGGTGCTTGTGTTGTGCTTCGGTGGTGTTGCCCGTGGGGTATGTTCTCTCTCGTGAGTTTTGGGCATCGTTATTAATTTTGAGGATGAAATTCATTTAAGGGGGGAGGTCTATAACGCCCCGGGTTTTTTAGATCTTTTTTCGTGAGTCGTGGATTGTGTCCGAGTGGGTTTCAGACTTTAATTTTGGATTTTCAGACCCTTAGATGGTGCTTTTTTGGGTCATTTCGGGTCTGTGGCGGTGAGTTGAGCCGCCTTACTTTTTCCCAAAATTTTTCTGTGTCAAAAGATATTTTTATGAAATTTCTGGAGTTGATGTGTGTTTTTTCAAAAAAAAGGAATAACAAAAATAAAAAAACCTAGTAAAACCCCCAACCCCTCTATTCTCTCCCTCACTCTCGCGTCTCACTCTCTCCCTCCCGTATCTCTCCCTTTCTCTCCCACCACCTCTCCAGCGGCCGACGGATGGCGACGGTGAGCAAGATCGGGGGATGGCGTGGCGAGTGAGCGGCGGGGACAATCGTGACGGGCCGGAGGCCTAGCGCGGCGCGGTGGCTCGCGTGAACGGGGTTCGTCTTGCGTGAGTGAGGCAATTTTTGGTCATTTTCTTCACAAAAGGTAGGGGGACAGACCCACACTACTCTTCTTGTGTTTTCCCTCTCATGCGGTTGAGTTTTGAGCGAGAGAGCAGGGTTTATCACTTTTTGGGGAAATTCCATGTTTAAGGGTGTGTGATTGAATGGATACGCCGAAATCGTGTTTCGTGCGTGGCATTGCAGTTGGGGGTGATTCTCTATGCGTGCTGGTGGTTTTTGAGCCCAATGTGGGCCTATCAAGCTAGGGAATGACCCTCCGAGGGTGGTCCCCGGAGGGGACCCTGTTCTAGGAGTGCCCAGTTTGGCGGCCAGGGTTCTGGCCACCCAGGGGTGCTGGGTGGCCAGGGTGGTGGCCGTCCAGACCCTTGCCCTTCTGGGCGGCCAATGGCCTAGCCACCCAGGTGTTTTGGCGGCCAGGGAGGTGGCCGCCCAGGACAAAGCTGGGCGGCCACTGGGTTGGCCGCCCAATCTGCTGGGCGGCCACTGATTGTGCTGCCCATGCCCTTTTGTCCAGGTTCTTGACGGCCAACCTCCTGGCCGCCCAAGCCTATAGGAGGCTAGGGTGTTGGCCGCCCCTGTCTCAGGGTGGCAGCCACCTGTGTGGCCACCCAGTGCTGTGGATGGCCAGTGGGTTGGCCGCCCAGCCCTTGTCAGCCATGGGTCAACTTTTCTGCATTTCTGTGTGTGGTGGTCCCCGTCTGTGTCGGTTTCACCAACTGTCCACAGAATAGCTACCCAGTCAGAGGTTCTAGGGTTTTGTGTGATGTCCATAGCCGCCTTGTGTCATGTTACATGCGTACTATGAGTTACGTATGGACCGTGGTGTTCCTGTGGTTTTTCGCTTCTTTAGTTAGTTCTTACCTTTTGGTGACTTTTCCCACTAGTCGTAGCTTTCTTGCGCACGTGTGTGCGGACCCACTTGGGAGTAGTGGAGATCTTTTCCCTGTGTGACTATTTTTAGGCTGGTTACCGTAGGGCCCCTCGTCTTTGTAGGCTGAGTCCGGACTGGGGGGAAAACTAGCTAGAGGATCTGACCTACAACGCATGGTCTGTGTGTGCACACGTGGTTGGGGTGGGTCGGACACATGCCGACGAGCGTGACCTTAGCTAGTCCTTGTTTTGTGGTTCCGTGGTTAGTGTGTCTCAGTTTCCGCCATGGGCGTGAAGGGAGACACCAGGGGTGCGGATTAAGACGTCAGTGGACGCATCCGACCATGCTTCTAGTGGGTAGTGCTCTTGTCACCTGAGTGGTTTTCAACTCAGGTTCTCTTCTGCCGAGGTTCATCATTTTGGCGGCTGGGTGTCCTGGTTACTCGTGATGAAGGTGAGGTTCCTCACTATCCTCGTCAGTCTTATTCGGCTGCATAGCTGTGTTTCTTGGTTGACCGATCGAGGGTCTACTTGGTAGTCTAGATCCTAGCCTGTGTGTCCTAGGAGTGGTGCTTCGAGACAGGTCGTTGGGTCTCGGCATTCTATGGCGTGTCCTAGGTTTCGAGGATCCGCTTTAGCGTGAGTTGTGTTTGATACTCGAGGTATCCCGATGGTGTGCAGGTTTTTGGCAGTTAGTAGTGTGACGTGTTTATTTGTGTTACTATGCTGTTCTTCCTACTTTACTGCTTTACCTACTTTACTAACCTTTATATTTTATTGCTTGCTACTCTGTATACTTTGTTTATGCGATGGGGATCCGTGAGACCCCTACTGAGCCAATGAGATGAGGCTCACCCCTTTTCTTTTTAGGTCAGCGTGCTTCCTCATCATTCGGAGGCCTTGCACAGCGGTTTGTAGCCCTAGTGTCGCCAGCTTGTGTTACCCAGGGTATGCCAGTTGACACGCTAAAATTAACACCTAAAACCAACACTAAAGGAATCCACGTCTCTCTCGACACGATGAAATTAACCCCAAAATCTATGCTAGGATGAGTCAACTTCATAACTGGCTTAATAAGAATATTTTTTTCTATTTTTGGGACACTTTTAAAATTCGCGTCCATGTCATGGATGCCAATTCTTTAAATACCGCCTTCGTTAAGTGCCGCTAATTTCACGCTGGGTCGACTCAGCCTTCCGTTGTGTCGACCCATAAGAATTGCCGTCTCTTCGCTCGGACGCTAATTCTAGCTTTCTGATTTTTATTTAGATTTTAATCTGATGAATTGACGCCTCTTTAGGAAAGCGCTATTTTTAATTAACGTCAGGGTCATGGACGTGAATTTTGCTTCTTCCATCTTTTGTCAAAGAATTCGCGCCGACCCTACTGGATGCCAATTTCGCGTGTGGGCTACTGTAGCACTCGACAGGCTATGCCGTTAACCGGCGAGGCCTTCGCACTTACTTGAACGGAAGCTGCCCTCTCCCTTGCGAGCATTGAATGCTCCCATGCTTTTCTTGCGGCATCAACGGCGTGGCCACCTCCATGCGAGCACGGCGTCAGATGCAGCCGACCACTCAGTGCAGGGGAAGGTTCCCCCACCTGCTCCGTCGCACCCAGCAACAGCAGCAGTAGCATCCACGTAGCAACAGTGGCATTAGCAGATGTCAAACCAAAAAATATAGAGGTTTCCCTCCGAGCAGGGGACTCCGACGCCTCTATAAGAAGTCCGCCCCCTGTGCAGCCAAAAGCTTCTTCGGATTCTTCCTCACCTCCAGGAGCTACAACCATAGAAGAAGGAGAGAAGAAGGAGAAGAAGAGATCCTGCAGAAGCAAAAAAAAAAATAGAGTGAGAGGGAGAGAAGAGAGGTAAGGGATAGGAGCAGGGAGATCCAACCCCTATTTTCCTTCCTTGTTTTGTCTTCTTTTATTCCTCTAATGTACCCCCAGTCCTTTTGATAATAAATGAAGAAACGCTCCCCTTTGAGAGATTTTTTTTACGTTGCAGCCCTCATGATGTTTATTCTTTGATGGTCATGTTGTTCTCCCTCCGCTCTCCTACTTGCGATGTTTTCTTGCTTGCTGGCTTTTACCGGTGACTAGATTTCAATAGGAAATTTCTTCTTCTCTCAAAACCCACTTTGGGATTTGACTAGTCCATAGTCTTGATGCCAAAGTGATGTGACACCGAACCTTGGACCTATTTTCAAGCATTCAAGTTGAGCAGCGGACTCACACTAGCGAACTCACCCGTTTGGTGCACACTTGTGCCCGTTGGCAACTAAGCGATGTGGGAGAGGGTCCGAGACGGGACCATGAAGCTCCAATGGTTGGCTAGATTGTGGAGAACCCCAAATGGGCCTAGGATGCCCAAACCATGGGCGGCCAGCACACCAAGGGTGTGGGTTTAGTGGGTTCACTCTCAACTCGCCCGCGGTGGTCACTCACGGAACTAGCAAGTTGGGCCGAGCTCTCACTCTCCGTCCGACGCAGTACTAGCAATAATACTAAGCTAAGCAAGTGATTAAACCAAGCAAGAGAGGGACTGAGGCTCACCTAGCCGGCGTGAAGACGCCGACTCCGGCCGGAGACGAGGGCGAGCCGGGAGGCGAGGGTATACACCCGATCGCCGCGGCGATGTAGCTTGAACCTGAAATTGAAAGAATTACACCACTACACCTCACGCAGGAGGGATGAACTTGGGGTGGGGATTATTCTTATTACATTCAAAACTACCTCCACGCAGGGAGGGGCCTTCAGCCGGCCAAGCGGGGTGGGGTTTTATGCAAAGGAAAAGCCGATCTTCCGAGTCCGCCGGTTCTGCCAATCTGCAGGTCTGCAGGATAGGGTGTCGCTGTTGACACTGCCACGGGCTCCACGGGGCTCCAAACTTGACGAAACCACTGCCAAAAGTTCCTCAGCTGACAGGGGATGAAGCTTGAATTTTTGGGGAAGCTTTGAGTCTCGGGGCTGACTGCACCGGCGACTGGAACAGGACACCACCGTCTGGTCTCTGGCTGGTATCGGGCTGAAGCAGTAGGTTGCAGAAGTCACTGTGGGCTCTCCCGGACTCCGATTGGAATGAAACTAGCGGTGACGCGAACTTGGTCGGAGTAGCTTCGAGCAGGAGTTGACGGGGATGCAATCCGATGTCAGTGGAGAGAGGAGTGACCGGAGAAATGAAGACTGATCTAACCTGGGACCACAGGGGCAGTCTGCCCTCTCCGACGAAGAAAATTGGAACAGAGGGTTCCAGAGGTCGATTGAGTCCCTTCTTCTTGGAGGTGGCAGCTAGCTGGAAGTAGTTTCTCCCCTCCAAAAATGGTGCTCAGAGCCTTCACGAGCTGGCTGTGGCAGAGTCTGGAACCGGGATGGTTGGTTCTGCCTCTGTCTGGTGCAGAACCATGTGACTGGATGCAGGGGGTGCCACGATTGCTACCGAGCTCTGATTGAGGCGAGACTTGAACCGTTGGAACCGTGGTCAAGTCTTCTTTCTTTCGGACTTGACGGCGATGTCGGCAGATGTTGGAGTATACCGGGACGAACAGATGAGCAGAGGGATGTCGGTTCTGGCTCCTGAAAACTGACCTGATGCCTTGGAGTAGAAAATTCGTAACTTCTGATGCCGATATCCAAATGCAGCTCTGCTTCTTGAGGATTAAAGAGGACTTGAGAGGGAAGATTTCTTCTGAAGAACACTTGATCTGAATCCCAAAGGGTTTGCCGTGGTTGAGCTTCCAATCACGTTCTAGTTCCTTGCCTGGGGTCTCCTGCGCAGTCGAGGGAGAATGGATGCTGTGGACTGCTCGGAGCTCGGATGCTGACGAAACCGCCTCGCCTGGAAAGCTCTATGGGAGACCTTTCCAGAGATGTAGGCCTTGCTACTTGAATCTTCAAGTAACGGTCGTGGCTGCTTCTGCAACTCGTTGTAGTTCTGCTGCCTGAAACAGAGATAGAATGAGGAGATGTGCAAGGGGAGAGCAAGGGAGAGGGGGGGTGAACTTGGTTTGACCAAGGGGAGGTGGGGGACGAATTTGGGAGCTTGGGGGTGGGGGAGATGGAGGGGCACAGCCCTAGGGAGAGGGAAATTCGAATTTGGGCTTTGGGAGGGGTTAATTCAGCCTTGGGAAGGTGGTGGGGTGCTTTGGAAAGTGGAAAGGTGTCTAGGAGAAGGGGTTTCCACCTAGGGGTTGGAGGGGGAGTTGAATGAGTGCATGGGGAAGGGGAAGGGGCCTTAATGAGGGGTGAATGGGGAGGAGAGAGAGTGAATTTCGAAATTGGGGTGGGGAGGAGAGAGAGAGAGGGGGTACAACCCACTTAGAGAGAGTGATAGTAAGAGAGAGAGAGAGAGAGGGAGATATTGAGAGGGAAATGGCAAATGCTTTTCAATATTCATCAAAAGTTGTTACAAATGAGAGAGGGGTGGGGTATTTATAGACTCCATAATTTTCCTAAGACCAAACTGACCCTGACAAACTAACTAAAGACCACACAGTCCAAGGGAGGGGCGCCCCTGGGCCTAGCCCAATGGATTGGGCCCATTAACCTATCTAACCAACATAATGACTCAATACTTAGGAAAATGACTCAACTACCTAGGTACATGACTCAAAATAAAGGGAAAATTACATGATAATGACTCAAAGAAAATGTGAAGATTACATGACTAGTCTCAAAAATACATGACAAATATAATGGTGCTTGCCGTCGAACAATCCGAGTCTGGAAAAAGAGTGGAGGGACAAGGGATGCCCTCATCATACCCCCGGGGTGGGGAAAACTCGACTCCGTCGAGTATGGGTCCACCAGGGAAGTAGTGCATCGAACTGCAGCTCGGGGCGATCCACGATCTCCATACTCAACCCGTGACTCTAGTCGGGGAACGGTGCTTCAGTCGACAAAGTGACTCGGTCATACCCTCATGCTGGTGATGGGATCTTGCTTGCCTAGTATTGCCGCTGTGTGCTCACGTCGGGCTCTCAGGCTATTTGTGGTGGCACTCCGAGGGTGTCTCTCACAAGGGTAGGTGTAAGCTGGAGGCACTCACTAGGATCCACCGCGGTGCCCTTATAGGGTGCTAGATCCGCCACATGAGAAATGGGGAGAATCCCAAAACTCTTTTGAAAGTTCAACCCATAAGCCGGGTTGCCAAAAGTCACTCAGAACTTGGCAAGGTCCAAGTCCTCGTGCCCTCAATTTGGAGGTGACCCTAGGGTAGAGCCACTCCAAAGTCATCATCGTCAAGTTACCAACTTGGAATTCCAAGTGGCGCTCACGAGTTTTTGCTCGCTTGTTGTGAATCTCACCGCTTGTTGCTTGATACTTGCTTGAATGCATATGCCATGTACTATGACGCGGTGTGAGTTGACAATGTATGGTATGCAAAGGGGGTCCAGGACAACCACATATAGACCTATCATGCATTGATGGTATGAAGACTTTGAAGGATTTGGGAGGACCAGGGCATCCATAGGTGTCCCTCTTGTGAGTGAGTGTGATGAATGTTGGAGGATCCGAACATCCATGAATGCTCCTAACATGCTTGAGATTTATGATGAATGATGGTGGACCATGACAACCAAATATTGACCACTCATATTTTCTTCTTGACATGTGGGTGATATGGATGAATGTACCCGACGGACTAATCATGCCAAGCGGTGTGATGTGCCAAGACATATGAACTCCTTTCCCAAAGATGACTTCCTTATGTGGGATGGTGGGGCGGTCTTTGAGCTTCCACTCAAAAGGGTCGAAGGGATCTAGGTAGGTGGATATAGGGTGGGTCATTTCCTCAATCCCGAGGTGTTTGTTGTCTAAGGTCAATGCTCTCATGGTGTAACCCGATTCTAGGAAGGGAGGAGTTTGGGTCAACATGGGTGGTATGGGTAGGGTGAGGTGAGTGGTGAATAGGGGGAGAGGGTCACATGGAGATTTAGGCTCCCATAGAAAAGGGTCAAAGGGATCATGGTAAGGGTCACCTAGGTAGGGGTACTCCGTGTTCTTAAGGACCTCAAATGGTGAGTCATCCTCCTCCAAGATAATTGGGCCAAGGTTGCTAATGGGTTGGCCAATCAAAGCACTTGGGATCTCAATGGTTGGGGAGTAGACTATGATAGGTTCTTCCTCCATGGGAAGAAGGAGGATGATCTCACTAGTAACTTGGCCATTAGTATAGATGGAAGTGATGGAGCCAATTGTGGGATATGCTAGGCTAATGGTGTTAGTTTCGGGCGGCCTCATGGCTAGCATATTGGTCAAGTGAATTTGCCCATGTAGGTAGTTCACTAAGTCTCCCAAATCTTCCACACAATAGGAAGTTTGATAAGTGACATGTGGCTGAATGAGAATGATTTGAGATTGATATCCCATAGGTAGGTGGCATGGTTGTGAACTAGGAATGGTGAGACTTTTCTTGAGCCATTGGAGTATGGACTTATCTATGGTGAGGTTGGGTGTCTCTAGAGGATCTAGGCTAGGGGTGTGTGAGTTGTTTGGCCTTTGGATTTCCTCTATGTTGGGAGGTGGATCCGGAGGGGCATCTTTTTCCACTTGGGTGGGTGTGGGGGTTGCAACTTCTATTGCTAATGGAGTAGGGGGATCTATGGTGGGTGGTTTGGTGATAGCTAGCGTATGACACTCCCGGGGTGGTGAATAAGCATGGGCTTGGGTTGGGCTAGGAAGGGGAAGTAGAGGAGGCCTAGGTTGGGGAAAGATTGGTGTAGGAAGTGGGAGGTGGGTTGGGTGAGGGGTTTTGGGTTTTGGGGTGGTGGCCATTATGGGCCTTGGTGGAGGGGTGGACATGGTGTCCACATGGTTTTTAATGGTGAGGGTTGGATGAGTGGTGGTCACCATGGAGGGAATTGGGTCGGTTAGGGGTCTCTTGCCCTTGGGATCATTTGGGGTGGAAGTGGGGGCTAAAGGGGCTTGACTAGTGTAGGTTAGGGAAGGGGGTTTTGGTTGGGGTGTGGGGGACCTCATGGGGTTAGGTGGGGAGGTGGAGGTCTTAGGTACTTGGGTTTTAGTGATAAGGGTTTGGACGGGTGGGGTGGGAGGAGTGGGAGTGCTCCTTGGGTTTTGGTGATCCGAGTGAGAAGGGGACACATATCTAGCCCTTAGTTGATCCTTCATGTCCTCCCATGTGGTGAGGGGAGCTTCCCGTCTAATTATCCTTAAGCCCTCAATTTTACACCAATGAGTTTGAGCCCTTTTGGTTAGTTGCATTTTGGCAACCCATGCTTTTTCATCCTTGGAAATATGATACCAATTGAAGTATTGGTCCATTGTAGCTTCCCAATCTAAATATTTGCTAGGAGAGGTCCCATCAAAGGTGGGAAGTGGGAAAGGGGCCATCCTATCGTCCGTCCTTGGGGCGGGCCTATTTTTTCCAAGTTGGTCGAGTCGGCCCGATATGTTATCAAGCCGCTCATTGGCATAGGTCAAGGCTTTCATGAAGTAGTTGATATGGCCTGGGAAGTTATGGGTGTTAGTGGTAGGCATCTTTTGGTGACTTGGACTTATGGAGTGGGCCGATTGGTAAGGTCGATATGAGGTGGCCATATTAGGGGACAAGAGTGATGCATTTGAAGACTCTAAATGCTTAGACATGCCCTAGGACCAACTTGATAGAGACAAGTTGTGAACTTGCTCTGATACCACTTGATGTGACACCGAACCTTGGACCTATTTTCAAGCATTCAAGTTGAGCAGCGGACTCACACTAGCGAACTCACCCGTTTGGTGCACACTTGTGCCCGTTGGCAACTAAGCGATGTGGGAGAGGGTCCGAGACGGGACCATGAAGCTCCAATGGTTGGCTAGATTGTGGAGAACCCCAAATGGGCCTAGGATGCCCAAACCATGGGCGGCCAGCACACCAAGGGTGTGGGTTTAGTGGGTTCACTCTCAACTCGCCCGCGGTGGTCACTCACGGAACTAGCAAGTTGGGCCGAGCTCTCACTCTCCGTCCGACGCAGTACTAGCAATAATACTAAGCTAAGCAAGTGATTAAACCAAGCAAGAGAGGGACTGAGGCTCACCTAGCCGGCGTGAAGACGCCGACTCCGGCCGGAGACGAGGGCGAGCCGGGAGGCGAGGGTATACACCCGATCGCCGCGGCGATGTAGCTTGAACCTGAAATTGAAAGAATTACACCACTACACCTCACGCAGGAGGGATGAACTTGGGGTGGGGATTATTCTTATTACATTCAAAACTACCTCCACGCAGGGAGGGGCCTTCAGCCGGCCAAGCGGGGTGGGGTTTTATGCAAAGGAAAAGCCGATCTTCCGAGTCCGCCGGTTCTGCCAATCTGCAGGTCTGCAGGATAGGGTGTCGCTGTTGACACTGCCACGGGCTCCACGGGGCTCCAAACTTGACGAAACCACTGCCAAAAGTTCCTCAGCTGACAGGGGATGAAGCTTGAATTTTTGGGGAAGCTTTGAGTCTCGGGGCTGACTGCACCGGCGACTGGAACAGGACACCACCGTCTGGTCTCTGGCTGGTATCGGGCTGAAGCAGTAGGTTGCAGAAGTCACTGTGGGCTCTCCCGGACTCCGATTGGAATGAAACTAGCGGTGACGCGAACTTGGTCGGAGTAGCTTCGAGCAGGAGTTGACGGGGATGCAATCCGATGTCAGTGGAGAGAGGAGTGACCGGAGAAATGAAGACTGATCTAACCTGGGACCACAGGGGCAGTCTGCCCTCTCCGACGAAGAAAATTGGAACAGAGGGTTCCAGAGGTCGATTGAGTCCCTTCTTCTTGGAGGTGGCAGCTAGCTGGAAGTAGTTTCTCCCCTCCAAAAATGGTGCTCAGAGCCTTCACGAGCTGGCTGTGGCAGAGTCTGGAACCGGGATGGTTGGTTCTGCCTCTGTCTGGTGCAGAACCATGTGACTGGATGCAGGGGGTGCCACGATTGCTACCGAGCTCTGATTGAGGCGAGACTTGAACCGTTGGAACCGTGGTCAAGTCTTCTTTCTTTCGGACTTGACGGCGATGTCGGCAGATGTTGGAGTATACCGGGACGAACAGATGAGCAGAGGGATGTCGGTTCTGGCTCCTGAAAACTGACCTGATGCCTTGGAGTAGAAAATTCGTAACTTCTGATGCCGATATCCAAATGCAGCTCTGCTTCTTGAGGATTAAAGAGGACTTGAGAGGGAAGATTTCTTCTGAAGAACACTTGATCTGAATCCCAAAGGGTTTGCCGTGGTTGAGCTTCCAATCACGTTCTAGTTCCTTGCCTGGGGTCTCCTGCGCAATCGAGGGAGAATGGATGCTGCGGACTGCTCGGAGCTCGGATGCTGACGAAACCGCCTCGCCTGGAAAGCTCTCTAGGAGACCTTTCCAGAGATGTAGGCCTTGCTACTTGAATCTTCAAGTAACGGTCGTGGCTGCTTCTGCAACTCGTTGTAGTTCTGCTGCCTGAAACAGAGATAGAATGAGGAGATGTGCAAGGGGAGAGCAAGGGAGAGGGGGGGTGAACTTGGTTTGACCAAGGGGAGGTGGGGGACGAATTTGGGAGCTTGGGGGTGGGGGAGATGGAGGGGCACAGCCCTAGGGAGAGGGAAATTCGAATTTGGGCTTTGGGAGGGGTTAATTCAGCCTTGGGAAGGTGGTGGGGTGCTTTGGAAAGTGGAAAGGTGCCTAGGAGAAGGGGTTTCCACCTAGGGGTTGGAGGGGGAGTTGAATGAGTGCATGGGGAAGGGGAAGGGGCCTTAATGAGGGGTGAATGGGGAGGAGAGAGAGTGAATTTCGAAATTGGGGTGGGGAGGAGAGAGAGAGAGGGGGTACAACCCACTTAGAGAGAGTGATAGTAAGAGAGAGAGAGAGAGAGGGAGATATTGAGAGGGAGATGGCAAATGCTTTTCAATATTCATCAAAAGTTGTTACAAATGAGAGAGGGGTGGGGTATTTATAGACTCCATAATTTTCCTAAGACCAAACTGACCCTGACAAACTAACTAAAGACCACACAGTCCAAGGGAGGGGCGCCCCTGGGCCTAGCCCAATGGATTGGGCCCATTAACCTATCTAACCAACATAATGACTCAATACTTAGGAAAATGACTCAACTACCTAGGTACATGACTCAAAATAAAGGGAAAATTACATGATAATGACTCAAAGAAAATGTGAAGATTACATGACTAGTCTCAAAAATACATGACAAATATAATGGTGCTTGCCGTCGAACAATCCGAGTCTGGAAAAAGAGTGGAGGGACAAGGGATGCCCTCATCACAAAGGGGTGAGAGATATGGGTTTAATTCCTGAATTAGCAACATGTAATCTTCTTGCTTCTACATATTTTTTTCTCTCTTTCTTTTTTGGGAAGAAACATAGTGTGCCCTGCTGGAAGGGTCCTGTTTTTATCCATACTCAGGGATATGACTCAGGATTTACGCTCATTTAAGCTCCTGTGGGCTGCTCCCCGATTTTCTTTAACTCTCGTAGGCTCTTTTCCGAAGTTTTCTGATCACTCCTAGATCTCCGGTGGCTTGCTTCTACATAGCATGGCCCCTTGAGTGACCTCTCTTAAAGGGGTGAATATTAATGGCCATGTAGTTTGGTAACAATCTAAGTCCACATTTTGGAATCGAGACTGTGGCAGCTCGTGGGTCATTGGAGCCCCTCGTAGGCTTGTGCCCAAATTTGGATCTATGGATGTTGCCGCTACCGTGCGCATCATTCTTATTTTGGGGCCGTCTCGGAGTTTCTCTGTGGATGTGTACCTAATTTACACCCCCCAAAGTCCTGGGTCTAGGGGAGGTGCTTTTGAATTTTCACCGGATATTTTTTAGATCGATGACATAAAAGGATAATGACAGATGGATTGAATTGAAGAACATCAATGACAAAAGAACTGAACAAAAAAAACACAATGAACCAATATGCAACAAACATGAAGAAGTGACAAGAAATGATGACGTAACGATGACCCTAATTGCAGAAGATTGCTGAAGATAAGGATGAACAAGATAAAAATTTTGAAATGATGAATGAAATAGAAGAAACAGGGAGCAACCATCCCTAGACCGAACCAATGACTTCTGCATGAGTGCCTGCATCTAACATGCGCATCCTCATACATGCACTACTTCATACATGAATTCTAAATGCAAACAAAACCTTGTGTGCATTTTAATTCCACATATTGAAGTGAGTAGGTCTTCTTTTTGAATTGCATCCACATGTGCGCCCTTGCATTTTAAACCCCTCTCCATACATTTCATGCATGTTCTCATAAGGCATGAAGCCTTTTATAAGGCTTGAGGCCCTACCGATGAGAGGGTTGACCCTAGGGGTCGACCCCTCTCGGGGGTGGTTCTACTTGGGGCTGTCCCTACGTAGAAATCTGCACAGGGGTCGACGCCTCTGATCTAGGGGGTCGACCTCCTCCCTTTGAAGCCAGTCTGCCCTATATAAAAAAAAGGAGGAGAAGAAGGCATGTGCACTTGCATGAAAAAGTTTTCATTGAATATTCATGAAAATGATCTAACACTACCTTTGCATATCAAATTTCACTAGATTTTCACTGAAACTACATGAATTTAAACACATCTGCCCCTTCATGCATTTGAGAACTGAACATATCACTTACACTCTTATGCATGCCTTGATTCATATGTGCATTGATTCATGAATTCAGATAGGATTTCGTGCATACTCCATTTCTCATATGCTTGCTCACCATGATTCTTTTGGTATATCAAATGGTGAGCGGTGAAAAGTCGGATTATGTCTCGGTGGAAATCCTTACTATGCGCGAGTAAAATACTCCGCCATGTATAGGGAATCACCCTTCATGAAAATATGATCAAATTCTCATCTGCCACATGTAAATGACTTGCAAAAATCAGTCATACACTCTCTGAAGTTGCATGCTCCCTTCGAAGCATATTCAATGCATAAACTTAGTATGAAAATCCCATTGCAAGATCAGAGCATAGGCCTGCTGGGAGCACAGGGTAGGTCAACCTACCCTGGGCCCCAGGTCGACCCACTACTTTGCAGCAAGTCCCCTCTGTTTCTCCTTCCATGCGCACACCCACATATATATTGCATGCGTGAATTCAGAAATGTCTACGCATGCACAAGATAAGGAAATGCATTTGCATGCACATGTTAGGGAAATGTATTTGCATGCACAGATTCATAAGCCCATCTGCATATGCATTATGCATGCTTCGCCCATATGCCAAGGAGGGGATCAGAAGATGAAACAAAACCAAGTCCAAAAAAAGAAAAGAAGAAGAAAGAACAAGAATGTTGAATCAAACAATAACAGAGAAGCATGTGTCGACGCAGCGTGCGTTCAGTACCGGCCGCCCGTTCACGCTGCGTCGACGCAGGCAGTCCCTTGCGTCGACTCAACCTTTATAAAGCAGCCACCACAAAAAAAAGAAATGGAAATGAAAGAAAGAGAAAATGATAAACCACAGATAATAGCATCAAAAGAAAAAATTATAATCTAATGATAATGATAATGCCATGAAAGCATAACAACTAAAAAAAGAGATACTAACAAACGAACTAGAAGAAAATAGAAAAAAAGAGAAAAAAATAAAATAAAACAAATAACTGATCAACAAACTAATAGTAAATAACCAAATCAAACAACAAAATCAATACAAACAAAAAAATGAATGAAATAACAAAAAAACAGAAGAATGAATGATAAGTAATAAATAACAATGTTTAAAAAGGAGATAACACAATGATAAAAGAAATGCCACGAAAACACAATAATAAAGAAAATGAACTTAAATGCCATCCTTAAGGAATTAATGGCGTTTGATCCGTAAGTCCTCGCCTCCTTAGACCCGGCATGAAGGAGATATCAACGGTGCCCTGCAAGCCGTACTTGGCCCTCGGGGAGCACCCCAATATGGCCATGACCCGACATTGCCCGGGCCATTAGCTCACTAAATCTGACTTGTTTCCACTGGGATCTAATCCCAATCTCTTATCAAACTTGCCGTGCACTCAGTAGATATTTGCATGGGTCTTATCTCCGTCTTTGTTACGCTTTCAACACGGACTTCCGTCCGAACATGAAATGGTACATATATGACCGACATGATTTTAAATACCCTTTTGCACCCTAATGTGGAGAATTTTAATACTCTTCAACACACCTTTCGTTCATTTCATGAAATTTTATTTTTTTTAGGCCATGGGGCCCCTTATCTTGGCGATTAATCAAAGATTTTCCCCTCTCCAAGGGGATGTAATTAACGCCGTGACCTTTATGGCATGGCGGATTCTTGTCCTGACTCGATACCCACTTTCATCTAATTAGTCAGATGGCGCGCACCACTGGCTCCGGACCAGTCCGGTCTCGGAGCCTGAACATATTGTCACAATGTGACTGGCACGCCCTCGCACTTGATAAATCTATAAAAGATTAAACGATATATATATACATATATTTGAGATAAAAAGTGCGTCCATAGTTCTGGCATGCCCGGTGGGACTGGATCACCTTTCTGTTGGGTCCCGCGAGGTGTAAACGGATCTAGAAGGGGGGGTTGAATAGATCCTATCAAAATTTTTGGCCTATTTAAAAACTCTTACCTAGCGGAAGCTTAAACCACTCTTATAAAGTGAATGAATCACTTAGGGACAATGCACAACGGAATTAAGTAGAGTGGCTCAAATGAAAAGACTTGGATTACAAGCTATGAAACGTCCACACTTCTTTAAGCACATTTGTGATCTTGAAAGAAATAAGCCTTGTAGTGCAGGGATCATAAAGCATAACACTAGAGCATGCAATAGCTTGCAACAACCGTGTGTGTGTGTGTGTGATATGTTGATTACTCAAAGTGCATATGTGTGTGAACAATCTAACCAAGTATGGAAGCACACGAACCTGTGAATGGGGTTAGAAGATATAGATCAATCACACACGATAAACAACCCACAACACAGGGATTTTTAAGGTGGTTCAGTTACAACCCCGCAACCTACGTCCACCCCTCACCAAAATCCGGTGAGGCTTCCTTGCTGACTCACAGCTTGACCGGGGACACGCCCGAAACCACAGAACAGAGAAAACCCTCTTTCTGTCTTCCTACACACAAAGCCGGCAGGGACGGCTACACCGCAGATCGGAGAACTCCCGATTACCTTCCTACTAACCACCGGTAGGGACGATCTTCAGTTTCAATAGATTGAATGAAATGAAGAAAGAAACAAGATGAAAATGCTCAAACAAGATATGAAGATATGCTAGAATGAATTAGATCTTGTCTGAGATTGTTGGATCTTGAATCTGTTGAGGATTTGATCTTCCTTTGATCCTTTTGAGTTGATGGAGCAGATATAGGATGTAGCTTGATCTTTCCTTTGAATCTCCTTGAGTTGATGAAGAAGAATATTGGATGTAGCTTGATCTTTTCTTGAATCTCCTTGAGTTGATGAAGAGGTGTATGGATGTAGCTTTGATCACCTTTGAGAGCCTTGAATGCTTCTTGCTTGCTTGGAGGTTGCTTGGCTTCAGATCTGAGCTTGAATCACCTTGGAAGGATGAAGAACTCCAGCCCGAAGTACTGTTCACGGAGGTGCTACAGTGCTTGCGAAATGGCCTCCCTTGAGCTCTCTTTGATTCACTTCATCAACTACATCAACTAGGTTTCTAACCCTCTTGTATTGGTTTTATAGACTTTGAATGGTCTATAGACAAGCCCCAGACCAGATCCACAAATCATGGGTGATTAGGTGACTTTTGGATTAAACAAATCCATGTTGAATGGCCCTTTTCGAAGTGGAAACAAAAGTCAACAATTGATGGCTCGGGACTGGCGGTCGACCTACAGCTTCTGGCGGTCGACCTCTACTGAGAAATCTGCAAACGGGCGGTCCCTGGGATTTTCGGTCGACCGCTACTGGCTGGCGGTCGACCTGCAGCTGACAGAACTGCAGACGGGAGTCTGCTGGCTGGGGCGGTCGACCGCCCCTGTGCTGGCGGTCGACCGCCAGCTGGGCAGAACCCGGGCTTGCCCGGGTCGGTCCGTTATCCGCTTCAGCTCCGTCGTTCAACTCCATTAGCAGCCCGTGCATGTTTGTGGCATCACCCTTGACAGTATAGAAGGTATCAACTGAGTCTTTAACCTTGGATTCTCTTGGCTATACTTCTTTGTGCATTTGACCTTGGCTATTGATGGATGTGTGGACTTTGTGTGCATGTATGAACTCTGTACAGACTTTGCACCTTGAGCATGCATGAGCCTGTACAGACTTGCTTCATGAACGTACAGACTTGGTAACTTTATGCACGAACAGAACAGAACGGAATGTATAGACTTTATGTGTGAAGTAGCCGGCCAATGTATAGACTTGTGTTGTAGCCATCAACCAACGTACAGACTTGGAGTTGTGCTAGCAGCCAACGTACAGACTTTGTCTTGTGCAATGTACAGACTTGGTGTTGTGCTAGCAGCCAACGTACAGACTTTGTCTTGTGCCACGTACAGACTTTGTGTTGTGCATACAGCCAACGTACAGACTTCATCTGCAGCAACGTATAGACTTCATCTGCCGCAACGTACAGACTTTGTCCAACGTATAGACTTCGTCCAATGTATAAACTTTGAGCAGCAGCCATCCAACGTATAGACTTCATCCAACGTATAGACTTTGTTGGATGTATAGACTTGCTGAAGCCGAGTGTACAAACTTTGTTGGATGTATAGACTTAATGAATCTGAGTGTACAGACGTTGTTGGATGTATAGACTTGCTGATGTATAGACTTGATGTGCCTGCAACAGGATGATGTATAGACTTTGAGTTGCAGGATGTATAGACTTAGTAATGAAAATGCATGGAGAATGTATAGACTTTGCATGGCAAGCTATGCAATCCAATGTATAGACTTGTTAATGGATATGCATGGAGAATGTATAGACTTTGCATGACAAGCTATGCAATCCAATGTATAGACTTTATGTGTAGCAGCATAAGAGATGCACCAACTATATGAATGAACCAATGCAAGATATGAACAATGGTATGCACTGATGCATTGCTCATGCACACAACCTGTTCGATGAAATGACTAACTTTTTAAACATATGCACAATGATGTCATATGCAAACACAATGTGACTTAGTATTTGCTATCAAAAACCATGCACTGCTCATGCACACAACATGTTCGATGAAATGACTGATTGCTTAAACAGATACACAATGACATCATATGCAAGCACAGTATGACGTATAGTAGTTGCTATCATCAAAACCATAACAGTAATCATGGTGCACACGTATTCAACATTCTCCCCCTTTTTGATGATGGCAACACTGTGAGTCATTATATGGCAGAAATAGCCAAGACAGCAAAGTTTATGACATATGTAACATGTGCAGCTCAAGATCCATGATAGTGAAGCATGTGAATGCAGATATGTATGCATGGATATACGTATGCATGGAGAAGTAAAGTGTATGAATGCTATGCATAAACCCTCATCATAAATGAAGGTTCTCTCCCCCTTGGATTCTCCCATATCCACATTGCACTCTCCCCCTTTGACAACGCTCAAAGGCAGCATTAGGCAACATCTCCCCCTTTCTCCCAAGTCCACAGCAAGGACTCACAACAAGACATTCTCCCCCTTTGCCAACAGCAAAAAGGAGGGATACGGTACAGTGGTTGACAAAAGTCCTAGAGATCAGAGTGGAATGGTAGTGGAAGAGCAAGCCATTATATGGAAATTGGAAACATGCCGGGAGCAATATATATGGTTCAAAGCTAATGAAAACCAAGATCATCAATAGAGTTCAAAAGGCATCGATATCCATGGTTTAATAGAAATGAACCAGAAGCGCATATCATGACAGTGTTTAACCTTCCCTTGTCTTATACATCCATATTCAAGAACTACAAAGGAAATAGCACAAAAACTAGTATTGAGGCTAAACAATCATGATTAGATCATGGAATTTTATGATCGCAGCAAATGTGATTTTCAGTATCTTTTGCATTTGAAGGCACAAGACTCATATTTTACGAGCAGTCTAGTCTAGTACATGCCTCCTAACCGTAAGAATACACGTTGTTTAGACGCCAGTATTCCTAGGTATTTGGTAAGACTGACTGTTATGCTTCAAAATAAACAGAGATAGCAAAGTCACGTCATGACATATCCAAACTCATTTCTGTGATGAGAAGATATATTTCTCAGTAATTATGCCATTGCTCTGCCTAGAGTCCAAATGTAATTAAGACAGAGATAACAGAGGCACATCATGACATATCATTCGTCACTTGATTTGATGACGTGACATATTTCTCCGTGCAACACTATCATTGCTCTGTAAATTGATTTTTCAAGAATTCCAGCTCATCAAGATGTTTAGAAACAATACTAAGCTCTAGAGTATCACCAAAGTTGTCAAGACGTTTGGATTTTCAGATTTCAGGATAGTTATTCAAGGTACAACATGCAATCTCTAGTTAAGGTCTATTAAAACCACAGAATATAGATGATTTCAAAAGATATATCAAAACTTCAAGAAATCATTAAATCTGAACCATTCTCATTGAATGGACAATCATCAGTTCATATAATAGAAAGCTCTTACACAGTAGTGATGTCTGTCTCTTGAACTTATTATCACACTGGAGGCCATTGAGGTTCAGATGCAAAAAGGACGAATGAACCAAGAAAAACAACACGACTCCCCCTAAGAATATGCAATGAATGCACTCAAGGAGTTATGTAGGCAATCAAATAGAATGACGAAAGTCAAGGAGAGGTTTACTTGAACTATGCAGGGGTTGACCTGAACAAACATGAAATGCATGAACCAACATAATGCATGATTTTACACTTATGAAATGCAACATAGTGAATATGAACCATATGCACGAATGCCTCAAGAAGACAACTCTCCCGAGCTATATGGCCTATGTGCGACAATGACGCATGGTACTTGGCGGAGGTGAAACCTCACGCATATTGAGTGCTTCGAGGCAAACATAACCTGCCCTTTCATACATCAACATTTGATATACCATGGCCATGCAAGAATGATATGATGTAAAATGATTCAAGCTAGATTGATGTTGACTCCCCCTGAATACATGCATGGGTTGGCAATGAATTATGTAGCCTAAGACTTATGTGAATACACAATGCAATGAAGATGCTGTAAAATAATTGTGCATTTTTATATCTACTAAGCATGATGTGCATTAAGGTATGTGTGATCACAATATAATGCAAACACAAATCATTCACAATTAATTTTGAACTGAATGCAACATGATGATGTCAATTGCTAGACTCCTCCTTTTGAATAATGCTAACATGAATAACGAGTTGAAAATGCAGCCATGACATGCATCATCAAAACCAAAGTCCAAGCATTTCATGTGGCTGATATCAGGTAGCAAACAACTCATCATTACATCAACATGACATTGGGCGCACGTATGATGCACTATCTACATGTCAAGACTAAACATGCTAGATGACTGAACTTAAAGGTTTATGTACATACCTGTGCCTTGAGCTTTTATTTACCTTATGATCCTTTGTTCAGCTCCAAGGCATCCTGCACCCAAAATTCTCATTTGGAATTTTTAGGTACCCAAGCTTGCTTGGGTCCTTGTGGGTTAGCAACATGTTTAACATCTTGGCCCATCTTTTTCAGGGCAATCACATCATCCTCCCTCATTGTGAGGCAATCATATATCTCATGCCCATTTTTCCCACAATAGAAACAACACACAAAAGATTGATTTTTCTTTTTATGTTCATGTGCGTGTGCATGTTGACTATGCTTTTGTGGGCGAGCATAATTTTTACCTTTCATGGTATGAGGGTGATGTCTTTCTTTCAAATACCAGCATTCCTGGTCAGTGTGACCAGTCTTACCACAATGAAAGTAGCAAAGAGAGGCATTTCTATTAAAGGCCATGGGGAGTGTCGACCTGTCTGGATAGGAATATCGACACTTCTGATTCTCCATGTGATTCTGTTGAGCAAGCCCTCTGCCAGTGTTGACCTGTTTATTTCCTTGCCCTTTCACTTGCTGTCCTGCTCTAAGCTCATCATTTCTCAAGATAAAACAATCATGCACAGTGTGACCATGTTTACCACAATAATAACAATTGACATTCATTTTGTGGAAGGCATGGTATTTAGCATTGGACATGTTGTGGTGCATGTTTGGATGAGCATGCTGAATTTTACTTTTCTTTCGAGCAGTGTGCCCTTTTTGGTGACCACAGGAAGTGGTGGCTTCCGGTGAGCCAGAATCTTGGATTTGGGCAAACATTGACAGGAAATCATTCAAACCTTGAATTTCATTTTCAAGTGAGGAAATGTGCTGTTTAGATTCAACAAGGCCCTCTTCGCATGCTGCCAATTGCTCATTGAGCATGGCATTTACTGCTTTAAGATTTTGATTTTGTTGTTCTAAAGCATGCAAAGTTTCAGAGTGATCTTCAATGACAGATTTGCCTTTTTCATGTGCAGCCAATTTTTCATGCAATTCTTCTTCAGCTTGTTCAAGTTCAATTTTCTTTTCCAACAACTCTCTATTCTCTTCTTTCAGAGAATCAATCAGTTTTTGTTGCCATTCAAGATCATCATGGAGACCAACATTTATGTTTCTCAAGAATGAACATTTTTCACATACAAAATTAGCAGAGCATGAAACAGAATTTTTATTTCCTTCAATCAACTTTTCATGATAGATTAGCCCATCGGCCATAGTTTGATCATTAGAGATTGACTTAGGTTGGTTTTGAAGTTTTATTACAATTTCTTCCAACCTAGTGATTTCATCATGAAGATTTTCATTTTCTTCCCTTAGACATGCAATGCTTTGTTTATGCGTATCTAGATCAACTGAGAGAGTGTTGTTAAGCTCTTTAAAAATAGAACACTTTTTACAAATCGAGCTTTCATTTAGGTTAATTTTCTTGAGATCCTTTTTCAAATTTTTGTTTTCTATTTTTACCTGTTTGTATTGTGTGATCAATTCATCATAGGCTTCCATAAGCTCTTCAAAAGTGAATTCCTCGAAGTCAGAGTTTACCTGTGATGAGGATGTATTGCTGGACTGTTCTGCACGGTCAGCCATGAAGCATTCTTGTTCTTGTTCTTCCCTTCATGAATTTTCACCAACTTGTCCAATACTTGCTTGGCAGTGCTGCAAGAGGACACAAGATGAGTCAGTCTTAGATCAACTGCAGCTGTAATTAAGTTATATGCAAGATGATTATCATTGTGTTTGGTCTTATGTTCGGCTAACCAATCAATTGAATTTGATGGCAGCTCATGAGGACCATTATATATAAGAGTCCACAATTGTGGATCTATGGAGCTAACATAGATGAACATTTTTCCAACCCATGTAGAAAAATCTGAACCATCATAAATGGGTGGAGAAGCCATCGAAGCAAGTGTAGCATGTGAATCCATCAAAAAACAAACACCGGGATCTTTCCCTGCAGATCGTTGGATCTGGGAATGACAGAGCCTCGCTCTGATACCACTTGTTGGGTCTCGCGAGGTGTAAACGGATCTAGAAGGGGGGGTTGAATAGATCCTATCAAACGTTTTGGCCTATTTAAAAACTCTTACCTAGCGGAAGCTTAAACCACTCTTATAAAGTGAATGAATCACTTAGGGACAATGCACAGCAGAATTAAGTAGAGTGGCTCAAATGAAAAGACTTGGATTACAAGCTATGAAATGTCCACACTTCTTTAAGCACATTTGTGATCTTGAAAGAAATAAGCCTTGTAGTGCAGGGATCATAAAGCATAACACTAGAGCATGCAATAGCTTGCAACAACCGTGCGTGTGTGTGTGTGATATGTTGATTACTCAAAGTGCATATGTGTGTGAACAATCTAACCAAGTATGGAAGCACACGAACCTGTGAATGGGGTTAGAAGATATAGATCAATCACACACGATAAACAACCCACAACACAGGGATTTTTAAGGTGGTTCAGTTGCAACCCCGCAACCTACGTCCACCCCTCACCAAAACCCGGTGAGGCTTCCTTGCTGACTCACAGCTTGACCGGGGACACGCCCCAAACCATAGAATAGAGAAAACCCTCTTTCTGTCTTCCTACACACAAAGCCGGCAGGGACGGCTACACCGCAGATCGAAGAACTCCCGATTGTCTTCTTACTAACCACCGGTAGGGACGATCTTCAGTTTCAATAGATTGAATGAAATGAAGAAAGAAACAAGATGAAAATGCTCAAACAAGATATGAAGATATGCTAGAATGAATTAGATCTTGTCTGAGATTGTTGGATCTTGAATCTGTTGAGGATTTGATCTTCCTTTGATCCTTTTGAGTTGATGGAGCAGATATAGGATGTAGCTTGATCTTTCCTTTGAATCTCCTTGAGTTGATGAAGAAGAATATTGGATGTAGCTTGATCTTTTCTTGAATCTCCTTGAGTTGATGAAGAGGTGTATAGATGTAGCTTTGATCACCTTTGAGAGCCTTGAATGCTTCTTGCTTGCTTGGAGGTTGCTTGGCTTCAGATCTGAGCTTGAATCACCTTGGAAGGATGAAGAACTCCAGCCCGAAGTACTATTCACGGAGGTGCTACAGTGCTTGCGAAATGGCCTCCCTTGAGCTCTCTTTGATTCACTTCATCAACTACATCAACTTCAGTTTCTAACCCTCTTGTATTGGTTTTATAGACTTTGAATGGTCTATAGACAAGCCCCAGACCAGATCCATAAATCATGGGTGATTAGGTGACTTTTGTATTAAACAAATCCATGTTGAATGGCCCTTTTCGAAGTGGAAACAAAAGTCAACAATTGATGGCTCGGGGCTGGCGGTTGACCTACAGCTTCTAGCGGTCGACCTCTACTGAGAAATCTGCAAACGGGCGGTCCCAGGGATTTTCGGTCGATCGCTACTGGATGGCAGTCGACCTGCAGCTGACAGAACTATAGATGGGAGTCTGCTGGCTGGGGCGGTCGAACGCCCCTGTGCTGGCGGTCGATCGCCAGCTGGGCAGAACCCGGGCTTGCCCGGGTCGGTCCGTTATCCACTTCAGCTCCGTCGTTCAACTCCATTAGCAGCCCGTGCATGTTTGTGGCATCACCCTTGACAGTATAGAAGGTATCAACTGAGTCTTTAACCTTGGATTTTCTTGGCTATACTTCTTTGTGCATTTGACCTTGGCTATTGATGGATGTGTGGACTTTGTGTGCATGTATGAACTCTGTACAGACTTTGCACCTTGAGCATGCATGAGCCTGTACAGACTTGCTTCATGAACGTACAGACTCGGTAACTTGATGCACGAACACAACAGAACGCAATGTATAGACTTTGCGTGTGAAGTAGCCGGCCAATGTATAGACTTGTGTTGCAGCCATCAACCAACGTACAGACTTGGAGTTGTGCTAGCAGCCAACGTACAGACTTTGTCTTGTGCAACGTACAGACTTGGAGTTGTGCTAGCAGCCAACGTACAGACTTTGTCTTGTGCAACGTACAGACTTTGTGTTGTGCATGCAGCCAACGTACAGACTTCATCTGCAGTAACGTATAGACTTCATCTGCCGCAACGTACAGACTTTGTCCAACGTATAGTCTTCGTCCAATGTATAAACTTTGAGCAGCAGCCATCCAACGTATAGACTTCATCCAACGTATAGACTTTGTTGGATGTATAGACTTGCTGAAGCCGAGTGTACAAACTTTGTTGGATGTATAGACTTGATGAATCTGAGTGTACAGACGTTGTTGGATGTATAGACTTGCTGATGTATAGACTTGATGTGCTTGTAACAGGATGATGTATAGACTTTGAGTTGCAGGATGTATAGACTTAGTAATGAAGATGCATGGAGAATGTATAGACTTTGCATGGCAAGCTATGCAATCCAATGTATAGACTTGTTAATGGATATGCATGGAGAATGTATAGACTTTGCATGGCAAGCTATGCAATCCAATGTATAGACTTTATGTGTAGCAGCATAAGAGATGCACCAACTATATGAATGAACCAATGCAAGATATGAACAATGGTATGCACTGATGCATTGCTCATGCACACAACCTGTTCGATGAAATGACTAACTGTTTAAACATATGCACAATGACGTCATATGCAAATACAATGTGACTTAGTATTTGCTATCAAAAACCATGCACTGCTCATGCACACAACATGTTCGATGAAATGACTGATTGTTTAAACAGATACACAATGACATCATATGCAAGCACAGTATGACGTATAGTAGTTGCTATCATCAAAACCATAACAGTAATCATGATGCACACGTATTCAACACTTTCATCTCTTCGCCAGGATTAGGGGCCTCATGGCCTCTTCCTAAAACTCTAACCCTCCTTCAATTTAAAATTGCAAGTTGCACTCCAACAATCGTGATGACCGTCACCTTCGGACCGCTCGTTGTCGCCAGCCATGCCGAACATGGCTATCTTGTTGTGTCGATCCAGTTCCAAAACTTCTCTCCCATGGTCGGCTTCCCCAACTTTTTGGGGGTGGCCTTCGTGGACCTCCTGGACGTCCAGGAGATGAAGACCGTCGCCACTGCAACGGCGACACCAAAGAAGATCGAAGCGGTGGGCTGCCAGGTCCACCACGCTCACCACCCCACCTCAAGCAACAAGAGGCACACCCCGACTGCCAGGCGAGTGGCGAAGGAGAACAACGACACACTATGGAGCTGGCTTTCTACTTCGGGCAAGTCTATACTCATTGGAGGCGTCCTCATCTTTTTAAATGGCCGATAGGCCAAGATCACACCCGACAAGGTGATTTTCATGGTACCAGTGCGTAACTCCTTTCAGGCATGTTGACACCCATTTTTAGCCCGCAAGTTACGTTATTTCTCTTATTCATCATTTTTGATGTCCTGAATTACCCATTGTTTTGGAGTCTTTCTTGGATAAATTTCGATCCCATTTCATTATTCCCTACCCTTTGAACTTCGGAGATCATGCTTTCTTAGAGCCTTGGGGCTTATTTTATCAACTTTCGGACTTCCAAGTCAACTTACGACCCATTTAGGTCAACTTCCATCAAGCATTCGGCCCCTTTCGCTGCGCAGTCCTAAACGTAGCCCTTTTTCATCCCCTTATGTTCCTCTATTCATTAAGTGCCCTTCACCAAAGTTGTTCATTTTTTAAAGCCCTACATTTTCCTATTCTACGCCATTAGCCAGTTCTCCACCAATTTCAAGTTATTTGCATTTTTCCGGCAGACTACGTAATTCACCTACGTCCCAGCATTTTCTCTCTCTATTCTCGCCCTATTTTCTTCCTCTTCTGATCAGCTTCTCATCTTCCTCTCTTCACAAAAGTTGTTCATTTTTTTATTATCTACAATTTCTTTATCTACGCCTTTCACTATTTCTGCACCATTTTCAAGATATTCTCCGATTTTCAAAATCTACCGCATGCTACCCAAAAAATGTTCTCCATCAGCCTAGCGGTCCTGGGAAGATAGCTAGGTGATGGTGGCGGTCTTCCCAAGACCGTTAGGCCCCAAAAAATGCCCGTTTTGCCCCGTTTCACCTCCTATTGCCTTGCGATCCTCCCTAGACCGTTTGGTGGTACCCTAGCGGTCCTCCCATGATCGTTAGGCTCCGTATGCGGCCCTGCGATAGACCGTTTTCCAGACAGAGAGTCCTAAACTTCCTGAACTCTGATTTCTTCGCCGTGGGACTCTTTGGATCCCTTGTTCGATCCTTTTTCTTTGAGTGAAAGCTTCCAGATCGGCTCTAATTGATCCAGGACTCTTATTCTCACTTTTATCCACGAGATTTATCAATCTAGAGCCCTATTTTGGGTGTTCATCTCGGATTTAAATTTTTGGATTTGTGCAAGTCAAACTCTGACCAATCAAGCTCCAAGCCCTTCCTTCCACGCAAAATATCTTTCAGATTCTTCCACGGAATTGAGTCCTGCTTATTTCTATCTCTTGTCCTCACTATTATCTCGAGATTGAACTCGAGTTTTGGTGGGCTATATCTCTTGGAATCTTGGGAGAACTTTCTGGATTCTGCACTCCTATATAAAGCACCCAGGTTCGCAGGTCGTGAAAGGGGGCTCTTTCTCGGTTCCGGGTGAAGCCATGCTGCAACGTCATCCGGTCTGTTCGACCCTAGCCTAAAGAGGGAAGTATTGACTTTTTATTCCACACTCAAGGGCTTGATTTCATTATCTCTACTCTTAGTTCTCGTCCTCCCAAATCTTAGTTTTATCACAGTGTTCTGCACTTTCTCTACACTCTTGCACTTTTCTCCATATTGCATGCATGTTTCCTGCAGTTATACTACGTGTTTTCTCCTCCTTCTTGTTTTATTATCACCACAACATACACACCTATCTTTTGCACCCTTTCACAGTGATTAAAAATCTATCCCCGGCGCATTCTCCTTCAATTTCTACCCTTATTTTATCACTGCGGGATTGATGCTACACTTACATGTTTATAATGAGTTTTTCTCTTGTGTTATGATCTTTGATTTGCAGGAGAGCATGATTGAACGTGAGGCCCTCTTCCTCTAGCCGACTGGAAGGAGAGGAGGTTGAATCCACGAAGTTTCCCGTACCCCGTTCTTCAAGTGCGATCAAATCTTCTTTTTCCAAGGTACACGGCGCCCTTTCTCTCACATCTGCATCCTTTGGTGTTGTTGCAACCTTGGTGGTGATCACGGTCAGTTCTTCTATTCTCATCGCCCATTTCCTCTATGCTTTCATGCTGGTTCATGCTTGTTAATGCTATTATGATGCATGCATAGTTAGTTTAGGGGGCAGGGCTGATAGAACATAAACTATCAACAACCTAGTTTTTTGGTGATCACAGTGGGACACATAGTGCTCATCACGTTATTCATGATTTTTTGCAAGTTGGGTGTGTGTATGTGCATGTTTAGATAGAGTTTTCTCCATTTTCCTGCTGTTCTAGTTGTTTTCGGGTCTGTAAGGGCCTTGCGGTCCACTCCAGGACTGCCAGACGAGCCTAGCGATCATCACAGGGCTGCCAGGGCGTTTATGGTAGCCTTGCGGTCATTTGGTAGACCTTAAGGCGTTAAAAAATGGTCATCTGGTAGACCACTTTCTGATTCTGGCAGTTCTGGCACAATACTCACAGGGCCATGTTCTTTGATTCATAACATGGCCTCCTGGGGTCGGATTGCCCTGTTCTTGGGCCCATTTTGTAGCCCTTTGTATTGTCTTTCCATCCATATATCTTATGCATCATTTGGGTCATGTTTGCATAGTTTAATCTTATCTTCATTTTTGAGTTTTCTGCATAAAGTCCGTAGGTGGACCCAGGGACAGGTTCATAGGTACGTCTTTTCATGATGATTTGATTGCCTTCCCGAGGTCTGATTCCTTGGTTCTTAGCCCCATGTTGTTCCCCTTGGTATTGTCTTTCCATCCATATCTTATTTTCATTATTTGGGTCACGTTTGCATAGTAAAATCTTGTCTCCATTTTTGCATTTTGTGCATAAAGTCTGCATGCAGGTCGGGGGGCAGATGCAAAGGTATGTCGCTTATTCATGATTTTTCATATCTTTTAGTGCCTGATTGTGCCTATTTTTGGTCTTGCATTGTTGTCCTTTATATTGTCTTGGATTTCCCACTTTATTTGCATCCATATCATTGTGTTTGCATAATTAAATGTTGCCTTGATTTTCTAATTTGAGGCTAGAAATTACATGCACTACGGTGCACATAGGGCCATGCATCCTTCATATTGTAGTTGCATTCCTCCTTGGTAAGTGATCCTCTCACCTCCATATTCTTTGGTGTCGACTAGGTGATCTTATCCGGGACCTCCATAAGTCCCCGTGAGCTGTGGATTCCCACATGGACGTCGGGCCGGCTATACCTTTCTACCCCTTAGGCTTGCATTTGCATACGTGTGAGGGAGTTAACCTTAGTGAACCCAAACTACGGACTTTATTCCCATATGATTCCTATCTTGAGGGAATTATTCTAAACTCAAATCATTAAAAGGTATATTAAAACTACTAAAATATTTCCCGTCATATCAACTCGTTTGACTTAGGTGAAAACTCTTACATTGTTTGTGTTGTTTAGGCTTGTCCAAGCCCATTTTGTGGTATTGTGTTGCATCCTTTCATCATCTACAATTTCTTTTTTGTTAGGCCCATTCAGTTTAGCCCATTTTATGTGTCCATTGTCTAGTCCATTATCCAGTCCCATTCTCCCTTGGTCCTTGCATTAGTGGGTCAGCCCCCTCTTGTCCTCAACCCCATTAAGCCCTTGCTTCCCCACTTGTATTCTCCTCGATATCCTTGTATTAAGTCTCCATTTTCCCCCATGGAGCATCATTCCAACCGCTTGTGCCACTCTTCTTCCCAATTTTCTTCCTATTCTCGCGTGGAGTCCTCTTCCCACGCGGGCCAATCTTCCCGGGGTCCTTCTGATCCATCCGAGGAACAGGCTAATCTCATGGCCCACTTATCAAGCCTTGTTCACCAAATGGACCCGGCCTAGGCCCAACGTCTCATTGCATCTCATCTTAATGGGCCTTCTTCTCATAATGGGCCATCTTCCATTCATGGGCCTCGATCTTTCTTCTCCTTCATATGTTGCTCGCCTAATTTATAATGGCCACTTTCACCCTAATGGGCCTGCTCCTTCTGCCCATGTTGCTACTAGCCCATTCGGCCAATATGCCAACGTCTCTTCGAGGCCCGCATATCCTTGCACTCCCAGAATGGGCCCTTCTTCTGTTGTGACCCTGTGGTTTTGATGGTGTCAATTATTATGACTCATTATAGATATAACCCTAATGCATACTTGATGATATAATCTTTTATGCATTTATTAACGATCTCATCATAGAAGTATGCAGCCTGCAAGAATAATTCATGAAAAGAAAGTCAACATAGGTTAACGCTACTATTCAACAGGTAAAAGCTAATGTTCATAATGTGACATCAGGTGAGTGCAGAACAAAGGTCAATGCATATTCATGTCATTAATATTAGTATTCATGACTTTGCATAATCAGGTCAATGCACATACACTATTGCACTTGAACAAAAGTCAATGCATATGCTCATCTCTGCATTAAGGTATATGCATGTTGCATATCTAGGCAGATGCTAGTGGGTACACATCCTTGTCTTATGCATATAGGTCAATGCATGTTTACTGTGTTGCATATGAAGGTATGCGCACGTTGCATAGCAAGGCAGAGGCAGGTCGGTGCACATTTACTATAGCGCATCTAAGGTCAATGCTCATTTAATCTTTAGTCATACTAAGGTCGATGCACATCTGCCTTAGTCATTCACACAAGTTTGTGCACATTACTTTTCAGTCAATAAAGGTTGATGGTAGTTTAGCCTTCAAGCATCTAAGGTCGATGCATGTTTATTGTAATATACTCAAAGGTCGATGCACATGCTTTTCCGTGCATATCAAGGTCTACCTGTGTTACTGTTACAAGTCGGTGCACATTCATGTCCTATGCATGAAGGCCAGTGCACATCTTGTAGGCACAATAACTAAGGTCGACGCACATCTTACCCTAGTCATACTAAGGTCGATGCACATCTTGCCTTAGTCATACTAAGATCTGTGCACATTTTGCATCCTGCATAATAAGGTCGGTGCACATTGTGCCGTGTGCATTGTAAGGTCGATGCACATAGTCATTTGCACACACTAGAGTCGGTGCACATTTTCATTGTTGTATTTAGCGTCGGAGAACATACAACATTTAAAGTATGAGCACATGTTAAGGGTCTATGCACATCTTCATTTCACTGCATTAATGTCAGTCCACATATTGCATGTGCACACCAAAGTCGATGCACTTTTGCTAGTAAGGTCTATGCATCTTTTCTAATATGCTAGCAAGGTTGATGCACTTTTCACATTGAATGTAGAATGCATAATCAGGTCGATGCATGTCTAAGGTCTGTGCATGTATATAGGTCTATGCATGATTGAGGTCTTTTCACATTTTTACAATATATCTTTATAAGGTCTGTGCACATTTGCACATTGCATTATCAGGTTGGTGCACGTAGCACTATCAAGTCTGAGCACATGTGCTGGCATGCATAACAAGGTCTGTGCATGTTTGCACATTACACTAAAATATGTGCATGTTTGCATATAGCACTATTAGGTCTGAGCATATGTGCTAGCTTGCACACTTAGGTCTGAGCATATGTGGTAGCATGCGCTATTAGGTTTGAGCACACATACAAGCATGCACAATAAAGTCTAAGCATGTCTTCACTAGTAGCATAACAGGTTGGTGCATGTCTTCACTAGTAGTATAACAGGTCAGTGCATCTTCTCACCAGTAGCACATCAAGTCGAAGCACATGCTTCACACATGTCTAAGCATATGCATTAAGTTTCCTTCATCAAAGTCAGAGCACATTGACTACTCACTTATGACGATAAGGTGTTTGATTAAATGCCTTTTATTTTACTGGCAGGGATTTGAGCATGAGAGGCTTCATGTCATTGGAACAGCATGATCGAACACTTAGAAAGGCGGGAATTATCAAAGACAGCCTGGTCTCTGAGAACTTTCAGCCATGTGAAACTTATATCTGTAAAGCTCTCAGGCAATTTGCTTAAACACTTGAAGGGCAGAACGCATCAAGACTCAAGCAAGCACGTGCGCTCGAACTAGAGCTGAGGCACGTGATCCTAAGTCACCCAATGATGGGCACATGTTCCCAAAATGGTAGATCAACAAGCACGTGATCCAAAGCAATGTCAGGACTGGAGACTCGGCCATGTGGACAGTACACCTTCAACATTTGACACGTGGATTCCCAATAGCGCACTCTAGTTGAAATCTTTGGGCGGGAACATGGTTTCCACGTGCCCAATCTCTCACAAGCTTATAAAAAGAGGCCAGATCTTTTAGATCAAAAGGGATGTAGAAGAAGGGAATTAGAAGAATTCAGAGAGCAACAGAGAAGAAAAGAAAGAGAGAAAAGAGAGAGAAGAGTAAGAGTTTGAGTGTCGAGAGAGAGAGAGAGAGAGAGAGAGAGAGCTCGTTGAAGGAAGAAGAAGGAGAAAAAGAAAAACAGTGTATAGTGAGAGTAGAAAAGGTCTGAGAGGAAAGAGATAGTGTGTAGAGAAAGAATAGAGAGAGAGATTGTGCTTGAAGATCTACTTTCTTATCAGTTCTTGGATCAGATCTAGAACTAATCTTGCTCCTGCGTGAGCTATATTTTTCTGATTTCATTCCAACTTTCTGGTGCTATGTTTCATCCTTTGTTTTTCCATTTCTGGTTTTATCAAGCTGTGTGTCAGCGTTTGCAGAGGCTCAATTCCTCTGGACAGCAAGCTGTGTTGCTCAGCTGTAGGAAGCTGTGAATCAGCGGATATCAAGCTGTGATGCTCAGCTGTAAGACAAGCTGTAATGCTCAGCGGATAGAAAGATGTGATGCTCAGCTGTAAGCAAGCTATGATGCTCAGGGGTTCAAGCTATTAGGCAGCAGGAAGCCTCACTCAAGTTTGGGTGGGGGATGGACGTAGGTCTGTGGTAGCAGACCGAACCATCTAAATCCTTTGTGTCCATGGTTTGCTTGCGCTATTGAGTCACGGTAGATGTATGCTTAGAATCGTTTCAATTGCTTTTGGTCAACATACATTATTCTAAGCAATCTAATTCTTTGAGTGAGAACTTTAATAGAGCAACTGTTTAATTGAACCATCGAGTTTTATTTCTGCACAAATCTTCCATAGAAAACTTTAATTCCGCAAGATTTCTAGTTATAATTTTTAATTGGGCAAAATTTTAAAGGGGAGATTAATTCACCCCCCCTCTAAATCTGAGTCTGCACCATCTGATAGACTCAACAATTGGTATCAGAGCGGGTCTCTGACTTTCCAGATCCAACGATCTGCAGAGGATCCTGCGATGTTTGGTGCATTGCCCATCTATTATTTTTTAGCTAATTACTTTGAATCTGTTTAGTTGTTTTTCAATGGCTCCTCCGTTGGTTTTTGATGGTTCCAACTCCAGGACTTGCTTAGGAGGCCTATGCGCTTACATGAACTCCATTGATTCCAATCTATGGAGTCTTATATGTAAAGGCCCACATGAACTGCCTCATGATCAAACCAAGTGGTCTAATGAGGATAGACTAAAGGACTGTGATAATCTCATAGTTGTTAATATTTTGAAAGCTGCAGTTAATACTGACTTATTTCCATTTGCTTTTAGGTGCACATCAGGAAAGGAAATTCTAGATGAGGTGAGTGCCATTCATGAGAAGAAGGAAGAAGAATGCCTCATGGCTAAAAGAAGTGATCAACAAGAGGAAACATCATCTCAGGTAAGCTATGGATCAAAAGAACTTTCATTTGATGATTTAGTAAATATGTATGAAGAGCTTACTGATAGACATAAGAAACTGAAATCTGAAAATAAAAAATTGAAAAAGAAATTTGATCAGATTAGTTCAAATGTCTCTTGTGAAAATTGTCCGAAACTGAGGCAATCCTTTGATGAATGCTTGTCTAATGCTCACACATATAAGAAACAATTGTGTTTATTGAAAAATGAAAATGAAGAAATTAATCTGAAAATTTCTGAACTGGAAGAAAAATTGAGTTCAATCAATGATGATCAGATATGTATCAAAAATTCAGTTCAAAATGAAAAATTGTTGAAAGATCTTGATTATGCTAACTTGGAATTGAATAAGCTTAAGTCTGAAAATAAAACTTATAGAAAGCAGATTGAAAATAATGAAGAGAAATTCAAAAGACTTCAGGGAGAAAACAGTTTAGTGTCTAAAAAATTGACTAAGATTGAAAATAAACAAAGTGTCAACTGTGATCAATTTTTAATTGATGAGTTAATTGAGAACACTAATCTGATAAAAGAAAATGAAGAACTAAAGCAGTTGAACACTGCTATATCTGAAAGGCTTCTTGCTTTAGAAAAATAAAAATCTGTTTGCATAGAAGAATATGAAAAACTGTGCAATCTAGAACAAGAAGTTGAGAAATATAAAACTGTAAACAAGGTGCTAAGTGAGTGTGTTAATTGCAGTGAACAAGAGATTGCCAGTTATGAGATACACATTGCTTCTCTAGAAAATAAAATTCATGATCTAAAAAACTCACTGTCAAAATCTGTCAAAGGTAAAGAGAAGTTAAAAGTTTCATTGAATGATGAAGCCACTAAATTATGTGAAGGGACAGGTCATATATCTGGGATTAAAAGGAATATAAGGAACCAGCTATATACCAATTTTATTCGAAGTTCTGAAGTAGTTGGAACCTCAAGACAATCCCCAAAATAGTCTGCTGTAACTAAAATTCAAAAGGAAAGTAAGAAACAGAAAATTAAAAGTAGTTTGTAGCAACCACAAAAAGGAAAGTTCAAGAACATGAACCCTCATGTAAAAAATCATCATGCTTCAAAGAAGTCTAAGGTTTCATGTTTCTATTGTGGTAAGCATGGTCACTTCATGCATGACTGTATTTTAATGAAAAATGATGATTTGAATGTTAATAAAATGCATGCAAAGAATTCTCAGGCTAGAAAATTTCCCAATGTTAATAAAAAGATCACTGCATGTTTTTACTATGGGAAATCTGGCCATATGATGAATGATTGTTTTGTAATGAAAAAGGATGACTTAAATTTTGATAGAAGGGATGCTAGGAATTATCATGCTAAGAAAATTCCAGCGACTTAGAAAAAGAATTTTGCATGTTTCAACTGTGGTAAGTATGGACATGCTGTAGCACAATGCTATTCTTCTATAGGAAAAGAAAAATTCCATGTTCATACTGATCATGTTAACTTCCATGCTAAGAAATTTCCTTTTGTTCAGAATACGAAGGTTCATTGTTTTTATTGTGACAAGATAGGCCACACTACTGCTCATTGTTGGCATGGCCAGGGAAAAAATATTCATTCAAAACCTGTTAATTTCCCTACTTATAAAAAGACTTTTGTAAGAAATGAATCTGGTTCTAGTAGTAAGCACATTGTGTGCTTCGAATGTGGAAGGAATGGCCATACAGTCAAAGACTGTTGGCAAGCTCAGAGAAAGGAAGTTAATTCTAAACCTGTTAATTTTCCTGAAAATCAAAGTGTGTTTGGTAAGAAAAAATTTGTCTTCAAAGGAAAATTCATTACATGTTTTGAATGTGGAAAACCTAACCACCGAGCTTCTGAATGCTGGTTGACAGGTCATGAAAAATAAAATGTTCATGCAAAAAACACAACTCTTCATGTTAATGCACATAGATTTCATGTCTATAATAATGTGCATAATAAGAACATAAAGTCTGTTGTTTCATGCCATTATTGTGAAAAATTTGGGCACTCTATGTCTGATTATTTTCTGATAAAATTTGATGACTCACTTGCTCAGAAAATGTTAAGAGAACACTCTAGAGGTGCTACTGATAGTTTAGGACCCAAGAATTCTTGGGTACCTAAATTTGCAAAATAAGAAGTTATTTTGCAGGGGTGCCTTCGGGTTGAGGAATAAAAAGGGTAAATAAACTAAGACACCTGAATATGGTAAACCCCATTCCTGCACTATTTTAGGATTAGTTATTTGAATTTTCTTTAATTCTATCCTTATAGTTGCATGTCTTGATTGATCTGTAAGTTGCATTTTATGTCTCTCAATGCATATGTTAAGTAATCTGTGCATATATCAGTTTAAGATTGAATTGAACGTCATATTCTGAAAATCTGAATTGCATGTTGTGAGGGAGATGAAATAAATTTAAATACATGGAATTTCATCTATGCATACATTTTCACATATGCATATTCAATTGAATTATCTTGCATATTCTGAAACTGTTATGCATATTCATGCATGACTTCATGGTATATTAAATAGTAAGTTACTAAAGGACAGATACAATCTGTCTGGAAGTCTTTACTATGTGTGAGGTGGTCCTTTGGACCTAAGTACTCCACCTAGTACCATGGGTCAATTTGCACGTAGGGTAGTCTAGATGATCATGAGCATGAATCATAAAACCCTATACTTAGCTTTCATTGCATATAGTGCATAAAGCCAGGGGGGAGTTTGTCAAAGAAAATATTGCATTTCATGCTTATCAGATTAAGTCCCCTGCATGGTCTTCATGTCACACATGATTGGTTAATGCATTTAGTTAAGGGAAGTTAATGCATTTGCATACATATAGTTAACTCCATATCATCCCTATTGAAAATTCCCAAAAAGATTGTTTGAGTGTATTCATTCAGGGGGAGCATAAGAAAAATTCTTGAACTGCATGACTATCTTTGCTCATACTGATTATCTGTGCTCTTCCAGCTATTTATCTCAAACATTGGTATTTTTTTTAAACATTGATATCAGTTGGTCTCACTTGCCTTCATCTATTTTGAAATCTTTTGAACTTATATCCTAGTTTGTTTGAAAATCTATTGATCACTGCTCCTGCATTTGCTGAGGGGAGCTTCACTTGAAATACTCATGTGCTATCTTGTAACAACTAGACAATATATAAAAAGGCTTAGCTGAAAAGATAAGTCAGGCTTATCTAGAAGTTTAACCCTTGCGTGAGTAGATCTTTGGATCCAACCTCCGCCAAGTACTATTCCTAGTTGTGATTTTGTTTACCAGCTCACCTTGCAATTCACATTTTTATGATTGGCATTTACTGTCACTACTGTCTTAAGCTGGTTTATCTGAAATCTTTCTTTTGATGAACCTTGAACACATCTACCATGTTCTTAGCTCACTGATTTCAAATGATTCTCAAACTCTCTGAATGTTCTTGGTTGCCATACCCTTGAAATTCTCTGTCAAACTTGAAATAATTCTGTATCAAACTTGAAATTCATCTTGTTGTTCTCTACACAAAATTTCTTGAAATCTCATGGCCATTTGTCTGATGCATTCTTGATCATATCCGCTACAAGTATGAAACTCTAATCCTTTCAGTTACAATGCATGCTTCCTAATGCTTCTATTAATTTGTTGATGCTGAAATTGTTGACCTGAAGCTTGGAATGATTTCAATCTGTGTACCCTTATCAAAAATATGAAATCATCTAAAAAGAAGAATCTTCTATTATACAGGTTTAAGAATGTCTGATGAATCAAATTGGTTTAAGTCTAATGTATTCATTAAGTTTGAATATGAAAGACTTGAAAATATCTAGATTGCTATTTTAATAAATCTTAACCAATTGTCTCATGTAATTTCAAGCAAGACCTTCTGAAATCTGAAAATTTGAAAATTTTGCCTTGTTTTAGTTGAGATACATGTAGAAAGTATTATTCTTAAATATTTGAGTATTATGAGAAATGTATGAAAATATGAAAATGTTTAAAAGAAAATTATGATTAGAGCAATGACTTTGGTCACCGAGAAACCTGTCCAAAGGATTGTGTCATGAAGTGCCTTAGTTAACTCTGTTGAAAAACTTGTGAAAAATATGTGAAATTTTTGACGGAGCAATGGCATGGTTGTGTTGAGTAACTGGGGATTCCTGCCTCTAACCAAGGTGTCTTCTCACGTAAAAAGATACTTCTATTACTAACTTTGTTCTCTTATAGATAAGCAATACGGTTATCACACTGAGTAATTGGGTCGCTTCACCTAAAACGTGTTGTGCCTCACGTAAAAAGGTGTTGATTTAACATAAATTGCTCATTGAAAAACTAGTTGTTGAATAAAAGAAAAATCTAAAAAATCAGTATATCAGAAACTTTCTGTAATCACTGACAAGTTCAGATACATTCTTGAGTGTTTAATCTCAATACTACTTTGTGTAACTCCTAAAAGAGTCATTAAAATTGAATGAGTAAGATTGAAGGAGGTTAAACAAGAATGTCATATGAGTGATTGGTTCATTTTTATTAAAATTTGATTTCAGATATGAATATTGAATTTTATTGACAAACTTTGTATATATCATACTTAAACTATGCTGGTAAATTAAGACTCATTCATAAGCCCCTATAATAGAAGAATATGAAATTAGTAACTTGGATTTTTTTTGAAATTGGTATCTTATTGAAAATCTTCCAGTTTTTTTTATTATTCATTGGAAATTCAGCCAAACTTTCTGTTCTCAGATCACACTTACTGTCATTGATCATATCTTTATTTAGTTTCTTCTCACTGATTCTTGATAAAAACTGTCATGACCTGAATACATCTTTGATTGTCCCTGTGATTTTGTTAGGGGAGAATTGCTTCATTAGCACCTCATTTGTAAGCTTGATCTGCTAAACCTTGATTATCCCTATGGTTTGTTGATAAAATTTTCATTGTTAATAAAATTTTCATTCCACTTCTTCTGCCTTGTCAAAGGGGGAATTATCTGTTCAGGGGGAGTATTGTTTAGGGAGACTTATCTTTCTGCCATAAGGGGAAGCATCGTTGTGAGTTCATCTCATAAGTCCTTGGGTGGGTTTAGCTTCTGTTACTTCCTTTTTGATGTTGTCAAAGGGGGAGAATATGCATGAGTCATTAATGAATATGTCAGAGATTTTATGCTGCATGACTGACATATATTGATCATCATGTATGCATGACATAAATTGATCATCATGTATGCATGTGAGTCATTAATGAATCTGTCAGAGATTTTATGCTGCATGACTCATATATATTGATCATCATGATGAAATCATTGCAATGACTCATATTGTTGCAATGACTCATAATATCGCCATCATCAAAAAGGGGGAGATTGCTATGTCCCTGTAGTTTTGATGGTGTTAATTATTATGACTCATTATAGATACATCCCTGATGCATACTTGATGATATAATCCTTGATGCATTTATTAATGATCTTATCATAGAAGTATACAGCCTGCCAGAACAGTTCATGAAAAGAAAGTCAACATAGGTCAACGCTACTATTCAACAGGTAAAAGCTACTGTTCATAATGTGACATCAGGTGAGTGCAGAACAAAGGTCAATGCATATTCATGTCATTAATGTTAGTATTCATGACTTTGCATAAGCAGGTCAATGCACATACACTGTTGCACTTGAACAAAAGTTAATGCATATGCTCATCTCTACATTAAGGTCGATGCATGTTGCATATCTAGGCAGATGCTAGTCGATGCACATCCTTGTCTTATGCATATAGGTCAATGCATGTTTATTGTGTTGCATATGAAGGTATGTGCACGTTGCATAGTAAGGCAGAGACAGGTCGGTGCACATTTACTGTAGTGCATCTAAGGTCGATGCTCATTTGATCATTAGTCATACTAAGGTCGATGCACATCTACCTTAGTCATTCACACAAGTGTGTGCACATTACTTTTCAGTCAATAAAGGTCGATGATAGTTTAGCCTTCAAGCATCTAAGGTCGACGCATGTTTACTGTAACGTACTCAAAGGTCGATGCACAAGCTTTCCCGTGCATATCAAGGTCTATTTCTGTTACTGTTACAAGTCGGTGCACATGCATGCCCTATGCATGAAGATCAGTGCACATCGTGAAGGCACAGTAACTAAGGTTGATGCACATCTTACCTTAGTCATACAAAGGTCGATGCACATCTTGCCTTAGTCATACTAAGGTCTATGCACATTTTACATCCTGCATAATAAGGTCAGTGCACATTGTGCCATGTGCATTGTAAGGTCGATGCACACACTAAAGTCAGTGCACATTTTCATTGCTACATTTAGAGTTTGAGCACATACAGCATTTAAAGTCTGAGCACATGTTAAGGGTCTATGCACATGTTCATTTCATTGCATTAATGTCGATGCACATATTGCATGTGCACACTAACGTCGATGCACTTTTGCTAGTAAGGTTTTTGCATATTTTCTAATATGCTAGCAAGGTCGATGCAATTTTCACATTGAATGTAGAATGCATAATTAGGTCGATGCATGTCTAAGGTCTGTCCATGTATATAGGTTTGTGCATGATTGAGGTCTGTGCACATTTTTACAATATATATTTATAAGGACTGTGCACATTTGCACATTGCATTATCAGGTCGGTGTACATAGCACTATCAAGTCTGAGCACATGTGCTGGCATGCATAACAAGGTCTGTGCATGTTTGCACATTACACTATAAAGTATGTACATGTTTGCATATAGCACTATTAGGTCTGAGCATATGTGCTAGCTTGCACACTTAGGTCTGAGCATATGTGGTAGCATGCACTATTAGGTCTAAGCACATATACAAGCGTGCATAATAAAGTCTGAGCATGTCTTCACTAGCAGCATAACAGGTCGGTGCATGTCTTCACTAGTAGTATAACAGGTCAGTGCATCTTCTCACCAGTAGCACATCAAGTCGAAGCACATGCTTCACACATGTCTAAGCATATGCATTAGGTTTCCTTCATCAAAGTCACCATTGACTACTCACTTATGACGATAAGGTGTTTGATTAAATGCCTTTTGTTTTACTAGCAGGGATTTGAGCATGAGAGGCTTCATGTCATTGGAACAACATGATCGAACACTTAGAAAGGCAGGAATTATCAAAGACAGCCTGGTCTTTGAGAACTTTCTGCCATGTGGAACTTATATCTGTAAAGCTCTCAGGCAATTTGCTCAAACACTTGAAGGGCAGAACGCATCAAGACTCAGGCAAGCACGTGAGCTCGTACTAGAGTTGAGACACGTGATCCCATGTCACCCAATGATGGGCACATGTTCCCAAAATGGCAGATCAATAAGCACGTGATCCAAAGCAATGTCAGGATTGGAGACTCTACCATGTGGATAGCTGTGGAACATGGATTTTATCTTATTTCATTATATTATTTATTTATATTTATATTTTTATTTGGATTTTTGATTTATTGATTTATTAGGCGTGCCAGTCACGTGTGTGACGATTTTATTGTGCGCTCGATCTGACTTGGTCAGTCGATTGTGAAGTCTGAGTCGGGACCAGAAGTCCGTCATGCCATAAAGGCTATGACGTTAATTACGCCCTTCCAAGGAAGGACAACCCTTGATTAAACGCCAAAATAGGAGGCCTCGAGAGGCAATAATAAAAAGGATATTCTTTTTTGTTTGCGTAGTTTGAATTTCATACCAGAGCCAGGAAGGCGGGCAAGATAATAACATTGATTGTAGAAACAGACGATATCGTTGAATCGACGGCTCGAAAAATAATCAGACTCAGGGGAAAGGTAAAACAGAGGATATCAATCGCGGACAGGATGACCCGTGATCATGACGGAGGTTTAAAGCATCGGTTAACATTTCGGCGGCACTTCCCCATGATCTGGATCATGCCCAGAGGAAAATAGGCTATCACCCACGGAGTGCCGGGGTGAAAGCCGAAAGAAAGAGAGAGGTCGGGCCTCTCCACGTTGCACACGTATGCCCTAAGGCAATGTTTGATTCTTCCCTCACAGGAGCTGGTGGCACTCATGCATTGGCATGGCTCACCGGAGCTAAGAGGGAGGCACGTCGTTGTGACTTCGACACGAATCGATGGAACATAAGGGAGTCTATCTCCCTTTAACTTTATCCTCGGGACACATCTGGTGATCCACGAATATCTCTTTGTAGGTTAGCTCTGGGCATTTGGGCTCACAGGGTGGCAACTTAGGCTCTCGGCATGACCACAGATGGGAGGCTAAGGCTCCCGGCGTGAGTAGCAAGAAGATGGAGGTTCTCGGCGTAGCCAAAGGGAAGAATCCAGGAAGCTCCCGGCGCCGACTTCCCGGCGCGCTGAAGATTCTCCAAGGGGGTTATCGGCGTAGGCTAAAAGGGGGAAGAGGAGCTCTCGGCCTGGGGGTTCCCGGCGCGCTGAAGGCCGCGCCGGGAGCTGGTGGCGCCGAGAGGTAGCTGGCCGAGAAGGGGTGTTTGGGCGCCGTGAGGGGTTTAGGACTTTACGGTACCCTGTTTTTAGGATTTTGAGAGTTTTCTGGGAATTATATCAGAGTAGATTGGCTCTGGAGACTAGAGATGGGGTTCAATTGGTTTTAGTTGTATATGCTTCAAAGGAGGCTGAGAACTGAGAGGGATTGGAGGGGAAGAGCCCCACACAGAGGTCCTTTTCACCATCACCATACGGAGCCCAGAGGACAGCTTCAGTATTATTTTTCATCGGCTGGGAGGATTTCAGCAGCACCTCCCCCGTACCTAGCGTATGCCAGGGAGTAATAGACGATCACCCACAGAGTGCCGGGATGAAAGCCAGAATAAGGGGGGTATGGGACCCCTAGCCCGTGTATGTGATCACAGCACCAACTTAATATCCCTTTGAGGCCATTGAAACTTATGCAGTGGTAGAGTTTCTCTGGCTCGTAAGGTTATGTAGGGGAGTTATCCCCAATGATGTTTATCCCTTAGGCACATATGATGATCTAGAGTATCCTTCGACAAGATGCAAGGCTTGGTTGATCGGACTTCAGAGGGCATCTGTGTGGTTCCTTGGCCTGTAGCAGGAAGGCTTTCCTCTGGGGTTCAAGGAATGGAGGATTCACAACGTAAAGCAGGGGTGGCAGGAAGCATGGTTCCCGGCGTGGGTTTTATTGGCCAAGGGGGAATGCTCTCGGCGCAAGGGTTCTCGACGCGGGGAGGCCCCCGGGCCGGGAAGGCTGTATTGGGATAGGCTTTATTTGCCTTGCCGAAGGGGCTAAAGCAAGGGGATCTCTCGGCAGAGTAGTTCTCGGCGGGGAAATGGCCACGCCCGGAAGGGGCTAAAAAGGGTTTCTGGCTTGGCTGCGATACTCTGCTCAGGAGATTTCTGGGATTTTTGGCTCAGATTGAGTCAAGATCTGGACTGCAGAAGGGGTTTACGCGGGGGTTAGCATCAGTCGAAGGGTAGATCATCCATTATCGAATCCTAATGGGACGTATGGCATTTTCTATACTCACCTGCTGCTCAGACGGTCAAGAGATTGATGTCTCTGACCCTGAACGAGATGGGAGCTCGACAGACATCTGTGATATCTGGGGAAACCATGATTCGAGGGGGAGGAAGAGGAGGGACAGAGCCTAATAACCCACCGGATGAGGGTTGAGACTCCGTCTTCGTCTTCCACCACAGGACAGGCTAGGGAGGGGAGGTCGAAACATGGATCGGAAAGCTATAACATCTAGGCAAAACGACATTCAGAAGAATAGCCGATGCAAGAAGGGGAGAAATACATCAGATATTTCAATCGATCGAATGCCCAAACGAGCCATGTTCATCTTTCATATTATTGCATCATCCCGAACCTGTACAGATCGTAGAAGGTAAACGAAAGACAGAGAGATGGAAATCGAGACCGGAATCCTCCGGCTACATTGATACATCGAGAAAGCCTCGCCAGATTACATCAGAAAAAGAAAATAAAAAGAGGAAAGCATCGGGGGAGGGCGGAGCATTGACTCCTCTCCCTCCCCGGGCTACCCACCTGAGTCTCTCTTTCTTCTTCTTCTCTAAGCTTCTTCTTTCTTTCCCTCTCGGTCTCTCTTCTGGCTCTTTTTTTTATCTGGTTTTCGCTTCTACTGCTCCTTTTTTTTCTTCCTATCTCTGACTTTTTTTTTTTACCGACCATCAGCGTTTCGAAGGGAAGGGGCTTTATAGCCGTCCCTCCTTGCCTTCTCGGCAGACACCTCACGGCGCGCCTCAGCTGAAGGCTTCCCGGCGCACAGGACTCCAACCTTGTGCAGCATTTGGGCTTTGACAAAGTGGCTCCCGACGCCACCATTAAAGGCCCATTTAGGTCTCTTTGACCAGGCCTTTGATAGGCCCTTCACGTACATCAGTACCCAAGAGGGTCCTCCGTTGGTGATATAGTTTATATTGAGATCATTAGCAGGGTTTTCATCAGTCCGCGGACAGGGATTTCATCAGTATTGCCATCTGAATGATGACAAAACCGGGCATCATTTTATCAATATCGTCACCTGAATGGTGACGAGATCGGACATCAGCTTTAGTCTGGGAAGACTTCAGCCGGGTGTATAATCTGTGGAGACGATTCTTCTTATGTTCTGACTTTGCAAAAGCCCTTACAATCTTCATCTGCCGGTACCGGCTTCATCTTTATCTTACATCACATCTGTCAATAAGCCGACATCTGACTTACGCTG